>SSNP01000111.1:1628296-1664125 GCA_006937955.1 Pachypanchax playfairii | reverse complement strand
GGGGGGGGGGGGGGGGGGGGGGGGGGTCCACTGACTTAAATGATGTGTTCATGTTGTGAAATGTCATTACACGTACCATGATTCACCTCCGTGTGTTTCCAACTAACGAGGTGCTTTATTTAATTTTCATTAGCGTCTGTGGAAAGTTCGTTTAGGATGATGTCAACCCGATCAGAGGCATTTTTCACGGCCATGTACACACGAGCACAAACACGCATAAACACACTCACAGAAGCGACCTCAGTGGCCGCGAAGGCCGTCAGACTCAATCTTGTTAGATTTCTCCACTGACGCTTGATGTATCAATTTTTAAAGAGCTCGCCTCATACAATGTCTATGTACACACACACAAATACGCACGCATGCGCACGCACTCCTGTTCAAAAACACATGGGCTGCTCTGTGCTCCAGGAGCTGTGGCACTCGAGGGGTACTTGAAGGGTTTCATCTTGAAAGCCTGTTGCCATAGTGACCATTATGGAGCTCATCTCCCGTGGGCCAGCAAGCTTTGCACAACTTCACTCCCTACGAACTGAAAACACTCATATACAGACACACATAGACACGCAAGCAACCCAACTATACCCCCACCTATTTACAAACACACACATACTTACACACACTCACTAAGTTTCTCCTCTTTCTGCCCTTTATGGCAAAGCCGGCAATGAGCCAATGTTTGACTTTAACCAAGTGCGACAGAAAGCAAGAGAACAGGCCAATTAGAACTTCAACTAGAAATTGAAAGAGAAATGCAGGAAAGCGTTTTGTAGTAGAAACATGCAGCTGTTGAGATGATGTTTAAATACACAGCTGTGAGTTTGAACGCAATTAGAACAAAATGACTTTGACTTTGAGATGGTGAGTTTGTCTTTCTATGTTCTGTGTGTCTAAATCTATAGAATTCCCACTGAAAAATATCTTCTTTTTCAGAACTATCACAGCATGTTGGAACCCAAATAACACATTTTGCTAATTTACTCTGGCTTGAAAAGGAGATCTCAGATAACAGAAACAGACTTTCTAGAAACTGAAGTGTGGTGAACATAACAAACTTATGTCTCAGTGCTGATTTCTGTAAGAATCTTAAACAGTCTTTTTCCCATCATTATACATGACCCCTAAACAACATAATTTAGATAGTCTCGTCTGCATGCTGTAAAAAGGCTGTAATTTATTCATTCCCTATGGGGGTCACACTCCCGAAAAGAACTTCTCTTCCAGTAAATCATGTTATTTTCTAGATTCCTGTGACATCAGCGGGAAAGTAATGGATATGATCAACCAACAATAGACATTAACTATGACTGTATTAGTAATACAATATTTTAATTTGTTAAAGAGGCCATTTCATACAAATTTCATGACTTTGTGGTCATTTCTTAAGTTTTAACCAGTAACATGAAACATTTTATATCTAAAAAACGTCAGGAAACACTGATTAACAGACCTTTCAATCTGTCTGCATTAAAATTCTGGTGGTTCTGTCAGGCTGCTTCGACTGCTTCGTCAGCAGCTCGTTCATAATCATTAGTCGAATTTGCTGGACTCTGATTGGCTAACAAACTAGCCTATGACAGCAAGGTATACTGTTTCCTGCCCCGCTGCGCATGGCAGCGTCAGACGTTGTGTCTTCCTGTTTGCTACGTTATGCTACAGCTTTTAGCCAGCAGCATGCTAGGCGTGGTTTCAACTGCGGGAGCTGATGAATACTAACGAACAAAGGAGTTGTGACGAAACAGATACAGGCCGTTCGAACTCGTGAGAACTCGGGTGTTATCCCCACCTGCGTAGTTTGAGAGACAAAAACTGAAAGAGAAGTTGTTGACCTGTTTTCACACCCACTATGAAGGTAAGAACACCTGTGGAGCTAAAATATTCAACAGAAACCTCAGAAAAATCATTTTTAATGGAAGGGCCTCTTTAAAAAGGCAAAAATAAACTGTTTGTAGCTCCTGCAATATAAACAGTTACTCCTGTTAAATATAGAGGACAGGGTTTTATGCTGCACATCAGATAAAAAAAATAAATAAAACTTTGTATTTTGTGAAAAAATAGTTTAATCTTCACCCAAAAAAATGTTTAAACTAAATAATCATGGTATAATTACCTCTTGTTTGCTTTCTTATTGATTCTTGTGTTTAATGCTTTGCTATTTTTAGACACATAGTTACTATCTCCCATTAAACTCTAGACATGTAGGATGTAAAAGGTTTCTGAAACCTTTTAATCTGCAAAGAGATGGTTGCGAAGTTGATGTGTGGTGAAAAAATGAATCGGAATTACCAAGTTGTTAGACATAAGCTAACACAGTGAGCTAGGAGATGCTAAAAGCTTGAAAACCAGGGTTTATTAATGCACGTGACCAAGTAATTGTGCTGATTATTTTATTCATTTAAGTGTTTTAGGGAAAGTGCACATTTTATTAAAGGTTAATAGAAACAGTCACAGACTTTGAAAGAGCAGAAAGTGGTAGAAATTGGATTAAAAAACAAGCCAGTCAGCTCCTGTGTGGAGTGTTTTCCCAAAGGAAGAGGTTGGCTTGTTCCCATCTCAATCAGTGCATGGTGACTGAGGGTGTGTCTTGTGTAGCAGTACTATATCATATCTAAGAGCTATCGATTGGCATAAATACACCAACCCTCCCTGGTGACCAGATGAATTATTAATAAGACACTGGATCTGAGGCCCCTCTTTATCCCTACTTTAGCAAAAACACATATTGTGCACAGTCCAACCACTCCAGTCGTGACAACGACACGCAAACTTGAAGTTGGCTTACAGTTTTACTATTCAGTCATGATATTTGCTCTTATGTTTTTCTGCTCTGTGCATATGTAGTGTTAGTATTCCTGTCCTTTTTTTATATTTGTGGTGAATCATTAATCATAAGGGAACCGAGTCAAGTAACACATTTCCCATGAGGTTAGAGACTGGGAGTAGCTTTGGAATGTAAACTAGCAGAAGAAAAGAAAAAAAGGAGTTTCAGAGGAAGGAAAGCTGTAGTAAGCGTCAGGTAGAAATGCAGAGCAGAACTTAGCAGTTTGGGAGAGTTTAGTAGTTTCTTCTGCTCATAGCCAAGCCACCCTTCTTGAAGAAAGTTTTGATCAGGCAGTTGTACAGATGCCAGGCCTGGCACATGGTGCCCTCTCCGTCGTCTAGCACCAAGATCCTTTGTACCTCCCTGGCTGGGTAGCCAGGACTCTCCGGATGCAAGGCCCTTAGAGAAAAGCTGCTTTTCCACCATGCTTCCACAGCCCAGCCAATGGGAACATACACACACGCATGGTCACAGCACAAAAGCACCCCAAACCTTAGAACCTGTCAGAACAAACGAAAGAGTAGAAACCCTCTGAGAATTATCATTCCCTATACTTGTTCTTTCTTCTTCTTTTTCTCCTACTTCTTTTCCATCTACGTGCACACACCCTTTTTTTTCAGTGTTCTTTCAGGTCTTTGGGGGATTGTACTACTGGACTTTGCTCTCCTATGATGAATGATTTGACTAAAAATACTGTCTGAATGCAAGCAAGTAACACATCCAGGTGGAAGAGCTTCCAACCACAGTGAGAAATCACATTTCTTTTAGGCCACTTTTCCATTCCGTAATCCCTGGGTTAACACCGGCATTGAATATACATATATGTGTAGGTGTTCGTGCATGTGTGTGTGTGTTTGTGTCAGTGTGATAATCTACAGCTTTTCTGCAAGAAGTGACGTGTCGCTTGATTAAATCCATGACCTTCACCAACAGCACAAGCAATCAGCAGGCGAACATGCACGTTCACACACCTGCTGCATACTTAACACGTTCTCGACGCACGAACATGCAATCAGCACCCAGTGGCATCTGTCGCATCATTGATCCATACACACACCACCCTACAGTACACACAGGGCGTCTATCAAATTGCATTTGGGACACCCTCATTTTACTTACATAGGGTTTTGTACACTGTAATAGCATTTACCGTGGCTGTAGAACAGGCTTGCTTGGATGGGAATACCAGGTCTACAAATGTATAAATAAATACATACGTAATCTGGAGTCAGATTACCAAAAGGGAAGTCAGGAATTTCATCTCACTGCCTATGATGCATGAGGGAAATCATTCAAGTCCCCAGTCTATTTCAGCTGGCTGCTTCCATTGAGTGCTATCATGGTTTTCCCTTCTCAGTTTTATGACTCTACATAATGACTAATATGCAACCACTGTAACAGCAATAGCAACAGTCATATTATGTTATTGTGACTATTTCTGTTCCCCTGTTTTTCCTAATAGCTAATGCTTATATAACAGGAATGGCAGCCATTCTGCTGCTGTATTGTGTTATTGTACTGTATCACTGTGCGCTTCCACTGCTCTGTAGCCTGATGTAAAAGGATTTCACGTCGACCCAATGTCGCAAGATATTAAATCAAATTTTGCTTTCTTGCTTTTTTGCCATGGGCTGCTGCATGGCATAGCTCATTGTCTGTAAAACATCTTTTGTACCATGTTGTTTTCCTGTTTGTATTTAGATTTTTGCGTATTATCTTATTTTACATAAGTCAAAGGTTAAGGAATTTGTCTAACATGAAAAAATAAAACCTGGTGTAAGGTGAGAGGGTTTGTTTCCAGAATTTTTGAACTGCGTTATAAAAACTCAACCATGCCAATCTGGGACCTGCACCCAAAAATATTATTGCTATTTATACGGAACAGTGTTTTCACTACAACCCCCCCCCTCCTGCGCTACTAATATAAGTGAGAGACATTGCTCTTTGTGTGCAAAATTCAATTCAGAAACACAATTAAAATAGGCTTAAAATGCAGATGCAGCTGAGATTTAACAGCGAGGAAGCAACCTATGAGAGTAAGTGGGTATCAGTAAGTTGCAGAATCACCCATATATTACACCTACACATACACACACACTTAGATGCAATGTTATAACCCAAACCAGAAGTAATAAAGTGCACAGCATGCAGAAAGAAGATGCAGAGCAGCCACCACACCCGTTGGAAGCTCTCAGCTGCTGAAAAGACAAACAACCCATTAGAGAAACAACAACCAAACAAAAACGTGTTGCAGCTCTGGACCAGTGGCTCAAACACACCAGAAATTAACAGCTATGAATAAAAGGACTCCCTCCAGTGGTGCAACAACATAACAATTACAACAAGGATCAATAAAAAAGTCCACAAACTTGGAATCATCCAATACACTGGTGTTACATAATGCATAAACATAAACAGTGACCCAACTAGCAAAGCAGCTAACAAAACAAAGCAGCTCGTAGCATCCATCCCCGTCAAATTACAACATGGAAAAACAATTAGAAACAATTTTAATGGCTACTGAAAAGTTGATCTTTCTGCTGGACTTCTTTTGATTCAGATCATGTGACAGGTATTGCAATATAACAGTAACATGTTATAACACTAACGATTATGTTCATGAAACATTGAGACCTAATTCATCATTTTTATTTGAAATGCAAAGTAAGATATCATGTCCGCTTCTAAAGAAAGGTGTCTGAAAGTCTGACCATGTGAGCATCATGTCTATATGTTGGTGTGTTTCCTTCACATTTAAATGAAGTATATAACATTCATTTAAATTCAGGTCATCACATGTTTATTTAAAGTACTGCCAGAGCTGAAGGTTTCTAATCTCAAAGACTTGCATGTTTATTGTAGTGTTTGGTTTTTGTCTCAGAACAAGAAATGGAGGGAAAGTAACGATCTGCTGCATTGTTGCTTTTAGAAAAAGGTGTTTTTCCCTTCTCCCAGTGAAGACTACCAGAAATTGTTGTATACAAATACATTTTAAAAAAGGGGGTAACATCCCATTTGCTTTTGTTTAACTTTCAAAATGCAAAGTATGACTCCAAAATAGTGCAAATTGTTTACAACTGCTAAACTCCATGAGTATTTTAGCTCTAGAGTCCAATTGGTGCTGTTTGCTCTGTAATAACAATATTACGACGGGGTAGATTATTATTACAAATGATGTGTAAAAATGGTGCAAAATACAAGTACAGCGCATTCTGGGTAAATCTGGTCCTGAGTGTATCTGGTGTGATACACCTCATGTTCTAACTCTTTTCTCTCTCTATTTTTTTAGCATGTAGACCAGGAACCTACAAAGCTTCGGCCACAGATGCCTACTGCACAAAATGTCCTCCTCACAGTTCATCCCCACAAGAACAAGCCACCGAGTGCATCTGTGAGAGAGGATTCTACCGCGCCGAGACCGACCCACGCTCAATGGCCTGCACACGTAAGTAATACAGCAAATATGTCAGACATCATAATAACCATCATGGTCACTTTTCAGGTTGTTTTCTCTTTAATGTAATGTTAGCATTTAGATGCCTACATTTTTAGATTGGAAAAAACCCTGATGTCATTTAATTTACTAGGTTGATAATGTAGTGGACAGAGGTCTTGTTATACGTATATATATATATATATTATGTATATATTTATCAACACATACATATACATAGCTGTCATAGCCAATTAATTTATCTGATTTGGGTTATGATCCTTTTAAAAACAAAATTATATTCCTAAAAAAATACTGTTATATCTCAACCACAAATAAACTGAAGAGGAACAACTAGGTAGAAGATAGACCACGTGAGCTGGACATAAAGACATATACTGTAATTAGATTAACGAATGGTGTTTGAAAGTGGAGAAGGTCTAGTATGTTGGACACAGCAGGAGAGTAGCAGAACACACAAAAGTAAACATGTAGTACACACAGACACACTCTCGGGCATGGAGACATAGACCCAAACCCATTATCAGGTTATGGTAGATTACTTTCATTAATCGTCATAGCAGGTGAGATGTGACAGGTGTTATCAACTGGAAATGAGTAACCGTTTGTTCAGATGTGTATGGACACACACCTACCTACACACACACACACACACACACATACACACACACACGCATGCTTTCCTGACTGGTGAGGACCATAATTTTGAGATTTAAAGGTGAGAAATGAGAAAATAAGAAGAATGGGTGACATAATTAGTCATGTAGACATGGAAAATGACGCTTGAGATCCAGGATAAGAAAAAAAGCTGTGGGCATAGGTAAATCAGAGTCTTATAATCTAAGTGTCACAAACGTGTCATAAAAGGTTGATCAGTAGGAACGATAATGATGGACTGTTAAGTGGTTTTGAGGAACGTTGGGGGACGGGGAGCAGAAAGAGACAGAATTAGCAGTTTACCCTTTTGGCAGATTTATGACCAACAGTCTCATTTATACCCAGTGTGCCCTCCATCCCCCATGCTAAGTTAACCCCCCCCCCGATCTGGCTTGCATCTCAGAGAGACTTGATACTGGAAAGACTAATCAAGAAAGTCCCAGTCTCTGCTGGTGGCCCCCTGGGGCTCATTGCTCACTCAGATCTTGATGAGATGTCATATGAAATGGGCATCTACTCAGAAATTTCCTTATGCCTGAGATACTTGCACCACGCTGTGCTGTAAGCAACCGAAATCAGTGGTTTCCACATGAGAACTTCTCGTATAACGGCAGTGTAGAAGACTGCCTTCATGATGTGGTGGAATTTTCATTTAAGCAATCGACTAAACACTTCAGAAACAACTCCAGATGTATGAAGTAGGAACAATTAACAGTCTAGTGTGAGATTTGAAAAACAACAAATAGAAGTGTTATTTTTACATCTGCAGGCTCAAAACTGGAACTTAATATAGTAAATAGCACCCTGGGATGTTTTTTTAAATGCAGTAGGTCATTAAAGCGCTTTAGAGGACTCAGAGCACTGTGTCGGCCAATAAAATAAGTGCAAGCCTTGCTGAATTTTGCTCTCCTGCTTACTGTGACAAAACATTTTTTTGTGTACACCTCTGCAGAGAGTTGTCACATTATGACACTTGGTCAGGAGACCTTGGGGCACCCAGTGTTCTGGAAACTGATGACTACAATCCTTTTGCACTGGAAATATTGAGGAGCAGTTTGTACATTGACATGTGGGAAATATACCTTTGTTCATGTTGTGAATGAATAACATTTATTTATATAGTTTTTTTCATTCAGATTCTTCTTTAATTGCATTGATTTGCTTTAACTTGCCTAATTTTCAGACATGAAAAGTCCTGAGACAGATTTAGGCATTAAACATATTAGGCTTGTTAGGGTGAGAAAATTGTCTTGGCTTCAGACACGACAGTAAAATGTTTCAGAAAAGTGTGCTCCAGACCAAAAGTATAAAATGATACCTTCTCAAAATGAACAACAGATTTATTAGATCATGCTTTGTCATGTTATGTTGAGTACATACACGCAGATGAACAAGTCAAGGCAAACACTGATTATAAAGGGCTCACTAATAGAAACAAGACAATACTCAAACTATAAAACCAAGGATGTTTGAAGGGATGAGAAAACAACAGAGCAGAGACATTTTATACTACTGCACATTATCTACAAATCATTCAATAAGAATGCTCAGGAATCTAACTATAGCCTTGTTTTAGTTATTTATACCAGATGCAGATCTGTTGCAGCATCCGTTGTTGTAATGAAGGTACATATGAACTGTTGCAAGTAAATACAAGTTTTGATCATTTAAATTGTGAATTTTTCCAGCATGTAGTTTTAAAAGTTGTGCTTGAGAGGAGTGAGTTAGACACTCGTCTGTAGCACGCTACCCATCTCTGCTCAAGGCAAATGGCTCAAGGCTACGTTGGATGCCATTAGCAGTTTTTGCCAGAAGCGATGTAACTGGAAGTGCATTGTAGGTAATGCAGGTCCCACAGTGGTTAGACAGGTGAAAATAAAGACTTCAGCTTGTGATCTTATGATAGTAATAGAAATATATGTATACAGATGTGGACAAAATTGCTCTAACCCTTCCATTAAAGAAATAAAAACCCACAATGGTCAATAAACTAACTTAAAACTGACAAAAAATATATTGAAAAGCAACAAATGAATATCAGACCTTAATTGCTTTTCAAGAAAATAATACAAAACAAAAAGCAAATTAAACTGACTCTACATCTAGAACAGACGAAACAATTTAACCATAGAAACATGTTAAATTTAGCTATTATATAAATTGACATTATACGTGTATTCAGTCTGTTAGTTGCCAAAAGCTGAAAAGTCTTAACTTTGTCATTATGATGTTCACCACACTGAACAAGGACCACAGAAAAAAAACAAAACAATCTTAACAAGTTTTTGCTATTCAATAATTAACAAGCAGATTGATGTTACAGTGATTACAGCTGAACATGTTATTCAGAAGCTGAATGTACACAGTAGCAAACCTTCCTGGTCATAACCACAAGAAGACAATTGATGACAAAGTGAAAAAAAGCCCAATATAAATGTATCCAACAAGCCCAGAACAACTTCCAAGGATAACAAAGGACAACATGCTGAAATCCAGTTATAAAAAACTCAGAGTAGAATTTGCCAAAATGCATTTTGACAAGCCACAAATCTTCTGGGAAGTTGTTCTTTGGACAGATGAGACGAAACTGAAATTCACATCAGCTCAATGTCAACAGACATGAAGAAGAAGAAGATAAAGAAAATTACACTTCATCTAAATTGAACCATGAAATATGTTCAGGGAGGCTTTGTTGCATCTGGCATAGCATGCCTCATATCTGTACAGGGTTCCATGAGATCTGAACATTACCAGGACATTCTGGAGGGAAATGTGCAGCCTGGTGGTAAAGAACCGGGTCTCAGCTGGTGATCATGAGTCCTCCAACAGAATAATGACCCAGAACACTCAGATAAAAACACCCAGGGAGGGTTAAGGACAAAACATTAGACTATTCTATAAGCTTTGATCTAAATCCTGTTGAACATCTGTGGAAGCAGCTGGAACAGTCTTGAGAAGGAACCCTTCAGACCTGAGACACATGGAGAGGTTGGCTCACGAGGAGGGGACAGAATACCTGTCGACAGGTGCAGAGGTCTTACTGAGAGATACAGACAATGAATACCTCAAAATATTGTGCAACAACATACTAAGTACCAGATCAGTTTCATTAGTTTGCTTTTTAGTTATTCTGTTGATCCACAATTTAATTGCAATGTCTGTTATACATTAGTTTTAAAGTAATGTAACATTTTTTTTTTACTTTTTGTCAAGTTCAAGTTTTGCTCTCTAACAAAATCAGTTATATTAATGTAGTGAATTAAATTCATACCTTCATTCTCCATCAGGTCCTCCATCTGCTCCAGAGAACCCCATCTCCACAGTGAATGAGACCTGTGTCACATTGGAGTGGTCGCCACCCAGAGACACGGGAGGCAGAGGGGACATCACCTACAGCCTTCACTGCAGGAAGTGCTCCGGTGGGGGCAAGAAGTGCACACCGTGCGGCAGCAGCGTTCATTTTGTCCCCAGACAGTTTGGTCTCCCATCAGCCACCGTGTTGATCAGTGACTTGCAACCAGACTCCAATTACAGCTTCACTATCGAGAGCCAGAATGGAGTATCAGACCTGAGTCCGACACCCAGGGGAGCAGTGATTATAAACGTCACAACATCACAGACAGGTGAGGACAGACAAAGTTTTCTAGATGGTGTATTCAGTAAAATGATCTAGAACTTTTTTTAATTAAAAAGTAACTTGTCAGAACTGATCCAAGTGTAGTATTAAAATGTTACAAGATACTTTTAAATTTGAGCTGCTGTGAGGAATTGCACCAATTCCCCAACATGACACCTCCAGATCTCTGCTCACACATGTGATTACACATGTGCATCTGTCACAGTGTGGGACTGTGGAAAATCTGTGCTGGGTGGTGTGCATGTCAGGGTGGTGATGACTAATGGGCCCCATTCAACGGATGTGTATGTAATAACTGGAGGGGGGAAAGTGAAGGGGGTGTAGGAGGTTTTTAACCTCATTAAGGTTCATACATACACCTACACACGAACACACACACATCTGTGTCTGCACATAAGCTAACAGTCATCATCATGCCACAAGAGCAGGTGCCCAAATGTAGAAAAACCTGCAGAAATCCGTGTTTTTGTCTTTTTTTCTGCCAAAAACAGAGAGATCACACATTATTCATGCGTGTGTTACCAATGTACTTTCTCAGATGCTGTTAACACACGTGTACAGTATGTAACACCCTGCAAGCTGTCTCATTAGCAAAACTGAATGACACAAATTGCAATATGGATCTCTGGATTACAGCAGTTTAAATATTCATCATGAATCTCTGAGCTCTCTACAGTTTTTGGTAGTCTATAAACCATATTGTCTCGTTCACCTTTTTCTTGTCATCTTTTTTTTTCTTTTAGTGAGCGTAGTGTTGAAGGAAAGGCGAAGCAAGGACAGCGTGACTTTGGCCTGGCAGGGTCCGGAGAGACCGAACGGAAAGATCGTGGAGTATGAGGTCATCTACTATGAGAAGGTGAGAGAGACATATGCAGACACACATTTTAAAAGAAGCACTAAATTTATTCCACATTTATGGAGAAAAAGCAGGAACTACTTTTTAGACAAAGCAGAAAAAATAGGAATTGACTGAACAAGGTTTGATATAAACCTTGAAATCAACCAACTATCTGAGATGGACTGAGCAAAGTGTTTCATACAAGAAGATGTTGAACATTATTACTACCAACACATTATATATCAAATTCAAAAGTCTAAATAAGGAGCACATACCAAAAAAATATGTCTGAATATCTTGGTCCTGGTTCACAACCATTAAAAAAAACCAGTGACCTGAAGCAGAAATGTACATCTGTATTATTTGCCAGTATTACTGCTGGTGGATGGAAGAAATCTAAATTAGATGAAAAGTTTCCTATAATACAGAGTTAGTTTATGCAAACTGCTGTAGAGTACAGTTTTATTCTGTTGATAACCACCTTTAGACGAGATTTAATCCCACTCATCATGTCATAGAAACATACAGAAACAGAGTTTTATCTTTTAGTGTCACACCTACAGTATATGCATCACAGCAGTGATGTAAGTCTTTGTGTTTTCTTTCTGTTTGTGGAAGTTGTAGGTCACAGAACCAGTAGTGTACCAATTTAATGCTTTTAATGCACCTCATTACTTTCTTGTTCTTCTGTGCTTCAGGTTTATCCTGAGGGCATCACACACATCGTCACATGTCACTATCTCTCTGTTTCCTTTGTCTTATTCATCATGTCTCTGCTGCTGCTCATATCAAGCTAATTAGCTGCACGTCCATCCAACAAACCTTGTAAAACACGGCCAAGGTGATGAAAACAAGCCTGTGTGTGTGTGTGTTGGGGGGGGTAAGTGTGCGTGTGTGTCAGCAGGTATTAACAGTAAAATAGTGTTAATCCGTTTTGTAGAGTGTCTTCCATTAGGTAGAGTATCACCCTCTCTGCAGGGAATCAGCTTACACTCAGACAAATTTATTCTGTATTCATCCTGCTAAACACACACTCAATCCCAAACTCATGCACGCACATGCACACACACACACAAAGTAGTTGAGAAATGAAGTGAAATGAGAGTAGTAACCACATAATGTCCCAGGGTTTAAAGAGGATAAGATTTGGGACTTGACAGATCCTTGTGGGTAAGCGTGACCAAATGGTCTTGTGATGAACAAATAAAAACTTAGTGAGGTGTGTTTGGCTCCCTGCCACATCTTAATGTAACAATTGAAGGTTTCAATCATTTTCAGTCTTTTCTATTCTCTCTGTCTCTCTTAATATCACAGCTCATTGCTCTGGATAAAACCTTTTTTATTGTTGTATAGTGGCCGTTTTCAGTTACAAAGCTACATTGTGTAACAGTTATCTGTTTAGTATTGAATTTTGTTCTGTTTATCACCTTTCTTCAGAACCAGAAGGAGCAGAACTATACAGTTCTGAAGACACGCTCCAACATGATGACAGTGGACGGGCTGAAGTTAGGGACCACCTACGTGTTTAGGGTGAGGGCTCGGACTGATGGAGGCTACGGGAGCTACGGTGGAGAGATTGAACTGGAAACCAGCCACGAGGGTAAACTCAACATTAATGAAACATTTGTGTTTAATTAGTGTTTTGGGTTTTCTTCCTTTTCTGGGCTGAGCAGCAGGCTTGTTTTATTTTTATGTATTTTGCTCCATTTTTAATGTTTCCTATTGTTGTTGTTGCCGGCTGCAGACTGGGAATCAGGCAGAAGCTGCATTTTAACATGTTGCATTCGAGTTCCTCATAAATAACTCTAATATTATTTAGCCTCAGTCTGAAAAAAACTATAGACCCTGAAGGACAAAGATTAGCATCTATGCAAGTGTGCTGCCATCATTAAAACACTGCGGTTATGAATCTGTTTCATCCACAATTTAAATCAATTCCTGAGGTGGTTGCAAAAAAAAAAAAGGGCCACTTTTATCCAAACGTTTTCTTTTCTGTTCAGCTGTCAAACAGACATCCCGGGAGCCTCACGTGTTGTCATCTAGATCTCTGAAGCAGTCGCTTCAAAGTTTCTTGAAATAGTTATCAGGTAAAGGGAGACAATTCAGTTTGACAAGAAAGGAAAATGTGTTTCCCTGGATTGAAGATCTTAATTCAGAGAGACTACAGGAGCAAAATCTAATGGCTTGAAGAGGTTTATTCTAACAAAAGTCAGTCACAACTTGATTCTCTCTTTTTTTCTTTTTTGCATTTGACTCCCTTCATACTGATGAATGTGGAGGGTCTTTGCAGGTCTGCAGCGTGGGGTAGTGTGGGTGCAGTATATCTCTGATGCAGTGCCTTTACGCACCACCGTGGCTTGGTTATCAGGAATGTAAAGCAGTTGCCACACTGGCCTTCTGCCCTTCATATGGTGGCAAGATGCAAGCATGGTGTCATCTTCTAGCCAGTAGTTGGACCTGATGTTGTCTGGGGGAGTCATGCGGGTGAAGGGTCTGGAATGTGGTGTGATCGTGGGTGTACATGGTGGGATCTTAGTGGAAATTAGCTGTTAGCATACAGCGTGTGGTGAGGGGGCAGGAGAGCATCTGAGAGATGTAGAAAAAGCCATGTGTTGAGTTCTCAAAGCATGGCAGCACCATGTTAGCCTTCACACTGAAGGTGGTTTTCCCAATTTGTGGCAATCCAGCCACATTCTGATAGATCTTATAGGTTGAGGAGAGTGTGTGTGTTTGGGTTTGGGTTGGGGGGGGGTCATCATCCAGCAGTACTAGGTTTTGAACTTCCCTCTAATTCAAACAGGATCAAAGCTGAATTTGGAGCCAAATAAACAGCAATCAGCACACAGTGTGAAACCTTGAACCACTATTGTCAGACGCCTGGACTCACATCTGTTTCTTCTTTGTTTGCTGTCATCCACCTTTATTATTGCTTCATTATGTGCTCTGGGCTTCTCTGCTTAAGAAGGCCCTTAATGTACTCGTCAAAGTGATCATTGATTCTTAGACAGGGAGAGAGTAGTGCATCAGTAGCTGCAGTAGCACTGCTAAACAGGTTCACAGGTGCAAAGCAGCTTCACTGTGCAGCTCACGGGATGCGTATGTTAATCTACAAAACATTTAGTAGCCACTGAAAGTATTTTGGATGTATTTCTGTTCATGTTTTTGCATCTGATATCGTGAATTTGATTCATCTTGATGCTGGATGCCAGTTTTTGGTTTAAAGATCCCTTACTGAGCCTTCAGACAAAAGGTTTCAGTTAAAGGACCCTCTGCATAGATCTGACCTCACATAGAGGTTATCTGATTGGATCATTAAAGAAAGGTGTGTATCCTTTCATACTACTTTAGCAATAGATCAGTGCTTTCCTTTGTCTGTCTTGGGGTATTATATCTCTTCCTTGGGACACCTACCCAGATATATTTTGGATGTGCTGATCTTTCCCACACACACTCGCTCACAGACGCACATGTCAGCCCATGCTTAGCTAAGCCAGATAAATGAGGTATTTGTTTTGAGTAATGGCTCAATTGGTGTGGCGTAAAAATCGATGCATCTTTGCAGAAAGTTCTCGGCGGTAGCCTTGTTATGTGCAATGTTAACATATCCATTTGGACAGCACAGCCGAATGGGAATGGCTTTCACGTCCACTCTTGTAGCCTCATAGGTGATGCAGAGAGGGAGAGCGCTTTTCATCAAGGGCCTTACTTACAATTCAGTCCACCTCTCTTCCTTTCCTGAGCTGGTTTACTGTTTTCTCCTTTTCCCCTTCTTTACCATCTACCATTTCTATATTTTCTATTGCTATGTTTTTTTATGCTTCTCCATCTTTTCCCCTCCATAACTGCTGTCTCTGGGTATTTTTGACTCCCAACCTCCATTATCTGTGTGTCATAAAAAGAAAACACCATTGACTTCGTCCCATCTTTATGTTTATGTTGTTTTTTTTTTCCTGCTTTTGCAGACATCTTGGCCATTGGGGATCCTAACCAATCTACCATACTGGTCGTGTCTATTGCCGGGGGAATAGTTCTCCTCATCTTCCTAGTGACCTGTTTTGTCGTCAGCGGAAGGTAAGATCAATACATGAGCAATTATTTGAATGTTGTTTCAATCATGGGGAATGCTTCGCTTCATCTGGAGTTGGTTTTTCAAACAGATGCTCGAATGTTTGAAAACTCCATCGATGTTAAATACTTACAGCAACAATAAGTGTTTTACTATAAGCGGTACGTCTGAAATGAAATGTTAGTTTTTTTAATACTTCAAATTTTTCTTCTGTTCAGTTTAAGCTTGTTGTGGAAACTGACTGATCTTTAAGAGAAACGTGTAAAATCCTAAGCAGAAAACTCGTGTTGTGATCTAGAAGTGTGTTGACGTGTTTAAATCTGCTCTCTTCTCCTAAATCTCTGAGAGATTACACGTGGGTATAAGAAAGCAGGGCTTTGACATTTACAAAAGTCTGATTAAAGGTGGCGTTCCTCTGAACGCAAGGAGCGTGGAGTCGTTTTGGTCACTCTTTTTGAAGGTTAGACGGTTGTTAATGCTCTGTCTCAATGAAGGCCAACGAGGGCCAAGGAGATGAGAGCGAGGAAATAAAAGAACACTGATTGCGGAGAGGCAAGAAAATGAAAGGATCAAACTTTTAGGTAAAGACTCTTTGGAGAAAAAAACTAAATGAACAAGAGAGAGGAGAGGACAAAAGGTGATGACGTCACTGATTTTACCTTAAATGCAACTAAATATTTACCCCCCATAAGTTCCAACTAGACTTCACGCACACACACACTTGCACACACATCCTCATCCATGCAAACATGCCCATACTTGTGTACACTCACTAAAAACATTAGTATTGATTCAGGTGATTGCTTATCAAGCTGAGTGCTCTATTCACTATTGACTCGGAGGGATGTAATCAGCAGAGACTGTTTTGGGAGGTGTTCACACACAAACACTCACACACACATAAACACATGCATGACTCGAGGCACTTGAACAAGAACACACCAACATGGTTTTTAATCAGATGGGGATTATAGGGCTGTCCATCTAAATACATAAAATTAAAATAAACACACACACACAACACGTGAATCATTTTGTGTTATGAACACACGTGATGACACAAACACAAGCTCACACTCATCTAATCAGATTTCACAGGTTGGGGAGGTGTTAACTAGGTTTTACGGAGGGGTCGATGCTCTGCCATCAATTTCCAGTCTTCCTCTTCCCCCCATGTGTCTATCTTCCTTCCACCGAGAGGTGCAGACGCTCCAGAGGAAGCGGCGTTGATTGCGGCTTTCTATTAAAGCACATCTGTACATCTGTCAAAATGTGTGTGTGCATTGGTGGAATGTGTTTGTGGCTGGAAAATAAAGCGAGGATCAAAGCTACATCACTGGAGGGATGAGAAGGGGAGAGAAAGTTCTCAAGGGGAGGGGGGGGGGTGGAAGATGGACAGAAGCGGGGAAAGAGAGAGACACAAGTGGAGAATAAACATATTAGAAAGACAGCAGGAGCAATAGATTGCAGCATGGAGGAAGCTAGATCTGAAGTATAATGGTGCCACTAGAGAGCCACATTTTCAGACGATGTGAAAGATAGAAGGAAGGAGGTGGTGGCTTGAAGGAGATTGATGGAGGGAGGTGAAGTGCCAGGGGAGAGAAAGGAGAAGTGCAAGAAGCAGGAGATGAAAAGCTAGATTGCAAGTGTCTTTGAAAGAGGAGGAGAAAAGGTTTGGAGAGATGATGGGTGGGCGACTGCACTGTTAGCTCCAACAGGACTGTCATCCCTGAGGTTTTTTTTTTTTCAGGAACTGGGTGAAAATCTAAAACTAATCTCCTCTTGTGTTGTCTACTTCTTTTTTTTTCATCTTTTCAATCTTATCTGTCAGTCAAATTCTCTTTCTTCCTCCTCTGCTGCCTTGTTCTTCATTTTGCTGATTCTTTTTGCCTCACCAGTTTTCATTTCCCATCCTGTTCTTGAAATCTACATTTGGATGAATGTATTGACAATCTGATGTATTCACTGTGACCGACTCAATGTGCACAATGATTAGACTGAAATTGACATTGAGAGGCAGCCAGGTTTTAATTGATTTTCCAACAAACGTTTTTAAGACCCCCCATTTCTCCCCAAATGCCAGCTGTTTAAATAATCATTAAACTGGATGAAAGTGCAGAGTTGTGTTTTGTAATGTGTGTGTGTTCTTTTTTCAGTTCTTGAAATCCACAGTCCTGATCAGGTTTAACCTGATTGAATGTACTTAAATACATCCCTGATCCCAGAACAGTCAGTTTTTTTCCTTTCTGTTCAGGCTCATATACGGTTCCTGCAGCTTTTGCTGGCAGCAAACCGAACAACTATGCCTCATAAACGGGCTGATTTGCAGGCTATTCTGTTCGCTCCTGTTCTCATTTAATAAAGTGCTGTTATGCTATTGTTACCGCAGGAGGGAAAACATGAAAAAACACCCAAAGCTCCTCAGACCCAGCAAGCCGCTGACAAATCACACCAGTTATTGCTGCGTGCATGCCATTATTGCTCAGCTCGCTCGGCGAGTCTACATGTGCAAGTGTGTGTTTGGGTGTGAAGTTTACGCTCTCGTCCTCCTGAGGTTGCTTTGGCAAGCTGGCAGGTGCAAACAATGGGGGAACTAGCTAGAAACTGGCATAGCCATGGATTCAGCAGATGGCCTTTCACTCAGAAAGCATTCTTCCCTTCAGTCCCTACTTTCTCTCACTCCTTGTTTAACGTGTTGCAGCTTCTGCCTCCCAGCATCTGCTCATATGTTTGGTCTGCAGTCTAATGATCCTCAAGTCTTGCAAACATCTATTTTTTTTGAGTAGCTTCAGGCCTTGTTGTCATGCCACATCCTTGTGAGATATTTTTTTTTTCCTGTTTTGTGGGAGTTTTGTAAGAAGTCCGCATGAATTTGTTTCATCTTTGTCAAGCTTCGTTTCAAAACCTTTTTTTTGTTTTGTTTTGTTTGTTTTTCAGAGTTAGACTTTGTAGAAAATGGGTTTGTTTACTTGAAGGTTCAGTGTCAAAATTTAAAAAAGAAAAGATGGTAAAAAGAATCAAAGTTGATCAATTCAACATTCATCCTAAAAGACTGGTACAGTAATACATGTTCAGATACATAAATCTGAACACTTTTAGTGTTTAGTCTGTTATAGATATTAATTATGTGTCAGAAAGAAAAAAAAAATCTCATCAAGTACTGAACAAGTTGATAAAAAAAAAAAGAAACGTAAGCTATTGCAATGCTGCTGATAGCTGCAGACAGACTTCTCATTCACAGAACAACACATACTGTTAACGTGCATGTATATTTATGTGTGTAAGCTCTTTTACCTCTGCAGCAGCTGTTGTGCAGCCCAGGGTTATTCTTAAAAACTTCATGACACAAAAGAGGAGAGGAAGGATGAAAAGAGGGAAGCATGCGCTAATGAAAACATGCCTTTCCAAGTCTAAAGAGAAACACTGGGAGGTGAAGGTGAAATTCCGCCAATACATTCTGTTCCCTGTGGGAGGTGTTGGTGTATTTGCTTGATAATAGCACTAATAATGATTTGGCAGCTAAAAGATTTCTCTGTACACGAATCTAAAACAAAACAAAAAAAACAGCCATGTTGAGAGGTTAGTGTGCATATTCAGATCCATGGCGAGGTGTGTGTAATGTCATTAGCCAGATTTGTGTGTCCTGGTTTGAATGATGGCGCTTTCAATTAATGCGGCTAAGCTGCAGGGTGTAGCCAAATACAGCTTTGTCTGCAGAATGCCTGGAAAGTAGCTAAGAAACAGAGCAATAATAGCTGTTAGCTGCTGCAGGTGCAGAACTCTCTCACACACAGGCTTCATGCAAATGAGCAGATGTTGCAGTGAAATGGATCAAATGTCCAAAGAAGATCAGAACATATCAACAAAAGATTCTTTTCTTTTTGATGTTTCTATCACACTTAAATACTCGTCATGCACATGTGCACAAACAAACAAATGCACAACTTATCATCTTGACCCAGTCCAGTCGTATCTGTGTAGGAACATTAATATCATTAGGGAAATTAATTTCACACAGACGTCTGCACACGGATCTGTTAGCTAATATCAAGATACGCTCCAGTTAATGATGCAGATGACATTCTTCTTTCTGCCTCTTTCTGTCCTCTTGCGTTTGACCTTTCACCAGGTTGTTAAAAATTCTGCTACATTACACCAATTACCACAGCACAGCTCCTTCCTCTTACTCTCCCATTGCTTCCTTTCCTTTCTTTACCACTTTCTTTAATGAGACGCTTCCAAATGAAATGCTTCCAAACAGGGTGTTAATGAAATACAGACAGATTTATTAGTCATAACTCCTCAGCTGATCATTTCCCCTTCCTAATAATTAGCCAGAGCTGAGTAAATCTTTTTACACTGTGGTCAGAGTGTGTTGAACTCGTACCAGAGGAAGAAACCTTACTCCCTCCTGATGCTGAACGCACACTTACATCAGCCTCTCTTCCTGTCAGCTCATTTCTTTTCATGCTGTTTGGACACAATCAGCTTTTAAAAACCTTTCTGTTTATTAGCAACCAAGCAGCAAATACATTTTCTTTTTTTTCTTTTTTTTTTCAGGTGATGAAGGAGGCTTAATTTTGCTGTGAAATAATGGGAGTGATTTCAATCCATTGATTTCATTCCCAGTAATAATTTTTTATTTAATGGCTTGATATTAAATGGAATCACCATTATCATGAGTAATGATCAGAGCAGACACCCACTACAGCAGGGTGTGTGTGTGTGCGTGTGTGTCAGAGTGAGGTGGGACTGATGGAAAAACTAGGATAGATGTGTCATTTCATTGTCTCATGCTGGAGGGGTGACTAATGATTTACTGATTCCATTTTTTCTAGTCATTCTGATTAGCAGTGGGAAAATAATGTGGAGAGACAGGAAATGAAAGAGGAGAGGAGAGGAGATTAGAAATGACAAGAAGGAAGGAAAGGAGAGAAGGAGGCGGGAGGAAAGGGGAAGGAAAACTTTTTTTAACTCTGTTTTCCGTCTCTTGTTTGTTTCAAGGTGACTCGATCATCCATATTTACATCACTGCCTCTCCTTCTTCATTTCCCTGCCTGACGTGCATAATCAAGTTTTTCATTCTGTCCTGCCAGTTTCTCTCTCTTTAATCTCCTCTTTGCCACCCACTCTCTTTTTTCACTGTCCCATCTTTTTTTGTCCCAATTTTATCATCGCCTCACCCATCTTGCTTCTCTCCTCTCCTGAATGCCTCGAGCCTTTCAAAAGATTTCAAAATCCTACTTTGTTTGTCTTGTTTTGGTTTAATTATCTGATTGATGAAATATCATTGTTGTTTACTCCAGAATGTTATAACTTAAAAAAAAACTACACATAAGAGAGATATACAGTGTCTCAATCAGATATTTAAATCTTTCACAGACAGTTTTCTCCTCTGTCACGGGAAAATGACAGCAGAATTATTGAGGAGTCATTTTAATAATCAAAGTGCATAAAAGTTGGCACAGTTTTTATCACACAAGCTAGACGTCAGACTGAGAAGTAAATAATAAAAGCAACAAATCCGAAGGCTAAATAAAATCTAAAACCACATAAAAAAATTTTTAAAAGTCACTCATGCGATTTTCGTTTTTTCAGCCTGAAGAAAACAATGAAATCAAATTGGCTTTAAATTTTACAGTTTTGTTATCTTGAGGAAATACAACGTTTTGCTTTTGTTTTATAGGCTCTATCGTTGACAGAGACACAGTGATACTCAGTATTCATCTCGTGGTTGACCTCGAAAGGCCTCAGTTTCCTTCTCATGTCGAGTAAATTGAACTCTGAATTGTCTTTTTGTGTAAATCTGGTGCTCGTCTTATGATGGACTGGCGAACTGCCCGACATGTTTCTGTGAGTTCTGGATAGTGAACACTGGGATAGAATCCAACAGCTTCCTGTTATCTTTGTAAAAGTAAGTGGCCATGAGCACTCAGTGAATGTTGCAGTTTATGAGGTAGGGCTAATGAAGGTGTCATTTTTTAAAGGGAAGAGCCATGATCATTGTTTTTATTATTATTATTCCTGTATGTTAAACATGTTATAACATCCCGGTAGTTATCACTGAAGTTGAGTGACAAAAAAATGAAATAAAAAACTAATATTTGAACAGTCCAACAATCTGTTTGTCATTGTAAGTGCCTTCTGCGTGCACCAAGGTGTCCAGTCCAGGTCCTGAAAGGACACTGTCCTGCATAGTTTAGTTTATTCCAGCGCCAACAAATCCAATATAATGGTAGAATTAGCTATTCAGCATGTTTTAAGTTGAAATCTGTTAAACAACCTTTGATTCAAATCAGGATTGTAGAAGCAAAAGAAACATAAACAAGAAGAAAAGTAACCTTTAAGTACCAGACCAGGGTTGGATGTTACTACTACACACACACACTCAACAACTCATTTATTGTTGGGTGTACTTGTGAGATTAGAGTGATTATTTATTGAACAACATAAATACTAACTGTATTATAGGTTTAGTTCTGGACAGGATTAGATTGTATATATATTATGTGGACTCCTGTGGCTCGCCCAGCAGACTGAGATGCAGAGTTTGTAGTGATGTGGCTTTAGAAAGAGGGAGGGGGGGTGGAAGGTTTGTGACTGCTTACGTTCTATACCTGTTTTCTCTTACATTTGAGAACAGACTTCACACGGCAGAAAGAGGTTCAATAATTGACTCATTTCATCCTCTCCAGTTTCCTCCAGCAGCGTGAGTTCATCCAGATACAGATACACTTGTTTTTTCTCAGTCTTACAACATATAATCTCCCTCTTTGTTTAATCTCATTTACCCTTGTTTCTCTTCAGCTTTGAGTTATGTACTGGTTGTGTTCAATTTGACCTCCCTTCTTGTTAATTCATGACTCACAAAGTCCTCATCTGACATCTACATCCTTCCCTATTACAGAGATTTAACATCTCTGCTTTGTTGTCCTTTTTTTGTGTTGAGTTATTTTTCCTCGTGCATGTTGTCTTTTTTCTCCTCCGCTGAACTTTCAGCTCCCATTGTTGCAGCACAAACACTACCTCACCTCTTTTTCTGTCTACATCTCTTATGTTACCCTTGGAGCTCCTATTCCTATAGCTGCCTCCCCTCCTCTCCTCGCTCTCTCCCTCCATCTGATTGCTTGTTAGTTGGTATGCAGCCTCAAACCCCCCATTGTGCATTCTTGCCTGTCATCACTCACTTTTTCCTTCTCCTCCCTCTCTCTCTCTCTCTCTCTCTCTCTCTCTCTCTCTGTTGTTTTTTTTTTTCAGCTACTCTTGTCCACACTTTTTGACAAAAAAGGGGGAAAACTGCATCGTCCCATAAAGGGCAGAAGACACGGCTTGTTCAGAGAGGAAACACATGCATTTATTTACAAATATGTATCTCTCAAACAAGGGAACGTTCTTAAAGGAACAGAGAGCTGCAGGAGTGAGTTAAAGAAAGCAGAATGGAGGAGGAGCTCCGGTGACAATAATTTTTGGGTGGGGGCTTGCAAGTATGACAAATGGGTTTCGAGTGACAGAGTATTATATTAAAAAGTAAATTGATATGCAAATGGGGAGCGTGTGGCTTTAGAGGACAGGGATAGCCTGTTGTCCCCGCTGAAGTGGAACAAAAAGACAGAGTTAAAGGTGGGAGCTGGGCGGGGGGCATTCCATTAACGTGTGTGTGTGTGTGTGTGTGTTTGAAGTACAAGCATGTGTACTTTAAATCAGGATGAATATACAGCTGAACATGAAGGATAAGTGTATTTACTGTATGAGCCTGCAACGCATAGTGCAGATGGATGTCAGCCAAGTGGAGCAATAATTTGTCCCAACGTGGCTGGTGGTGTTCATGTCACCCTGTACTACAGCTGCATGCTGGAAATGGAGAATAACTTCCTCCTGTTGAAGCTCAAGAATCTAGATCTCCTGATGATGTAAATTCCTCTGACATGTTCTCACAAAGTCTTTCTAAAAGGCAACGTGAAGCACAATGATGGGTTCTAGTTTTTATTTTAAAGTAAATAACACAGAGTGTAGAAGATGGTCTAACTGCCTAAAAAGGAAGAGAAACAAGGACAAAACATGTTTTCTGTTCAGTACCGGCACTCACTCATCAGAAGAAATTATTCCAACAACTTATTTATTCCATTAGAAACTTGGAGGATTTGTTAAATGTCACAGATTTATTTAGGAAATGGAAAAACAAGAAGAATTTTAGATGTTTGAACTCTTCAGTTTGATTTCAATGTTACTTTTGCTGATTTACCCTCTAACTTAGTGGTGGGGGTTACAATTAATATGCAATTTTACCACCTTTCCTTAATCTGAAGTTGGGGTTTTGCTAGATTCATGCATTAAATCTCATTAAAAATTTTAAATATATCTAAGATTCATCAAGTTAAAGTAGATGAGGTGTAAGAATTTTCAGCACAAATGAGCAGTTTGTGTAAATACAATGATTAACTTGTTTGAACATTAAAAAAAACAATTTATTTCAGCACTTGACCAAATAAAATAAAATAAAACTGTTAAATGTCAAAACTTAATGAATTTTCACCAAAAATGTTGCCTAATTGTTTAAAGCTAGATTAAATGCTAATGAGAAGTAATCTGTTCCTCTGCAGAGTCTTTCTGTTACTCCCATGCTGCAATTCTCTGACAAGGAATAAAAATAAGAAAATAAATACCCATTTTGTCTGAAAATGGGCTCCACATTGTCCTCCTGAGTCCAATTCTAGTGTGTTTAACAGATGAACCAGAGGTCAGCTGCATTCAGACGAAGGTATTAAATATCTCTTTCGAACACACATACACCCAGACACAGCTGTCGGGGGGTAACAAAAGCTATAGCCACGTCAGATTTTGCGCCATGTTTAAGATTGCAGCGCTAATGAGTCATGACACTTCTAACTGGAGAGGAGGAATGGGTTGCTCTGTAATTACTATGGAAATGTGTTCATTTCCCATCAGGCGCACAAACATATGCAGCCGTGCACTCATTGAGACTCACACGCGCTAAAGCAGAAGCCCATCCAGCAGTGATGGAAGGGTGGGAGTGTTTCTGACATAGGGTTTTTCTTTTTGCAGAACATACGTGTGTGTGTGTGTGTGTGTGTCTTTGTGTGTGTGTCCCAGAGGGATTCTCACAGTTGGAGCAGAGGTGTCGCCTATGTCCCCGTTCCCCATATGTTTTAAACACATGCCCCACAGCTCTGAGTGTATGTGAGCGTAAGTCAAGAGGGTAATGATAGTCCCATGGTGTTCGGTTAGCTTAAGCCCAGCTGATAACCAGTTGGGACTCAGCTCTCCCCCCTCCAAAGAACATTAGATCCCCTCCTTTTTATCCTCAGATACCAGCAACCAGTCTATACCATTATGCTTATGTGCCTGTGTGCATATGTGTGTGTGTGTGTGTATTCCCCAGACAGCCCATTGATGTCTGGCTTGTAGCTTGAATTCAGCTGTGTAAAATCAGCAGAAGGATTAAACACCAAGTGACTGGGGCTGACTGAACTCGGTGAAACACCACCTTTCCCTCACTCCTGTTGTTCTGTCTCATTTTTAATCATCCCTGGTTGCCCCGTCTCTTCTCTTTTATTCTTTTTTTAAATGTAATCTTATTTCTCTTCTCCATTGCTTTATCGAATCTGTGTCTGCAGTTCCTTTCATTCTCCGTTTAACTTTTGTCCTCCTCTCCACTGCTTTCATGAATGTGTGCGTCTGATTCCCAGACAGTAACTTGGTCAAAATTCATTTATCATCTTGATGGACAGGGATACCGATAAAATGCAGCCGTACCCGTACAAGCAGACTCGCGACCTTAGCAAGCCCTCTGGTGTTTCAAATATATAAAGAAAAAGAAAAAAAAATCATTAATGAACAAAGAATGAACAGAAATGGGGAGCAGATGCACAAAGAATACTTCCTCTGATGTTTACAACTCCACATCTGTTTCTACTTCATCACATTAGGAGTTGTGCAGCCCTGTTTGCATCAAAGAGGCTAGAAGAGGAAACAGTGTGGTAGTTATTGTATATTGGGTTAATAAACTCTTATCTGATTATCAGTTTCGGTCTTTTCTTACAAAATGTAGAAAAGAATTATGAATTTTAGAGACACTATTTTGGGTCTTAAATGTTCTGTGAAACAGAAAAATAAAAAGACATGTATTACTTTGAAAGACAGACAGAGACCAGCACGACTCCCCACTGTGAGGTTAGTAGAATTAACTAAACTGAACACTTCCTCACAGCTGCTCTGCAAGATCTAGATGATCAATTTGTCAATATTTGGCATTGATTGTTGGTCTGACCCTCACAGCAGGGTGTGAGCAAGTGCACAAGGGGGGGGTTGAGTAAAAGATGTATGAATGTGTGTGCGTATGTGTGTTTGATGACCGCAGACAGTTAAAAAAACAAAACTTTTTTTACTAAATATCAGATGCAAAAGCTGGAAGAAGATTTTGATTAACTGAAACATGCAGGAAAAATTGCAATAATAATGGATTTTTTGTTATTTCAGGAAAGTTGTTTATGCACACAGCTGAATGTCGTTCTTATTGGAGTAGATTAAATATTTCAAATTAGCCCTAACTCACATGTGCACTGAATGATTAGTAGATTATTAGATGTTTGAACTTTTGCTCATTTACACAAAGGCCTTGTAGCTGAAGAATATGCATGTCATTTAACATGCAGCACTTCACACCACAAAAATCTTTTCTCTTTTCAGGCATTGTGGATACATCAAGGCCAAGCAGGACCCCGATGAGGAGAAGATGCAGTTCCAACATGGCCGAGGTAAAGACATGTGCAGATGCTAACAGATACAAATGGAAACATTTTTGTTCCAGAAGCCAGATATTCCACCCACCTGAGGTAAAACATTCCACGATGTGTTTGTACAGCTGCAAACACATGACTCAGAGAGGAATATTCCAATATGGCTACACAATGAAAGGGTTTATTTACATAGAAGAATGTCTGTGTTTGCACATCTTAAGGTTTATCATACCTTGGTTATATAACAGATTTGGAGAATTGAGCTGAGAATGAGACACTTTGCTTCACAAGTTATTATATAAACATTTCCTGGCAGAGTTAAACCTCCTTATGGGTTCCAGTTAAAATTATGATGCGTTTTAACACCATAAACATATCATTCTGTAATTATTTGTTATGTCACTAAATGGGAACACCTACACTAAGCTCTCATTTTACACACAGAAATACAAACACAGAATTTACATTAGCTTGATACCTTAAAGGCTCCAATAAAGTAAAAAAATATATAGTTTCTGTTATGAAATCCAACTTTGGAGTATTTTTTGGTTTGTACATTTAATGAAAACTGTAAAGAATTTCAATTATCTGTTTTTTAGTGAAACTTCCAGGCAGCAGAACTTACATCCATCCCCACACCTACGAGGACCCAAACCAGGCTGTCCGAGACTTCGCCAAAGAGATCGACGCTTCCAACATTCGCATAGAAAGAGTCATCGGAGCGGGTGAGTTGGCTGTAGAAAAGCAGAGAATTTTTTAGAAGTGTATTAAATATCACAGTTTTAACGTCTTTGTGTGTGATTGTGTAGGAGAGTTTGGGGAGGTGTGCAGCGGCCGGCTGCGTGTGCAGGGGAAGAGAGAGATCTACGTGGCTATTAAGAGTTTGAAAGCAGGATACTCTGACAAACAGAGGCGGGACTTCCTGTCTGAGGCCTCCATCATGGGCCAGTTTGACCACCCGAACATCATCAGGCTGGAGGGGGTCGTCACAAAATGTGAGTAAACACAAAACATTGTTGATCACATGACCTGTGCATGTTTGCCTCTCACACACCTATCTGTAACACAACAGAGCTGATGGTGATGTATATTAGAGCTGACCCTAGATCAGATAAAAGCTCCATTACTATGGTAACACAGCAGTGAAACACGTGACGTGAGTGTCCACCTCTCAAATGGCCACTTGTTTACCTCGCGCCATTGTGCTCAGGCAATTAGAGCGAGCGTGTGTGTTGGTGATGCAGGTGAGACAGACACAGGCCTGGTTCAACAAGATAGCTGCTCTCTCCATCCATCCAGCTCTTATATCACTATCTCTCACGCTCCTGCTTTCTCTCTCAGTCAGTGTCTATCTAATCTTCTCCTTCTCACTCTCTCTGTTTCTCCCTCTCTTTTTTCTGGCTCGCTGTTTCCCTTCGATTCCACTCTCCCCCTTCTCATCTTATCATTTTTATTTTTTACTCTTTGTCATTCTCCTTCAGTGTCAGAGTATGGACACGCTAAGCTGGCTACATTTTTTGGCAACTCCTAACGCAAAGCTGAAGCTGAAAATCCCGAAGCTCTTAAATTTATAGAATTAAAAGAAAGCAGTGAGACAAACGGTTACATTCTGGCTCTGTGACACAGTATCTGCACCTTTCTGACACCAAAGAGCCAAAATACAAAGTAGCAAAATTTTTATCATAAGCAGAACTACCAGATAATAAGACCTTATACTGTAATAATACATTTTTTATGATGCTGCCCTCTTCATCACCTTCCTACACATAAGACTTTACAAAACTATGAGGAACAGATAAAGAGCTAAAAAGTAAAGAGAAGACATCTTTATCTTTTGTCCTGCAGTAAGTAATTAAGAAAAGAAACTTTAACATAAGAACCAGTACTTCACTTCCTGTTCTGTGTTGCTTCACAGACTTTATGCTTAAAAGAACAGCAAATATTTCTGCTTTCAAATACAGTATTTCCTGTCAAACAGCAGTGAACTTTGGGTTAGATAATTGAATATTTCTCTCTATTTCCAGGATAAACAAACCATTAGTATAAAAGGCTGTTCTGAAGCACTTTGTTTTCTCTTTCTGCAGTTTGCACATCGGCCCTTGCATTTATTCAGAGTCTGTACACATAAAAAATTGTTTATAAAAGTGTTTTGGACAAGCAGCTACAACAATAACACTTTAAGATTGAGATGCTGCATGAACCACCCTCTAATAGCATAAAATGCTACATATTTTTAAATGAACAACGTGTAAAAAGATGCTTGTTAGCTTTGACAATTAGTTGATGAACTTGGTGTATTTAGTCAAGTGTTTGAATTTTAATGTCTAAATAAATTGGTTATATAGATCAGTTGCACAGTTTTCATGCAAACAGGGACCGTTCTGCAAAATTCAAAGAAGAACTCCCCCACTGGCCGTCGGCTTCCGATGTAAAAACCAAAAACAGAACCTCAAATTTATTCTTTGTTTATTTTTTCCTCAGTTTTACTGAGAGTTTTGACAACAACAGGTAACGATTCAAGATATTTATGAATCATCCATCGGTGCACAGATAAGTGTTGGTAAGTTCTGTTGCCTGGATATATCGATGGTGTTGCTGACGTCCTTGAGTTGTCTTTCTCTGGAGGTTCTTTCATAATTTGATCATATTCTAAAATAAAGATTTTCCTCAATGCAGGAAACACACAGCCATGTTTAAGGAAGGAGTCAAATAAACCAAAAACTTAAAAATAAAGGAGAAATATGATGAACTATGCAAAGAACCTTAAGGCAAAGAAAAGTGGAGGACATTGGAAACATGGTTCACAATGTCAGTCAGTCATTATCTATACCGGCTTCTTCCTGTTCAGGGTCATGGGGAGCTGGTGCCTATGTCCAGCGGTCACTGGGTGAGAGGCGGGGTCACACCTTGACAGGTCCATCACAGGAGCCACATATAGACAGACAACAACTCACATACAAACCTAGAAGCCAATTAACCTGAAGCATGTTTTTGGTCTGCGGGAGGAAGCCGGAGTTCCCAGAGAAAACTCACACATGCACAAGGAGAACATGCAAACTCCATGTAGAAAGGTCCTGGTCCAGTTTTAAACCCAACTTGTGAATGTTGCAAGCTGCAAATGAGCTGCTCTTATGTTCTACTTTAAAACACTTCGTAACTACACACATGTCAACATGTCACATCACAACACTTTACAGCTGACATTAGAGCACGTCCGCAACACACACCAGGAGCTGAGTGTGGTCAGCTACTCTCTTACCGATTAATAAAGAACACCTCGACTGGGACGATGATTCAATAACCGAGAATGATTTAGGACATTCCTGAATGAGAGAGAAAAAACTTTCAGCTCTTAGTTTGTTGCCAGAACTTCAGTGCTTTTGTTTAAGTGACATACAGATGTCATTTAAATTGTCTCTTGTTAAAAGAATGTTTACTCTGTTCTGTTATAATTTCCTGAACCGCAGGTTCTGACTGACAAAACGGTTTATTCATTTACAAAAGAGGACGGCTTCCTGCGATTATTGGCATCATAGTAATTTTTTTTTTTTTAAATTGTTCTTCTCTGCCGATATGACTTGCGTTTAAATTCAGAATTTCTGCTTTTTCAGCTTGTAACCAACAGAAAAGGCTTGAAACATAAATAATAAGAAGTACTTGTGTGAACACACCCAGTCTTATTAGTGAGGACACTGTCTTCACCTCAACTCCACACACACACACACACACACACACACACACACAGTATTTCTGCTCCTCGGTGGCACGACTCTGTCATTCTTCTGATCTGACATCTTGTTATGCAGATATTTGTGAAAAATCCACACGCAAACAAAAAGAGGAAGAATGGAGGCGGTACAGAGAAAGAGAATTTTAAACATGCAGGCAGACAAATGAAGCACCCTCATCATCCTCGCTTCCTGCTGTCACACATTCAGATCTTTGGTCCATCACACACAAGTGCTCTGTAGCGCCTCAGCTAACAACAAAAGAGCAAATGCACACGCATCTATCATGAATATTAATAATTAGGAAAGTTAATTGGGTGTTATTTTATATTCATAAATATTCAGGAGCACACATATTATGAATGACACCCCCGTGCATTTCTTAGTAGAATTTGTCCCATTGTTTCAATCTCCTTAGAGAGAGGCGTAACATGTTGATGTGTAATTATGGATTTGACTTTTGAAAAACTCACAATCCTGATTGGAAATACCAGAATAAATCCAATAATTACTATCAAGTACTTGGAGTTTTTTTGACAGAGCGATGACATGGTTGACAGTAAAAACAGCGAAATAGCCGAGAAAAACGTCCTGACAAGCTGTTTATTTCAGTAAAATAACAAAGTCTTTACTCTGATGGTTTTTTTTGAGTATGATTGTTCTGTTTGCGCGTCTTCGTTTTTAGAAATGTAATGAGTGCTTGTCTTCTCCTACACGCGTCTCTTTGTCTCCCCTATCACCTGCCTTCACGGCACATTGAGGAGCTGATAAAGCCCTGCAGAAACAAATCTCACTAGCAGAGCAGTAATTTCACAGGTCACAGCCCAGGGTGTGCGTGTGCGAGTCAGGGGGTGAGAGTTGAGATGGGTCAATAATTCCTTCAGGGCTTTTTTTCTGCCACCAGCTGGTCCTTTCACACTGCCCTCAGTCTAATCAGACAGCCTGACCTGATTGCTCTGGACTCAGGTGTGCTGTATGGGTTAGTGTAGGTGTAAGTAGAGGTAGACACAGAAGTAGTATTGGTTTAAGTAGAGCTCAGAGTAATTGCTTTTTCTACAGTAGTAGGAGTAGAAGCAACGTCAAAGCTACTACAGAAAGAAGCTGAAGTAGCTGTGGTGTAGAATACAGAAGAAGTGGCAACTTTAAGAATGTCATTACTGGAAAAAAAGAAGAAATTGTTTGAGAATATAGTGCAATAAAGGAAGAGAATTGGCTGAGGTCCTTTTTACAAAGAGTTGGATGAGAAGAATAATGCTAGCAGGCATGTAGGAAGAGCACTTCTTGAGAGTGTGTGGGCAAATACAACTCTAAAGCTCTGTAATATTAACGTTAGTAGATTACACTCATAATAAGTAGACCAGAGGCAGGATTCCACCACTTTTAGCTTCTCACAGACTTGCTAGTTTGGTGAACACTGACAGACATCTTGCTGCCATGGCTGCAGCTAATAAACTTAAACGAAAGCTGATTTAAGTGTCTGTACTGTCTGTACCTCTATAAGTAATATTAATATTATAATAATCTGATATTGTTCTGCTGTTTTTATTCTGTTGCAACGTTATGGTTTCTGCTTGTTTTTTTATTATCTGTTGACATGTACAGCGTTTTGACCAATGACAGTAGTCAATAAGTAGGTTTAATGAATAAACGTAATCTATTGATTGATTGATTAAATACTAGGGATGTCTAGATTCGATCACGTGATCGGAAATCGGGATCACGTTTCAGACTCGATTGGAATTGGACCTTACCTTCCGATCAGGACTCAGACGTATAAAGTCCAAAAATGAAGAATTTATGTTATTACCTGGTCGTTCAAGTTACCTCACAGAAGGTTGTTAACAGAGCTGTTAAAATAGGGTGAATTATATAAAAAATAAAAAGAACATCCTAGATCTGTTTATTTATCCTTTTTTAATAATATTTTAATGTATTTTATAAGTATTGAATCGGGACTCAAAATCAAATGACTCGGACTTGGACTCGAGGGGAAAAAAACCTGATCGGGACATTCCTAGTAAATATTCTCTGATAAATAACTTTATGATCAGGCAGTTACATTAAAATAATTGTGGTATAACTGCTCTTGTTTTAGGCAATGTTATGTCTGTGTAATTGAATTAGCTGTAATCTGATTTTTAGATGACAGTTTAGCTTGTTAGCATGATTGTAAAAGTGCTAATAGCTTTAACCAAAGACTGATTCCACCAAGCTGTAATAGTGAATAATGATTTTAGTAGCTGTTTCTTCGCTGATGATTGTAGTTTTGTTATAGTTCTTCTGTAGTATTTGTTTATGCATGAGTGTGTGTCTTTCCAGTTTCAATCATTTTCCTGAGTGTGCATGTGGGTGGGATGGTCTTCGCTTAAAACCCAATAAGCCTTCAGCTGCTGCCATGTGCAACTCTAATATCCTACTCTGCTGTCTGTCACCTGATTGTTGCCATTGTCATGCTAATTAGAGCGCCAACGTGAAAAAAAAAATAGATCAGAAAAGTGCAGCAATCTGTCCCCTTCCCCTCCTCACGACCCCCCCTCCATCTCCTCATCTCTCCTTTATCTCCCCCAGTCCCTCATTTTAACCATCCGTCTTTTATGTGTTTTACATTCACTGCAACAATTGGCTCATTTGGAAAACCCTCAATTACAGAACTCAATCTCATCTGGCACACACACACCCACACACACACACACATGCTCATTAAAGGGCTGCGCTACAAAGGTGCTATTAAAAACGGGCAAAGCCGTGTTTTCCAGGCTTCTTCTGTTTGAAGAAATTAGCGATTACTTTTAACTGCACGTCTTTGTGCAACGAACAATGAGCGCTTCAATATTTCCTGTCAGAGTGTTTCAAAGTATTCATGTTTTGAACACGGACAGCGCCGAATGGAAGAAAAAGGTGACGACATGCAGGATGGAGGGAAGAAGGGGGCACGGCTGGATGAGATGAGATGTAAGAATGAGGGATTGAGGAAAGATAGAGCTTGAAAATGAATGAGGGCAGCTTGGAAAGAGGGGAGACAAACGTGAGGAAATGAGAGGAGATGAGAGAGCGAAGGAGGAGGAGAAGAGAGGTGAGGAGCGGAGGGAAGATAAGGTTATTGAATTTCTGTCCGTCTGTTTCTCTGCACCCTCCTCAACCTCACATGGTGCTTTCCAGAACAGAGATCTGTCCTGTGTTAAAAGCTTTGTACCATTTAGTTCAGACCCTTAACATTAATCAATACAGCAGTTATTTCATTTTCTCGTTTGTACCTTGGGCCGCCTCATTCAATAAAGCTGTAATGTGGCCCTACTGGTGCACACACAGATAGATGCTCATAATGTTATTGTCCAGATGTACACAGAGTCTATCACTTTCATTTACTCTCACACCAAGGCTGCAGCAAAAACAGCCTCTCATGATGTAATTTACTGGACGGGCCGTGTGCTCTCTGTCACATATATAGTCACACATAGAAATGATCAGAACAACATCTTTTTAAAAGCAACACTTTTTCCTCTTATATAATAAGATGCTGCTAAAAATCCTCGTTCCCTTCCAGACTTCAGCTGGTTAAACATCACACTCCTCACCTGTGCAGATATCATGCATTCCCATACACCACAAACACAACAAACTGTTGTTTTAGTTCTAAAGGAGATAAAAAAGATGATCAAATCAAATGAATATGAATGTGATGAGTTAATTATGTGCTTTCAAGAAGAAAACTGAAGAGCACAGTATTTGGCATAAAAGGAGATCTGTGATGTGTGCTGGAATGAGGTTGTCCTGTCATTGTGTGTGTGTGTGTGTGTGTGTGTGTGTGTGTGTGTGTGTGTGTGTGTGTGTGTGTGTGTGTGTGTGTGTTTGTATTTCTGACCTCCTGGGGACCCGTTTCCTGACTTTTACTATCTTTCTGGGGTCCGAGGGTTCTTGTGGGGACCGAAGCCTGGTCCCCATGAGGGGGACTCCCCTTTTTAGGGTTAGGGGTTAGGTTTATAGGTATGGTGTGAATAGAGTTTTAGTTAGTCTTAGGGTTAGTTATAGATCAGTAATGGTTAAGGTTAGGAAAAGTGTTTGGGTTAGGTATAAATCTAGTTACTAAAATCAATGGAAGTCAATGGACGGTCCCCATAAGGATAACAAAACACACGTGTGTGTGTGTGTGTGTGTGTGTGTGTGTGTGTGTGTGTGTGTGTTTGTATTTCTGACCTCCTGGGGACCCGTTTCCTGACTTTTACTATCTTTCTGGGGTCCGAGGGTTCTTGTGGGGACCGAAGCCTGGTCCCCATGAGGGGGACTCCCCTTTTTAGGGTTAGGGGTTAGGTTTATAGGTATGGTGTGAATAGAGTTTTAGTTAGTCTTAGGGTTAGTTATAGATCAGTAATGGTTAAGGTTAGGAAAAGTGTTTGGGTTAGGTATAAATCTAGTTACTAAAATCAATGGAAGTCAATGGACGGTCCCCATAAGGATAACAAAACACACGTGTGTGTGTGTGTGTGTGTGTGTGTGTGTTTGTATTTCTGACCTCCTGGGGACCCGTTTCCTGACTTTTACTATCTTTCTGGGGTCCGAGGGTTCTTGTGGGGACCGAAGCCTGGTCCCCATGAGGGGGACTCCCCTTTTTAGGGTTAGGGGTTAGGTTTATAGGTATGGTGTGAATAGAGTTTTAGTTAGTCTTAGGGTTAGTTATAGATCAGTAATGGTTAAGGTTAGGAAAAGTGTTTGGGTTAGGTATAAATCTAGTTACTAAAATCAATGGAAGTCAATGGACGGTCCCCATAAGGATAACAAAACACACGTGTGTGTGTGTGTGTGTGTGTGTGTGTGTGTGTGTGTGTGTGGGTGTGTGTGTATGAAAGTTTGTGTATTTGGAGTACTGAAGGCATGTAATGAACCTGTTTTATTGTATCTTCTGTTTGCCTGTGTGGTTTTGTTTGTGTTCCTTCCTGTGTCCAGTTATATACGTGTATGTAAAGACTAACATGGGTAACAGCTGAGGTTATGTGTGTGTGTGTGTCTGTACACACACGGATCACAGCCTTCTTAGCCGAGACAACAGGATAAATGTGTTTCATTGTAATTCTTCTTTGACCGCATCTAACACCTTGAACCTGAAGGCAATATTCTCCTTCACTGGCATCATACATGGTACACACACACAGACACACACACACACACGCACACACACATAATTGGTTTTCAGGGTAGTTTTTTATGACCCTTTTCCCATTTCATGGCTGTCTACTTTATAGAATGTAACATTTATATGCATGAGCAGCTGTCGCTGAACAACATACATGCATTCACATTTACAAGGTCTACAATCAGAAACACGGCTAAACACAAAAACCTGCTGCTGTGAACAGAAAGTTAGCAAAACTCTGTCTTCCTTTCCGGTCGGGATCAGTTTCATCATCTGTTTAATTCATACACGCAGCACAGAAACCTTCAACATCTCTATACACAGCTGAAATCAGCCAGCCATCACTGGACATCACTCGCTAGAGCCTGAACACACACACACACACACACAAACACACACACACACACACACACACAAACACACACACACACACACACACACACACAGAGCCATATACCAAACACAACACAGGCCCCGTGTGGAGATAAATGTGACCAGCAGTCTTCACCCCCAGCAGAAGAAAATCCAATTCTCTTTCACTTTTATCCCTGAGACTAATGTTACTGTCAGAGAAGACACCACCACTAGAGACCAGGCTGCTGTGTTTGTGTGTGTGTGTTTGCTGCAGTGAGATAGTGAATTCATTTAAGGTGATGTATTGCTGTCTTTACCTACAATCCTACTGTAGGCTTTGGTGGTGTTGTTCCTGCCTATCCGTGACAGGCTGCTGACCCCCCCCCCCC
>SSNP01000111.1:1565625-1628073 GCA_006937955.1 Pachypanchax playfairii | reverse complement strand
CCCCCCACCTTAGCATCACTAGGGTCTGATTTGGGAAATTTGAACTATTCATCACCACTGACATGGTCTGTGTATTTACAAGCTGCTCACACACCAACGTGTGCGCCATCGTTTGTAACTGCACATTGAATGTTTGTTTGCGATTGGAAAGGCTTGACTGCAGGGGGTGGGGGTGGTGGTGGGGGGGGGACTAAGGAAGCATCCTGTAAAACAGGGCCAACTGCTGATTTCTGGTGCATTTGTGTGGGTGTGTGTACATGTGATTGCAGGTACTTTGTTAATCATTTGTAAGCCCCCAACAGATGCCATGCAGGGGGATCACAGGGCGCAGGGCCTGTCAGTCAGTCAGTCAGCCTCTCGTTCATCACACACTAACACACACTTATTCAGGTGCAGGTGCACAGCGATCAAACCACAACCCCCTTCCCTTGAGGCTGATTAGTATTCATGAGATCTCAGGAGGCCCCTTCTAACACACACACACGCACACACACACACATATTCTGGTGGATTGGTCTATTCTAATTATCTCCTGGCGTTTATGGAGAGGGCTGATTAGAAGCTGTCAGTGTGACTGATGACGACATGCCATGTTATCCACAAGAGAGAAGTAGGGAGATGGAGACAACGGCTGGTCACAGCTGTGGACTCTGCTTCTTTCTCTATCTTCGCCTTTTTTATAGTTTGTGTATTTCTTCCTTGTATCTTTGCCTTATTAAAAGCTGCCTTATGTTCCTCCTCCGTAGGTAAACCGGTGATGATCATAACAGAGTTCATGGAAAATGGATCTCTGGACACTTTCCTCAAGGTGAGTCACTGCTGAGCCTGACAGAGCTGAGATTTATGTCTCCACCAAAGCCTGTGCCATGATTTTAACATTGAGCTCACAAAAAAATCATGTGCCAGTTGTAAAAAGTTTAAAATCATCTAGGTCATTTCCCAGAAGCTGTAACGTAGAGGGCAAATTCTTTTACAATCCCACTTAAAAGTATGTGACTTAAAGTGTTTTTTTTTTATCTCTAAGAACTGAAAAATTCTGCAAGATTTTATTCTGAAAGGAGTTTTTTTTATTAGATGATATGAAGAGCTGAACTGAAAAGGATTATGTGAAAGATACAGTTAATATAGAGCAAAGGAGTAGCATTTTCAATTGACTTAATTAGCCTTTGTCTTTATTAAATACAAACACAGACATGCATTTTGGTTCTGAGTCTATGAAACACTCGCAGCATCTATTTCCCATCAGAGAGAACTGCAGCAGACTCCTGACAACAAAAGATACTGTAGTTCCTTCATCAGCACAAATGAAAATGAGCAGTTCATTACAAATTTAATACAACCAGACAAAAATGAAAGTATTTTCGATGTGGGAAGAATAAAAAAAAACTACCGGGTAAACCAAAAAGAAAGTCATAATTATCATAAATAAACACAGAACTAGTGTATCGTCAGCAGAAGTATTCCTCAGGACATTTAATATGCTTATCAAAGCTTTTGTTTTGAGTGGGGAGCAACAAAAGTAAGTTGTAGGAAAATCGTAATTCTTAAGCTCTTATTAGGAAAATGACTTGCAAAGCAAAGCATCTGGTACTAAGCTGCTGATTTGTTAAACAGACACAATAAAAAAAGAAATGCAAGTAATTGAATGCATAGGAATAATTGTAATTAGGGTAATTAGGCTGTTAGTTTAAATTGCTAACTCTTCTCTCACCAACCTGAATACATCTTAAACTGTATATTTATCAAACTGATGTGTGTTTTCACGTCTTAATTATGAACACAAGAGTATGTTTCACTGTGCATTTGAAGATACTCTGCGCATTAAGTATTTTCCCATTTGAAACATGTATCAGGCATGATCCTTGAAGGGTTGTATTGATTTAGCAGAGCAACCTTGAAATGGGTTTTGCATACAGCCTGATAAATAGCACTGGTTGCAGCGCCGGTGTGCCTCGTGTTCAACATTCCCCTGATTCATATTCAGACTTGTTTGTCAGCCAGTAAAATCACTGCAGCACTTCAGAGCCATTAAGGCTGCGATGATAGGCCCGTTGCTAAGTAGACACCAATCTCATCTGCAAGACTGAGGGAAAAAAATGAAGTGACAGATACAAAACTACTAAAGAATAATGTCTAATCTCCACCCCACCCAACCACCAACACACTATTACACAAAACCACAGCAACATGCAGGTTTTATGCCACTTTATATAGTGTAATGAAGACCTGAAGGGTAACCATGTAATTATTAAATTATGTTTGTTGGGCTTTAGAGCTTATCTGTAGTAGCTTTATCATTAATTATGACCAAATATCCCAGTTTTTCTCCCCTTGCTCCACTTCATCCACATTAATTTTTATTTTATTTTAGGTTTCCACATTAAAACTATTATTAAAACTGATCCTTTTTAACTATTCTCCATTACCCTGCCATGCCCACCCTTCCTCCCTCCTTCCGGGCAATACAGTGTGGTGGGCAGATTGATAGAGGAAGTCTGTAGGTTTGTTAGACAGTCCAATCAATCAGCATCTCACAAAACCACCGGCTAATTAACTTACTCCACAGCTGTCAGGGGAGAGAGAAAGAAAAAGACAGAGGAAAGGAGGGGAGGGGTGCACAGATGCAGAAAGATGAAGGAAGATAGATAGATGGAGACTGAATCAAAGTATTACAGAGTTCTGCCTCTCCCTGAGACAGAGACCAAGGAGGGACAGAGATGGATGGAAATTATAGAGACACAGAGGAAGGAGAAATGATATAAAGTAGAGAGGGTGACTGATAACATGAATGGCTCTTTAACGGGGACTGTTGGCCCAGGGCAGAAATAATTGGCAGAGGAAGGTGAGCTGGACCGTCATCGATCAACAGGCTGCACTCTTTGCCAATGACGGCTCAAATCTGAAATACTGAGAGATCTGCTTGGGCACACAGTTAGTGTGGAAGAGGAAAGTTTTTTTTTCTCTCTACTGGATCATATCCAGTCCTCTGTAAGTCCGATTTTATATTTTATTTTTATTATTTGTTGTTCTTATGATCCTGCATTGATCCCTGAAAGGAGGAAATTCATCTTTTCTTCTCGAACCTCCAGACGGAGGTCAAAGCTCTGGGTTAGCAGAAGCTGGAACAGACACAAAGTGTTGCTTGGGGACACTTGAGACATGTGGAATGCTGCCATCACAACTTGAATCCTGGCTTAAACATTCAATTACAGCTAAAGCTGTTGTCAGTGTGCCACCCTGTTGCAGCTCCATCTCAGTTCTGTGTATTAATTCATTTTCTTACTCGTGTCCTGTTTCAGAAACACGACGGCCAGTTCACCGTGATCCAGCTGGTCGGCATGCTGCGCGGCATCGCCTCGGGGATGAAGTACCTGTCAGACATGAGCTACGTTCACAGAGACCTGGCAGCTCGAAACATCCTGGTCAACAGCAACTTGGTGTGTAAAGTGTCAGACTTCGGCCTGAGTCGAGTTCTGGAGGACGACCCCGAGGCCGCCTACACGACGAGGGTAAGGGTGAAAATGGAGCCTAAAGGTTGTAGAATTAACTGATGCAGTAGCATCAACATGCTGCAGCTGTTCACAAATCTAATGAAGGCAGAGACAAAACAACTCCTCTTAAGATCTGTGCATTTATGCAGTCAGATCAGTGACTGCTGCATCTTCTCAGTGAGACTGAAGGAAACTCAAACATCAGTGAGTCAAACCACTGTGGAGTAACTCATCAAAGATGTCCACAAGGAGATGGCATTATTCATATTCATGGGAAAAGTTGGGGATGTTATTCTTAATATGGTATTAGCATTGCCCTAGGAGGAGGGGATCAGCCACTGACTGCACTATAGCAATCACATACAAACTCCCACTGATGTCAACAGACCTAGATGGGGAGCTGCAGGCACTGATGGAGCTGGGGAGGGGAGGGGTTGCAAACGCTGAGGTGGAGATGGGGAAGACGCAGAGAGATCCAGGGAGGAAAAAAACAGAGAATGAGGGAGGGAAGGAGACAGATCCAATGAGAGCACTTAAAAAAGAAAAAAGGAATGACGGGGTGGAGGCGGGGAGAGGGTGGTGGAAACAAAAGTACAGTGCAGAGTTACTTGGCAGCTTTGTCTTTCATTTGACTTTCACCAAGCAGAGACGGGGAATACTAGGTGGTGCAGAGGCAGCAGCCGCATGTTAAAATGCTGAACCGGGCCTATAGAGGTACAACGTCTGGGTGAGTTAGAGCGAAAGGGAAAAGGCAGGAGTGTCTATACGTACAGCAGACTGTATAGAAACCTTTTGATCTGTTGCATCAACAACAAAGGAAGAGGCAGCTCGTGGATTATAAAGAAAACTGACGGTCCAGACTGCAGTCTGGCTACCAGAACATAAACACTGGGTCCTATAGAATAGACATGGAGTATTTTTCTAGCTCATAACAATGAGATGCTCAGTTTAACTCAACAGCAGCAATTTATATTGTCTTTGTGTTTATACAACTCTCACTGAGAAACACTCATGTTTCCTGTTTTTCTTGAAATCTGGCCAAACACAGACCTAAATTACTGCAGGAGTCTTTAATTATTACCACTATGAAGAAGTTTCTAATGATTAATTCAGTATTTGAGTCAAGGTGATGCTGTTTTCTGAACTACAGGGAGGGAAGATCCCCATCAGATGGACAGCTCCAGAGGCTATAGCCTACAGGAAGTTCACCTCAGCCAGTGATGTGTGGAGTTACGGCATCGTCATGTGGGAGGTGATTTCATATGGAGAAAGGCCGTACTGGGAGATGTCCAACCAGGATGTGAGTTCCAAACATTTACACATTGTATAGAACAATAAGATTTATACATAAACATCTTTATATTTACTAATTCTTCCATATGCAGGTGATCAAAGCAATAGATGAGGGATACCGTCTTCCTGCTCCCATGGATTGTCCTGTGGTGTTGCACCAGCTGATGTTGGATTGCTGGGAGAAGGGACGCAGCGACCGGCCAAAGTTTGGACAGATAGTCACAATTTTGGACAAACTCATCAGAAACCCAGCCAGTCTCAGAGAACTGGCTAACAGCTCAGTGTGGTCAGTTGGAAAAATACACCTGATAAAACTGTTAACATGCTCAGAGATAAATCAAGAATACCAAAAACACAGTTTTGTTGCTGATAAGATTAAGAAGCAGGAGTCGTCTTTTTTTTTTTGGCATGCTGAAATTGTTTTCCAAACAAAGGAATAATTCTAAAAAAAAAAAGTAAATTAGAAAGTATAGGACAAGGGTTAGGTGAGGAAGGTGTGTGTGCGTGTGTAATTTTTGGAGGGGCGGGGGCAGGGGATTTGCATTTGTCTTGTTCAATTCTGACTTTCTGAATCCCCCGTTGTATTTCACGCATCCCGAGGAATGTCATTATTTTTACATTTACATTTTCCACCTCAGGCTCTTGGTTGATTCTCTGAACCAGTGCTGCATGCAGACATTTGAATCACTTTCACAGACAAACACTCTAAACAAAAACAGAAAAAAAATAAGTTAAAAGATAGCAGAAGCTTAAAAGTACTACAGCTAAATCCCCAGAGAGTAGATGAAATGAATCACATGACCAGAGAGATGCCTCACACAAGTGCATGTTGTTTTTCCTTATTTTCTAGGTTTTTGGTAAACTATTATACAGAAAACATTGATTTAAATAAATATAGTTAAAGGTAAATGAGACCAAATGTTCTGAAGGTAAAAACATTTGCTCACGCAGAGGAAGAGTTAATAAATAATAAATCGTACATATCGACTAACAACAAGGGTGTAAAACATATTTTCTCTTAACATTTAAGATCTTCAAGCAACTAAATTAAAATCTTTTTGAAATGTGCAGCAAGTTTTTTTAATTAGTTCCAAGGATAAGTGCATACCTCAGCACATAATAAGTTGTTTATGCACTTGTTATTTCAGAACTTTAGTAAGTTGTAATTATGTTTCTTATTCCAGCAGGGAGGATCCAACTACCCCCGAGTTCAGTGTGAGTACAGTGGATGAATGGCTTGACACCATCAAGATGGGCCAGTACAAGGAGAACTTTTCCAGTGCTGGATATGTCAGTTTGGACTCTATCCTCTACGTCAGCGTCAGGTACAGACGTGTCATCCCTTCTGAGTAAATAGTCTAAAGTGGAATGATTATTTGCTGATTAATCAGACAGATTTTTGGCTTATTTTTTTTTACTAATCAGTCTCACGCAAGCATATTAACTAGGGATGTCCAGATCCAATCACGTGATCGGAAATCAGGCCAGATCACGTGGTTTCAGACCCGATCGGAATCGGACGTTACTTCCTGATCAGGACTCAAACATATATATATATATCTTTTTATTATTTTTTAACGCACCAATAGTTATGCAGTGGCACCTCTTGAGTTCACACAGAAACAGCAACGCATGCAGCATGACATCACTTTGTTGCAGAGATGCTATTGGTTAGACACAAAGTAGAACACGGATGAGTATGTCTGTGGTCTGGTCTTTTTTATTCTTTTTTTAATGTATTATAGAAGTATCTGATCGGGACTCGGTATCAGTAGATAATCAAAATCAAATGACTCAGACTCGGACTAGAGGGCAAAAAAACTTGATCAGAACATCCCTAATATTAACTCTATCAAAATACCCTGTTATCAATGAACCGTCCATCGTGCCTTTCACAAACAATGGAGCTTTTTCAACATGAAGGAAGTTGAGTAAAAACCTGTTAAATTTAAAAAAACAAATTAAACTTTTCTAGAGAAAATGATATAATATTAGTTTAGATTTTTTTTAATACTCAATATCTAAGAAAATGTTAATTTTAAATATAAAAACATTTTTTTTTATTCCTGCATTTATGTGCAGAATGTAGCAGAGGTGAAAATCTGTCCATGTCACAAAATCACAAAATTAAAGACATTTGTTTTTTTGTTCAAAATCTTGTACAAATCTACTATGAATCAAAAACAGACAAATAAGCTTCATAAATGAGATTTCTGAACGTCAAAATCAATTTAAAAAATCTTAATCAGTTAAAGTCTGTTTAACACTAAACACAGAAAAATGTCAGCATGAGACTTATTACATTCCACTTTACTTTCATTTGAAATTAAAGACATAATCGTCTTTAAAATTGCCTCTAAGTCGTTTCGTTTTACAGTACTTATGTGTTTTATTCTCCTTTGTGTCTAGTGAGTTGACTAAGATGGGAGTGACTCTGGCTGGCCACCAAAAGAAGATTTTATCCAGTGTGCAGAGCCTGCAAGCCCAGGGGACACACGTCCACGTATAACAGTGTCCACATAGACACACGGTGAGACAGAGTTGAACTGGATGCTCCTGTGAAGAGTCTCCCCACTCAAATGGAGTTGTAATGGATACTTTTTGCTTGAGTCTCCATTGATTTTGAAACACACTAAGATGGAGGCAACATTGACGCTTGACTCCCTCACCTTACCATCTCCCCCCCTCTCCCCCACCCCGTTCTCGATGGGCACTTCTGGCTTTAGCTCTCAGAGTCCCAGCAGCACCGACACTGTAATGGAGCAACAGAGACACAACAACAAGGCCACACACACAGAGCATCCCGGACCATTTCACATCAAGTCAGCTTATCAAAAAAAAGGAGAAAAAAAAATGTTAACATTAGAAATAGCAAAAAAGAAGAAAAAAGAATATAATGATCATCACTGTTTGTGAAGTGTACAGTCAGTTTTTTAATCATCATTTTGTTTGTTTTGCGTTTTCACAATGAAGGGTTTAAAAAGGGTCATGAGACATGTAAATGTGTAGATAAATGTTTATATGGGCAGTGTATCCCGCAACCATAGAGATGGACCTAACGTTTGTATCGGTGGTGAAGATTATATTGCTTAAACTTAACAGGAACTATTACCTTGTAGATGTACGGCCTCTTCCGTCGCTGTCTGCTCTCAGAAAGCCAATGAAGAAGCCGAAATAGTGAACGACATGAATGTGTGCTGAGAGGAGGCTAAATGACAAACTGGACCTGTAGAGAAATAGATGGATGTAGATTTTTTTGCTAGCATGTGTAAGATGGAAGTATGACCTGTATAAACAGGGTTTTTGGCAGAGTGAAGGGCTTCCATAGAGACTGATCTCAGATACACTTCCATAGCAACTCAACCTGGTGTTCGTTAGCATATTTGCTTTAGTTACAATGTGACTAACTCCAAAAATACAATAGAAATGAAGAAAATGTTACACTTCCTATTTTATTTTATTTTTTTACATGGTCCAGTTCACACTGAACACCATGGTGGTAAATCTCAGCTAAAATTTTAGCCTTCTCATGTTTCAGGTGTGATAAGAAAGTGATATTAATTGTTTAGAGCAAAGATGTTACAAGACTTTTAAGTGTTACTATTAACAGAATTTGCTCTTCCAAGGTTGTGCCAATTGTGATAATGTACAGAAATCATGAAAAGTTCATCTATGTAACATACCATCAATTTGAAGATGGATACTTTGACCATTTTTTAGATCAAATAAAAGTTATTTATATTTAAAATTTTACCCATTGGAGAAAACTTCCTGAGTTTGGAGAAATAGAGTTTACTTCTGCCAGGACTGATGAGCTTTTGGTTAATCTGAACACAGCTGATACCTGGATGTGGCTCCGACATGCGCTGGAGTTGCTACATTCAGATGCTACTGCTGGTGATGTTTTCAACCCCAATCCAACAGTGTAATGCAGTTTAAATGAGGAAATTTGGGACAATGGAGCAGATATCCACTTCAGTCTTGGCTGTGTTCACCGATGTCAGACATAAATTTGAATTCTCTAAACTAATCAGGAAAATCGACTGGGCAGAATGTTAATTATCGATAACTTTTACACAGAAACACAGTTGAAAATGGCTGAAATATCCCTTTAAAAAAAGTGCAAATTTTCTTTTTTTTTCCAGTTTTCGTAGTCTTTTTTTTTTTCCAAACTATCTTGATGGTAAGAAGATAAAATCTCTGCAGTGGTCGTTTTCTGATAGACCACAACCAGGGGATCAATCTTTCTTCAATGAACTGTTTTAATTTCTATTTAGCATTTTTATTTTAATACCCATTAAACATATTTTTAAAACTATGTTTACAAGAATTAGCAACTGTTAAAACGTATCTTTTAGAGGGTAAATGCTGCTTATCACATTAATGACACACTTAGATGTGAAGGAACCCTCTTTGTGTACACACTGCATCAATGGCACTAAACTTGCTTATAGTGAAATCCAGAACCAAGTTTTACCACAAGTGGTGATCTATAGGACCAACCGTGACATGAAGTACAGTATATATGATTGTATTATAGTGTAAAATATGTATAGCGTTGATTTCCAATGTCAGAATGTTTGTATTGATAACGATGATGATGATGACTATGATGTGCATTTATTGTGATAAAGAGATTTCTGAAGTTCATGTTCAGGGACGGATCGTACAGATGAACGGTAAACAGGCAATTCATCGGTCTGAACTAAGGAATGTAGCATGGCGCGAAGCTTCAGCTTTGATGGACAGGTGACAGTGACTGCAGTATTTATATTAGCGTTAGAATGAGTAGAATGGACTTATTGATAATCATGTTTGCAATTTCATCTTTAACCGTTCTTACTTGCTGTTTTAACTCATGCACAACACGGATTTTTACTAAAGAGGTCAAGTGGAAGGAGAGAGAGTGAAATTACAGGAATCTTTTGATCCGATTTTTTCTAATATCACAACTTTCACATTTTCTTTAGCTCTCATTTTAGTCGGTTCACTAAAGACCTGACGGCATGTGAGGATGTAGCGTGAATAGACTGGGTCGTTTACAGGTTTTCAGATGCAGTGAAACAGAAACGTATAGTAATTGGATTTATTTCTAAAGTGTTTTTATTCAGAAGCTCAATCAGTTACCTGCTTGCTTCATAATATGATAAAACCTCCAAGATCAAGGTTGTATTTTATAAGTTAAAGTTTTTGTGAACACAGATTATATTAAAACCAATAACATGATGAGGGTTTATCTTCCTGCTTAGTTTATTATGAATGCTATCTTAAGTTTGGTAGCATTAACAGCTCTGTTTTTCTCCTAAAACCATTTTTCTAAAAGAAAAGACTTTCTACCAGTTATTTAGACGAACATTATTCTAAAATATCTTAGTCTTAGTTGCAATTTTAACAGTTTTAAATTGAAGTTTAACTTACGTCTACCTCTATCTGAAATGAAGACTCTGAATCTGCCGCTAGTGCCAGCTACACTCACATAGAATTACATCTATCCTGTTAGATATCGCGACTATAACTGTGAGTTAAGATTGAGACAGACAAGGCAGAGCTATTAAAGACGACTGGATGACTGACTTTATTCGTGTTTTTCAACTCTACTGTTTTGGAATTGTTGACAAAATGACACAGGAAATATGTTTCACCATAAAACCTGAGAGAAATTCAAAAATAGAGATTAATTTATCGTGCAAAAACACTTTCACCACTATTTCACTTTATAGACCACAGATTAAAGTATACAAACTGAGAGTGACTGAAACTGTTCATTCTACTCCTGCTAACACTATAATTTAGCTCTAGCGGGCTGCCGTTGACCGCTGATCTTTTAGATGCCTTATTTACTGAGTTATTGTTCTTTCTGTTGTTATATAAAAGTGATAGAAGAGAAAAGTGTATATACAGGTAGTATTTATCTTCATAATTAAGGTGACCTCACATCTGCACCCTTTTTTTAAAAAAAAAAACCCATCCACCATCAGTTTGACTCCTTTATACAAACAAAAATAATCATTTTGTTCTCAAATGTTATTCCACATCATCGGGCTGATGACCTCTAAAAGTTGATGGGGAAAATGGCTATTGTTGTTGTTGTTATTATTTTTTTTTATTTCACAAATGTGATTGTTTTTGTTTCCATTTTCCACCAGCTTCATATTGTAAATGTTCATTAGAATCTTATTTTATGTTTTCAGCTCGCCGTCTCTTTTTGTCTTTTTTTTTTCCCTTTCTTTGGCCACCGATAGATTATTTGTTCCCATGCCAATTTCCTCTGCGTCGCTTGTTGTAAAGGGTGTAGGCATTTTCATGTCTTTCATGTTGCTGTAATAAATATGCTAATATTTCTAATTTCTCACCTGAAGCCTACAGTGTCTTTTTCTTTCACACATATTTCTATCTTTGTCTTCTTCTCTGTAAAAACTCTTGAAACAGCATTCAACACAGCTCTCTTGGATTTGAAGAATATAATGATACATAATGTAAAAAAAAGGCTTTATGTAACTGTAATATACAGGCATTTATGTAATTTTTTTTTTTTCTGTCAGTGATAATCTGCAAAAATTTCAAGTTATGTGCTACATTCATCCTGGAGCCTTTCAAGTTTCTCACATTATGTAGTTCCAGGCAATTTCTTAGATTTCTTTTTAAAGGAACTTAAGGCAGCTTTACAAAATCTGACTCAGTGCTGCCGCGACAGGCGCTGTGGCTAACTGCAGCCACCAGCCAAGCCGGCACGGGAGCGCGCACAGACACTTTACAGACTGTTCGTCTTCACAGCACTGCACCGGGGAGGCTAACATACTTCACGTCAGGTCTCTCCACTCTGTTATTTGATTTGATCTCATCATTTTCATACTGTATCAGGCTCTAAACACGACCTATAATGTTTTCTCACCTGGTCACAAGGAAATGAGCCATGTCAGCATCCGTTTTCACTCCCAAATGCAGCGGAAGTTCCCTCCATGAACCGAACGCATATCCAATATTTATGCGGGTGCCTGCCCGGCTTCGGTCATATTTTTTTTTAGACTCACGAGATGCCGCTGATAAAGTCTTTTTGCCACTTTTTTGGGGGGTGAGAGAGGATGCAGGTCGTTTGCTGGCTGCAGAAACACCCATAAGTATACCTTCAGTGTTTGAATCCAAGTCCACGGCGGCCATGTTCTTCCTGTTCAAGAGCTGTCGGCAACGCGCATGCAGCGTCAATTTACGTCACATCCCTACAACTGCGCGGGAAATTCGGATGTCGAACTGCAGCGCATTATTTAGCACACAGCGTGTCCAAGGCAACAGACATATATGCGGATGGCGTCGTTATTTTGGGTTTTTAATGCTTCATGACCCATTAGCATTGAATAAACTGGAAATGCATGTGTAGTTTTTCACAAATCTTGCCTTAAATCCCTTTAAAAAACTAAAATGTCAGATTTTCCAAAATACTTGTTTTGCTTCAGCAATCCTCAGTTTTTTCTGTGTATTTAATTTCCATCTTTGGTCCATGGGACACTTTCTATAGTTTGTATGACATCCAGTTGCCCTGAACTGAATTCAGTGAACATCATTCTAAAAGCACTTTCACTTTAAATAAGGTGAAACATTTAATGGTATATATGGAAGTATAAAATAAACCATGAGCTTAAGAGAATATTCCATAAACCTGTAAAACTGGATCATGTGGAAGCCCAGCACAGATCCAAATAACTTCCATCATCCTTCACTATAAAATAGATTTGCAACCATCCATTAATGTTATTTGTCTGTGCAGCTGTATTAGATAATCTTGTACAACGATTCTTAATATCAATTAGTATAACTTTAGTTATCATTTGCTGATAAATAGTAGTTCTACACGGATTGAGAGCGGAGTGTTGAGATTTAACTCTCAACTCCGGGAGAGCTTCAACCATGTCCCGAGGGAGGCGGGGGACATAGAGTCCGAGTGGGCCATGTTCCGCGCCTCTATTGTCGAGGCTGCTCATCAGAGCTGTGGCCGTAAGGTTGTCGGTGCTTGTCGTGGCGGCAACCCCCGAACTCGCTGGTGGACACCGGCAGTGAGGGAAGCCGTCAAGCTGAAGAAGGAGTCCTATCGGGCCTTTTTGGCGTGTGGGACTCCAGAGGCAGCTGACGGGTATCGGCAGGCCAAGCGAGCTGCGGCTCGGGTGGTTGCTGAGGCAAAAACTCGGGCGTGGGAGGAGTTCGGAGAGGCCATGGAGAAGGACTTCCGGATGGCTTCGAGGAGGTTCTGGTCCACCATCAGGCGTCTCAGGAGGGGGAAGCGGTGCACCGTTAACACTGTATACAGTGGCGATGGTGGGCTGCTGACCTCGACTCGGGACGTCGTTGGTCGGTGGGCGGAATACTTCGAAGACCTCCTCAATCCCACCAACACGTCTTCCGATGAGGAAGCAGAGTTTGGGGACTCGGGGATGGACTTTTCTCTCACTGGGGCTGAGGTTGCTGAGGTAGTTAAGAAGCTCCTCAGTGGTCGGGCCCCGGGGGTGGATGAGATTCGCCCGGAGTTCCTTAAGGCTCTGGATGATGTGGGGCTGTCTTGGCTGACACGCCTCTGCAGCATCGCGTGGACATCGGGGGCGGTGCCTCTGGACTGGCAGACCGGGGTGGTGGTCCCCCTCTTCAAAAAAGGGGATCGGAGGGTGTGTTCCAACTACAGGGGGATCACACTCCTCAGCCTCCCTGGTAAAGTCTATTCAGGGGTTCTGCAGAGGAGGGTCCATCGGATAGTCGAACCTCGGATTGAGGAGGAGCAATGTGGTTTTCGTCCTGGCCGTGGAACAATGGACCAGCTCTACACCCTCTTCGGGGTCCTGGAGGGGGCATGGGAGTTCGCCCAACCAGTCTACATGTGCTTTGTGGATCTGGAGAAGGCGTTTGACCGTGTCCCCCGGGGGCTCCTGTGGGGGGTGCTCCGGGAGTATGGGGTACCGGACTCCCTGGTACGGGCAGTCCGGTCTCTGTATGACCGGTGTCAGAGCTTGGTCCGCATTTCCAACTGTAGGTCGGATCCGTTTCCAGTGAGGGTTGGACTCCGCCAAGGCTGCCCTTTGTCTCCGATCCTGTTCATCACCTTTATGGACAGGATTTCTAGGCGCAGCCGAGGTGTTGAGGGGATCCGGCTCGGCGACTGCAGGATTGGGTCTCTGCTTTTTGCGGATGACGTGGTTCTGTTGGCTTCGTCGGGCCGTGATCTGCAGCTCTTGCTGGGGTGGTTCGCGGCTGAGTGTGAAGCGGCGGGGATGAGAATCAGCACCTCCAAGTCCGAGGCCATGGTCCTCAATCGGAAAAAGGTGGAGTGCACTCTCCGGGTCGGGGGCGAGGTCTTGCCCCAGGTGGAGGAGTTTAAGTACCTCGGGGTCTTGTTCACGAGTGAGGGGAAAATGGGGCGTGAGATCGACAGGCGGATCGGTGCGGCATCTGCAGTAATGCGGACCCTGCGTCAATCTGTCGTGGTGAAGAAGGCGCTGAGCCAGAAGGCGAAGCTCTCGATTTACCGGTCGATCTACGTTCCTACCCTCACCTATGGTCACGAGCTCTGGGTAGTGACCGAAAGAATGAGATCGTGGGTACAAGCGGCCGAAATGAGTTTTCTCCGCAGGGTGGCCGGGCTCTCCCTTAGAGATAGGGTGAGAAGCTCGGTCATCCGGGAGGGGCTCAAAGTAGAACCGCTGCTCCTCCGCATCGAGAGGAGCCAGATGAGGTGGCTCGGGCATCTGGTCAGAATGCCTCCTGGACGCCTCCCAGGTGAGGTGTTCCAGGCACGTCCCACGGGACGGAGGCCCCAGGGAAGACCCAGGACACGCTGGAGGGACTACGTCTCCCGGCTGGCCTGGGAACGCCTTGGGATCCCCCCGGATGAGCTGGCGGTTGTGGCCGGGGAGAGGGAAGTCTGGGCTGCCCTGCTTAGACAGCTGCCCCCGCGACCCGACCCCGGATAAGCGGAAGAAGACGGACGGACGGACGGACGTGTTGAGATTTAAATTTGAAGCAGATAATGTCTGGGAGCTAAAGAAAACCTTCACTGGTCCAGAATCAGATCTAAAACCAAAAGAGATTCTCCAGCCTGGATGAAGATTCCTACCAGGACGATTTTATTATATTAACGCAACACTGATGAACAGAGTTGCTGCTTCGCCATCATGGAGAATTGGGTAGAATAGTAAGAAAGACTAGTTTACTTGAAAAACCTGTCCCAACAAGTAGAACTGTGGTCTCATCTGTCCCCAGCTCTGCCTTACTGGTATGACAGCCAGAATAACATTTTTTTTTTTTTTTTGGAAAGTAACATCTAGCCTGGCAGTCACATCTTCATTATCTGTGTGTGTGTGTGTTTTTCTTACTGAAAGATAATTCTGTCTCAGGGGAAGCGGGAGGTCATCAACTCCTGGCCTTGGTTAACCCCTTAATGCACTGGCCTAGTTGCTGTCACTCTATGTTACAGCCATTACACCTCATTTAGCCCATCATATTAGGCTTCATATTATTCTCCTATCGCTGACTCCTTGGTCCACACATGTGCACACACACACACACACACACACACACACACACACACACAGCCTGACATCCAAAAAATAGAATTCAGGGTCTGTTCTCCATTTCCTCAGTATCTATCTCCTCCCATTGGCCTCCTCTTAATCTTCCTGCTGGCCTTGCTCAGCCCCATTTTTCCTCCCTCTTCCTATCCATCCCGTGGAGACAGACAGAGAGGTTGCAGAGACTCCTCTGACCTTGACTACCCCATTATCTCTTTTTGCTTACTCCCTCTCATATAGCTTTGTACTTTTTCTCCAATTCCATCCATCCATCCATCGATGAGTTTTCTCTACATCCAAGCTCCTCTAGGAAGTTCGTTGCATCTTTCTGTCTCACTGCTGTTACCGCTGGGTTCCACCACTGGGTTCCCTCTCCATTAAAAGTCAATCCATACCATTTGGGCTTTTGTCTACATGTCTCAACAGGCAGAATGTCATTTCATGTATTTACTTAGGATAACAGAGGCTACCAGGAGCCATAGGCCTAGGCGATTGATTCATCATGCAGCTCCTATTGACATCACGTAAAAAAGGTCAGATGTCCCCACGGAGAACACTTTAAAAGGCCATTGATGACTGATGAGCCTGTCATGTTTGTATCACATACAAGCATTACACCTCTCCTTTTCTATGTTCACTTTTCTGTCTGTTTGTCTGCTCTGCTCTTTATCTGCGCCACAGACACACACATGTGCACACTTTCTTGGAGGAAAGGTAATTGGGCCTCTCTGTCATGTTGTCAGGTGTGTTTTGAGTGTCCCCTCATGTGCAGTCATTATAATAACACTAGAGACCAAACAGCCATAGATCAACCACGACCTCTGTCAGGGGTTGGCCATATACGTATGCTTGTGTGTGCCTGTGTGAAGGTAGCATCTGTGCATTTGTGAGGCTAAAAACTGATGCACTTAGTGCGACTGAGCAATGCAGGTATCGATGACAAATGCAATATGAGAGAGGCAGATAAAATCTGCACCAGAAGAAGGATTTCGTCAGCTGTTGGCGGAATTTTCTAGAGTTCTTGCTTTGTTGATTTTGATTGCATTGCGTGTGTTCCCTCTAATCAAATATGGCCGAGTTGAGCAGTGCTCAGAGTTTGCCTGTCCACGCACGCATTGACACACATCAGTGCTCTTGTGTCTCATGAGGTTTTCATTTGCTATCAAAGCGATTTCCTGTCTCAAATTTTCATCAGTAATCAAAGTTCCTGATTGAATTTGAAAAGTGAGCCCAGCTCTATAAATCACATTATATGCTTCACTCCCATCATGCCTGCTCTCATCAGCCACAGGAATGAGACACCACCCTGGAACTGGGGTCTCTCTATGTGCTTTTTGGACACGACAGAACAGGGAAATAGATGGTGACAGATCTGCGATTCAACCGTCCCTTTTTTTTTTTCCCTTCCAGAATAAATACAAACAGGGTAGAAGAATGGTCCGAGGCTGACAGAGATAACACACCTGAGGCTGATTGCATGTGAATGGAATTCCTGGCATTTGTTCTTGTGTCAAATCGAGACCAGATAAGTCGAGTTTGGAGCATCAGTTCAACACAAAGTCAGCATGAAAGTCAGATGAAGTGCATACAGGGAGAAGCATTTGTTAGTCTGGTGGTTCTCTGATATCAAATAGAGATTCTAGTTTTTAGGAGAACCCAATGAAATCCAATTCTGTGAAGAAGCCCATAAATTTTAGATCACTTTAAGCTGGAAGATCATGGAATATGAACTGAAAGCGGTATAAAGGTTTATAAAACAACACAGGTGTGAACAGGTGTGATATTCCTTAGAGCTGTTTTGGGGCAGCAGCAATGTTTAGTGACAGTAATAACATTATTAGCTGTTTCCTGTCAATCCAGTCAAAATTACATTATTACTCGAAAGTGGATCCAAAGTGTCTCAATTCAAAACCTTTAATTTCAAATCCATATTTTATAGTGAGATACAAAGAATTGATTTTATTAAACCCAACTGTTACATCCCCACAGAGTAAATTTGGCTCTTTTATCCATTTTGTGACAGAGTTTCTACTTTCATTCTGTGAAGAATAGACTGATATTTATTTACCCTTTAATGAAAAAAAAAATCTGTTCCAGGAAGATGTTTGGAAAAACTCATTTTCAGACAAAGTCAACTTTGTTCAACGTTGCTGTCCATGACATATCAACTTCCCCTCCTTCTAGTCATATTACTTGTATATTTACATGTTAGTTCTCTGTTGATTGCAAGTGTGTAAAAGAAAGGTTTGTTTGGTTGGTTGGTTTGTTGTATTTTGAACCAAGGTGCACTTCAAATTCCATTTTATAAACTCAAATGTCCAAATATGAACTTGGCAGAAGCAAAAATCAACAGGAACATGAACATCACCCCGCAACACTGGACGGCTGTCGCCTCCTGAAATCAGTAACAGATTTCATAATGCAGCTAAAGCAGACGGAGGATGAACAGACGAGAGGAGAGGAGGGGCGAGTAAACACAACTTGAGCTGGAAAGTAAGTTGATGAAAACCTTGGAGGGGGTTGAAGGAACTGAAAAAATTCTGAGCACATAATCTCTTGCAGATGTATAAAATCACTGGTTAATGTGAGGCAGATGTAACGTTCAGCTGCTGCTTTCGGTTGACACAAGTGGGACTTGGACCAAATACAAACCCTGTTATTACTGAAATTGTGGCCTCGGCTGACTCCGAAAAATTAATGAAAATCTAAATTTAGGGCCAGAGCCGTCAGGCAACATCCTCGGATCCATGAATTAGACAAACATACAAACATGTTACACAGATTTCCAATTCTCTGTGAGTCAATGGGTGCAACTGTAAGAGGTTTATTTATTCAAATTTACATATGTGTTTTTTCTCAGTGTTGTTGTAAAAAGAGTGTTGTGCCAGCTGATTGTATACATGCATCCTGTGCTGTGCTTCTATACGTTCACACATCTACATTATCTGTGGTGGAGAGATAAGTGTTTCGTTGTAAGCGCTGCTTGTTTGTGTGTGTAATCTATTCAGCATAATCACACACAGCTCGTCAAGAACCATCAATCAAGCTTTGATGTTAAAGCAAAGAGCTCGGTAACCACAGCAACCCTCTTTATTCATTGAGCTGGGCAATGGAAAGTAGTTTCACCACATTTCTAATAATTAAAAAAAAATAAAGTGTAGAACCGCAAAAGGTCTAAAATAATATTTACACACTGTAACAAGATGCAATTTTTAAAATGTGTTTTTTGCAGAAAGATTTTCTATGGCTTATATTTGTTTAGTTAAATGCTAATGTTTCTCTTGTCTTCATCATTTTATCCTGCTTTGCTAGAGGATGAAAAGCAAAGATGCTGCACTCATGACATCTACTTTGCAAATGTTGTGGATGAATAATGAAAGACAATATAAGATATCTGCAGTTAAAAATATGACAGTATTTCTTCTGCATGCTGAAGACACATCAGATCTTATATTGCTATGACAGAAGAAAATGTGTTGCATTTAAATAGCTTCATAACAGCTGGTTTACTGTTCATAAGTACAGAGTTTTGTCACTGCTTTTACTCTGAAGAACTTCGTCATCATAGTAAGGCGAGACGAGAACCTCAAAATGTGAACACAAGGTGTTTTAAAGTACCCAATATTTTTACAATATACTGTAACAAAAATGGCCAAGAAGACAGCCAAAACAGGTGCATGTGGGGAAAAAAAAAGATAGGGAGCCAAAGAAGACAATAACCCAAACGCAGGATGAGCAACTGGGAATCAGATGGTAAAAATCTGGCAATGAATGAAAGGAAACAAGGAGTATAAATAGAGGGAGGGGTGATTAATGGATGAGTAACAGGTGGGTTGATTAGCTGATAGAACTCAGGTGTAAGGAGATCAGTAACCATGAGAGTAGAAAGAAACACTGAGCAGTGAATGCAGAGGGAAACAACAAACATGTAAATAAATAAGAAAACTGAATCCAGTGGCTACCAAGAAAAACATCCAAAAAAATAACAACAAGACACCAACATTGCAACAAGCATGCTGAGACAGACTGGAAAGGTGTTTATAATTTTTTAGCCACTCTGAGAATTTTAGATGACTGAATTCTCTTATAACATCTCTAAAAATGCAGGATGGGGTGGTCTTCTAATTCTTTCCACAGTCAGCTTGAAGGTTAAAATATGGCTGGAGTTACAAAAAGCAGTCGGTGTTGGTTAAAATCAGATATGATTTTATACTGTGGTATTTTCTTGGCTAAGTCTGAAGCTTGGATTGTTGGAAGACATGAAAGTTGAGAGGATCATCGTGACACTTGTTCAAACACTTACAGAAAACCAGACGCGCTGTGGTTTCATTCGAATCTATGGAAAACTTCTGCTTTTTGGGGAAAATGTTTTCAACACGACTGTTCTCAGAGTTACAAGTTTCAATGTGAGAATGTTTTTTTTTCTTCTGACGTTTCAAATTTTAAAGATAAGTTTAGGGAGCTTTCAAAAGCAAATTGTTGTGAAAATATTTAGAACACTGCTGCATGAGAACATTTCTGTGGCCCGTCCTCCGAACCCCACGGGAAAAACAAAAAGTCCCCGTCGTCCTCAATCGACAGATCCTTCAATTTCCTTTAATTCTGGTTCCTCCTCTAACTTTTATTGTCAGCCACATAATGGCTGCCATTGACAAGTGGGCATGGTTGCTTTGCATTGATTAGTGGAAGACTGAAAATTTAACGAGTGGCATAAAAGGAAACAAATCATGGGTTTGTGTCGTGCTGTTTACTGCGTATTGGTTTGTAGGTTTGCTGAGGAAATTAGAGGGCAGGATGAAATAGTTCACATTGTGTTGGGAAATGAGAACACTGTTTGAGAAATGACACTGGCTTTAATTAAACCCTCTCAAGTGGCTTTACTGGTTCTAAGAAGGAAAATCAGGATCCCTGGTGAACATGTGACAGATTGATGAGAAAGATGTTGATTTATAGACAGAAGGATCTAAAACATTTGATTTGTCATACAATCAGGGTTTCTGAGGTATTTGTAAATGTTGCTGTTTGTTTACATCTCACAACCAAAAAATATAAATAAATAAAAATCTGAAAAATGCTGTATAATTGGTAACACAGATTTGAATTTTCCTCCTTGAATTTATTTGCATGAAAAATGTTCAATTAATCCATCTAAATAAAAGCTAGTGCCGCATGTTTCAAGGTTTCTCATCTGGGATTTAAAAGCTGTTTATGTACAAACTAAGAAATGTTTTCAGCCTCCTCAAACAACCCAATTTTTTTTTTTTTTTTTTTTTCCAGACTGAAAGTTCACAGTTCAAAATCTGCCTTTCAAGTTAGAAGATTTAATCTGAGCAGATTTTCGCCTGGTTGTTTGTCTCATGCGTCTCTGTCTTGGTTCTGTGATGGACTGTCCAGAGTGTGTCCTGCCTTTTGACCATTGACTGCTGGGAAAACCTCTAGGACCACACAATAACAGTGACCCATAACAAAACCAAGCAGGAATAAAAACAGCAAGATTTGTCCACTATTAGCTCAAATTTTCACTTGGTTGACATGTCAATTCAAATCCACCAGGCTATGAAGAACATAAGAGTTACTGATCTTTCTGTGTCTGAATATGTTTATGGAACTGTTTCTATGTGGTTTGAATGGAGAGAGTCTAAAATGACCAGATTTTTAAGCTGTGATTTCTTCTTTTATCCAAACAGCTGCATAACACACCTGGAGCATTTTAAAAATGTACTTATTTTATTCCCCACTGTGTAAAACATTTGTCATGTTTCTTACTTCTATGACTTCAACCAATTTTCTCTCCTTCTTCCAAAATATACCATTAAATTTGATATATTGTATATTGTGGTGTTGCTCTCATAAAAAATAAGTGTCATAAAACATGTTGCAATATCAGAAAGATACATTTCTTTGTGTTTATGATGAAAATCTTCAGCTCTTTCCACCTGTTACACTCATGTAGTGGTACCGTATGCTACCTCACTGTGATCGAGCTGAACTCAGAAGGTTCTGTGAATCTTTCTTCTCTCGTTTTTATCCTACAACTAACAGGTAGAAAGTGTTGTTTGTGGTCAAAACAGTCTGGTTGATTTAAAGGCACAGAAAATAATTTTTCATCCTCTGTGGACGTAAGCAATTTATATTTTAAGCCACTTTAAACTTAAACATAACCAGTTCAATACTAAAGGCACATTTTATTATAATTATTTGCTTCTATCCCCTCTTACTTTATGATGTTCTGTTGTAGATTTTTAGTTTGTTTTTGTTTGTTTTCATGTAGCCGTTGTGCCAGGGATGATTTTATTTTGAAGGATTTTTGTGTATCCACATTCTTTATTCAGGTTTTTGGGTTGGCGTTTTGTTTACTTTGCATCTTCCTGACTGCGTGTCGTTCATTTACTGTTTGTTTCATTCATTCTTTTGTGATATTTATTGTTCTTATCTTTTCATGTATTCTTGTTTCTGTGGATTTCAAGTCCCAGAGTTTTTTTTAGTTCACCCCAGCACCACTCTGCTCCTCAGCACTCTTTAGCCTCCTGGAATCTCGTGTTTCAATGCATTACATTTCATTATTTGTATTATAGGGTTTGTTTCCTGTCTTTCTCTTGGTTTTCATCTGATTGGTTTCTGTATTGTTGTGTCTTTCTGTTTGGATTCCCAGTTGCTCGTGTTAAGTTTTCTGATTCATTTGAATCCAGCTCCACTTTGCATCTCAGTTTACTCTGTCAGGTTAATGTGTCACACCTGTTCACTATCCTTCTGATTAGTTTCTTTGCTCCTTCTGCCCAGCTGTCCCCACTCAGTCATCAGCAGTCCTCAGGATAAATACTATTTGGTTAATTCCTTTCATTTGTCAGTAGCTGCCGTCACCTCCTCATGTGCCTCTGTGGTTCTTGTGGCAATGTTCAATGCAAAATTCTGAAAATTGTGTATTTTGTGGCCATGTCAGTATTTATTTATTTAAATAATTGTATTTAACCTATATCCTTGAGCCCCTGAGTTCTGCCTGCACATGGATCCTTTAACTCTACACACTTTGAGACATGAATGAATCCAAAATTTATTTTTACATCTTCCAACCAGTGAATGTAGATACATCATGCGGGGATTATTCTTAATATGAAATAATTGTGAAAAATGCATTTTTTCATTTTTTATTATAAATAATTTCGATAGTTGGACTTTGAATGGAATTCAGTTAAAAATGTAAATAACCTCATCTTGCAAATGTGCAGGCAAGGAAGCTTGTGTGAAAAATATATAGAGGAAAAAGAAGAAACACGTAAAAAGTGTTTAACATTTTACAGCAACTTAATTTAAAAACTGCATTTTGTATTTGCTCAGGTTATCTTTGCCTGTTATTAAAATTTGTTTGCTGATATGAAACAATTAGACGTGACGAAAAAAGTTGAAACAGACCAAATCTGGAAGAGGCAGACACTTTCTCACAGCTCTGTATTTGGGGTTTCTATAATCATGTAGCAGTGACATTTCATGGAAAACTGCATTTTACCAACATAACACACAGACTGACACACACTGCAACTACACAAAGTAAATACACACACTATGATGGTTGATGCTTGACCACACAAGATGCTTTATGAAGTCTGTGTGCAACCCTTGTGGTCTGTTCACAAATAATGAAAACCATTTAAGTCTTTGTCTGCGTCTTCATGTTGCATCAGTGAGATGGAATAACTGTTTGTTTTATTACAATAGGATGTTTGTTTGTGCATGTGTGTTCAGTTTAGCACACACACACACACACATACACACAAACAGCTCAGATTCAGAGCTAAGGGTTGAAGCTGAGGCTCTAAATCAGCTGTGTGCTTACTAACAGAGGTTTGACCCAAATAACAGAGTAATTTATGAGGGCTTTTAGGCTTCCAGGCAGCCATGGAAATAGAACAGAGAATAATGTGACTCCGACCATAGCTACATCACTTCAGTTTATGTCCTAGTCTTTTACTAGGACACATGTCTGTGGTTCTTAATGATACAGAGACGGTAAATGTAATGTTAATGGACACTGGGTTTACACAGATATGGCCAACTGCAAATGACAAATCATGCACACAATTATACACGTTTTCACAAACTAAAATAATGAGCTGGTGCAGGTGCTGACAGGCAGACTTATAAACACATAGAAACAAAATGAAAAGCAGAAAATTGAGACACACAGTATACAGGCAATGAGAAACAGTAAGATGGATGGAAGGAGTAGGAGGGAAGGGAAATCATTAGTGTTCCACCGCAAGGTGTTGGCCCAAGGCGCAGTTTCTGGCCAAAATAGACTGTTAGTACTGGCTGCTTGAGAGAATGACATCTCCTGCAGACCTTAAGGACAAGTTAAGACATCCCTGGTTCCTGTAGACCTCAGCCTTGTGTGTGATTGTGTGTGCATGCAGTCAAGCCTGTGCACTACCCTCTCAATGCTGCAGCGGGTCATTTGCCTGAGCACTCGAAGTGGAGATGCAGCTCAGACTATCAGGCCTGCTGTCACCACTCCACTGATCAGAGAGGCAGACAGGACGCCATGAGAGAGGAGGGTCAAAGACGGGCAAATGAGATGACAGGAGACCTTTCTCACTCAGGTTCTTTTCTTCCTTGTTGTTTCTTATCTCTCAACTCCGGTTTAAAAGACTTTAAGTATGAAAGTGAGATCAAATTTGAGCCACAAAACAACATTAAATAAGATCCCAATCAGACGCCAGCATCTATGTCTGTATGCTTTTAACAAAACCTTCAAAATTGTTACTGATGTAATTCATATGTAGCTGCAATGATTTAATTAACAGAGAACTAAAAGTCCAGGGTCACATACAGTGCAGATTAGTTATTTTGTAGACTGTCAGATAATTTCTTTAATGTTGCCTGCATCCTCATGTCTGTATCCTCGTGACAGACTGAGAAATGAGGAGGAAAACGGAGCCAAAGGGAGAAAAAGCAAGATGGGAGTGAAGGCAGGGAGAGGGAACAGAGCCGGTTTGTGCACTCGCATATTTTTCTCTGACTTATCATCACGCAAATTAGGTCCTGCTTGCAGTTGATAAGGTCAGCTGTCAGTTTGAACTTATTTAAAGGAATGAATATGCACAAACTGATACATGCACCGCATGCTCAAACTCACATTCTATCTGATTCTGCATCATTACAACACATGTACAGTGGGGCAAAAAAGTATTTAGTCAGCCACCAATTGTGTAGGTTCTCCCACTTAAAAAGATCAGAGAGGCCTGTAATTTTCATCATAGGTATACCTCAACTATGAGAGACAAAATGAGGAAAAAAAAATCCAGAAAATCACATTGTCTGATTTTTAAAGAATTTATTAGCAAATTATGGTGGAAAATAAGTATTTGGTCAATAACAAAAGTTAATCTCAATACTTTGTTATATAGCCTTTGTTGGCAATGACAGAGGTCAAACGTTTTCTGTAAGTCTTCACAAGGTTTTCACACACTGTTGCTGGTATTTTGGCCCATTCCTCCATGCAGATCTCCTCTAGAGCAGTGATGTTTTGGGGCTGACGTTGGGCAACACGGACTTTCAACTCCCTCCAGAGATTTTCTATGGGGTTGAGATCTGGAGACTGGCTAGGCCACTCCAGGACCTTGAAATGCTTCTTACGAAGCCACTCCTTCGTTGCCCGGGCGGTGTGTTTGGGATCATTGTCATGCTGAAAGACCCAGCCACGTCTCATTTTCAATGCCCTTGCTGATGGAAGGAGGTTTTCACTCAAAATCTTACGATACATGGCCCCATTCATTCTTTCCTTTACACGGATCAGTCGTCCTGGTCCCCTTGCAGAAAAACAGCCCCAAAGCATGATGTTTCCACCCCCATGCTTTACAGTAGGTATGGTGTTCTTTGGATCCAACTCAGCATTCTTTCCCCTCCAAACACGACAAGTTGAGTTTCTACCAAAAAGTTCTATTTTGGTTTCATCTGACCATATGATGTTCTCCCAATCCTCTTCTGGATCATCAAAATGCTCTCTAGCAAACCGCAGACGGGCCTGGACGTGTCCTGGCTTCAGCAGGGGGACACGTCTGGCACTGCAGGATTTGAGTCCCTGGCGGCGTAGTGTGTTACTGATGGTAGCCTTTGTTACTTTGGTCCCAGCTCTCTGCAGGTCATTCACTAGGTCCCTCCGTGTGGTTCTGGGATTTTTGCTCACCGTTCTTGTGATCATTTTGACCCCACGGGGTGAGATCTTGCGTGGAGCCCCAGATCGAGGGAGATTATCAGTGGTCTTGTATGTCTTCCATTTTCTAATAATTGCTCCCACAGTTGATTTCTTCACACCAAGCTGCTTACCTATTGCAGATTCAGTCTTCCCAGCCTGGTGAAGGTCTACAATTTTGTTTCTGTTGTCCTTTGACAGCTCTTTGGTCTTGGCCATAGTGGAGTTTGGAGCGTGACTGTTTGAGGTTGTGGACAGGTGTCTTTTATACTGATAACGAGTTCACACAGGTGCCATTAATACAGGTAACGAGTGGAGGACCGAGGAGCCTCTTAAAGAAGTTACAGGTCTGTAAACGCCAGAAATCTTACTTTTTTGTAGGTGACCAAATACTTATTTTCCACCATAATTTGCAAATAAATTCTTTAAAAATCAGACAATGTGATTTTCTGGATTTCTTTTCCTCATTTTGTCTCTCATAGTTGAGGTATACCTATGATGAAAATTACAGGCCTCTCTGATCTTTTTAAGTGGGAGAACTTACACAATTGGTGGCTGACTAAATACTTTTTTGCCCCACTGTATGTATTCTGTTGACCATAATGACATCACGCTAGCTCTCACATTAAAGATAAACAGAGTTCTATTACTTTTTGCTTTTCCTATTTTAATGTTTTTCTCCTGTAAGAGTCACAGACTGTAAACTGGGATAGTATTTTGTAATCCATCCCGGTGAAGTCATTCATCTACTCTTTGCAATGCAACAAAGACACTTAGTCAGGTGTCTCTCCGTGGAGAAATGTTCCTGTATGCAGGTGCCAGGGCCTGTCTGTCATTCTGACGGTGGCTGCATAAAAGGTATTGCCAAAAGCCGAGTGTTTGTTAAATGAAGATGAATGGGATGGTTTGGATTGAAGGTGATATTTTATTTAGGATCAGACACTCTCAGTTTGGTAATGCAACAGCCATTTGCTCAACGACATGACAGCCCGAGGAAATGGATATTGATTAGAAAAGGTTGATGCTTTTTCCCCCCCCCTCCCTCGTGATTTGCTTTTTTTAATACTCTCCCGCCCTTCATAGTTGAGTAAGAATCGCCCTCCGCCTCCTCCTCTGTGTCGTGATGCTGTAACCTGTAATGTACCACAAAGGTTGATGGGAGCTAAGAGGTGATTTTAAAGCCACACAACAGAAGCTGTAGATGACGGCGTGCATGTTTTTAGCAAAAAAAGTATCTGTAAACAGGAAGGGAAGAACTACAGCTTTGTAACTTTGGGACATCTTAAGAATTACTTCAAGGATAAAAAGACAGAAGCTCAAAAATATTCTGAGATACAACGTTGTCAATGACGAAGCAGGTGATTTTATAAATTTATAGCTTATAGGTCATGTTTTATTTATATTCAGCGAGACGTGGCTCTGTTCACTGTGTTGTATCAATCCATAACTCAGAAAGACTGGAAAAGAAAATCAATGTGAGTGTGTACATGTTTCTTTCTCTGTCTTCCTCCCCGTGGACGCTGTATACTGTATCACTGTGTGTGTGTGTGTGTGTGATGCAACAGACCTCACTGATACCACTGATGTTCACAGCCAACAATCTACAGTGGGGCAAAAAAGTATTTAGTCAGCCACCAATTGTGTAAGTTCTCCCACTTAAAAAGATCAGAGAGGCCTGTAATTTTCATCATAGGTATACCTCAACTATGAGAGACAAAATGAGGAAAAAAAATCCAGAAAATCACATTGTCTGATTTTTAAAGAATTTATTTGCAAATTATGGTGGAAAATAAGTATTTGGTCAATAACAAAAGTTAATCTCAATACTTTGTTATATAGCCTTTGTTGGCAATGACAGAGGTCAAACGTTTTCTGTAAGTCTTCACAAGGTTTTCACACACTGTTGCTGGTATTTTGGCCCATTCCTCCAAGCAGATCTCCTCTAGAGCAGTGATGTTTTGGGGCTGACGCTGGGCAACACGGACTTTCAACTCCCTCCAGAGATTTTCTATGGGGTTGAGATCTGGAGACTGGCTAGGCCACTCCAGGACCTTGAAATGCTTCTTACGAAGCCACTCCTTCGTTGCCCGGGCGGTGTGTTTGGGATCATTGTCATGCTGAAAGACCCAACCACGTCTCATTTTCAATGCCCTTGCTGATGGAAGGAGGTTTTCACTCAAAATCTTACGATACATGGCCCCATTCATTCTTTCCTTTACACGGATCAGTCGTCCTGGTCCCCTTGCAGAAAAACAGCCCCAAAGCATGATGTTTCCACCCCCATGCTTTACAGTAGGTATGGTGTTCTTTGGATCCAACTCAGCATTCTTTCCCCTCCAAACACGACAAGTTGAGTTTCTACCAAAAAGTTCTATTTTGGTTTCATCTGACCATATGATGTTCTCCCAATCCTCTTCTGGATCATCCAAATGCTCTCTAGCAAACCGCAGACGGGCCTGGACGTGTCCTGGCTTCAGCAGGGGGACACGTCTGGCACTGCAGGATTTGAGTCCCTGGCGGCGTAGTGTGTTACTGATGGTAGCCTTTGTTACTTTGGTCCCAGCTCTCTGCAGGTCATTCACTAGGTCCCTCCGTGTGGTTCTGGGATTTTTGCTCACCGTTCTTGTGATCATTTTGACCCCACGGGGTGAGATCTTGCGTGGAGCCCCAGATCGAGGGAGATTATCAGTGGTCTTGTATGTCTTCCATTTTCTAATAATTGCTCCCACAGTTGATTTCTTCACACCAAGCTGCTTACCTATTGCAGATTCAGTCTTCCCAGCCTGGTGAAGGTCTACAATTTTGTTTCTGGTGTCCTTTGACAGCTCTTTGGTCTTGGCCATAGTGGAGTTTGGAGCGTGACTGTTTGAGGTTGTGGACAGGTGTCTTTTATACTGATAACGAGTTCACACAGGTGCCATTAATACAGGTAACGAGTGGAGGACCGAGGAGCCTCTTAAAGAAGTTACAGGTCTGTGAAAGCCAGAAATCTTACTTGTTTGTAGGTGACCAAATACTTATTTTCCACCATAATTTGCAAATAAATTCTTTAAAAATCAGACAATGTGATTTTCTGGATTTTTTTTCCTCATTTTGTCTCTCATAGTTGAGGTATACCTATGATGAAAATTACAGGCCTCTCTGATCTTTTTAAGTGGGAGAACTTACACAATTGGTGGCTGACTAAATACTTTTTTGCCCCACTGTATTTGTTCAGCAGATGTAAGTATCGTCCTGCACACTTACACACTGAGGTGCTTTTGTTTAGTCACATGGGACAGATTCACTAAAATTCATTTATTATTTTACATTAAAAATAACCTCAACACAGCTGAGTGTAATAATTAGCTGTAATAATGAGTGTTCAAATGGTTTATTTTTGCTGACATCTTCTGGGTTATTAAAATTGCAAAATAATTCGGAGCCCTAATTCAGACAGTCTAAAGTTCTATAGCTTAGACTTACGGGTCAGTCGCAAATTCTTTCTTTTTTCTTAGTTTGATCTGATCAACACCTGGTCATGAGAAAATGTTCCTATTTAATAATAAATTAGGCCACAACGCTCCTGGGAGAACTTGGAGCTTTAGAAATAGTTTTATATTTGTGCTGTGATCTATGAATGACCCCGGTATTATCGGTCTGTGGGGAATCGTTTATTCGTCATGGCTTGTGTTTCTGTCTCGGCCTAATCAATTCAGTTTGACATCAGACTGCTCTAATCAAATTCTAAACACACCTCAAGAGTAATTAAAGCAAAAACTATGCACCTGGTGACAGAACACAGATTTTTAAACAGAAAACTCATTTTAAACAGATGTTTTGTTTGTTTTCTTTGGAATAGATTTATCATTTTCTAAATGCTTTTTTAACTGGATAAAATTGGTATTTAAAGTGAATCTACAGCACAGTAGGAATCAAAACATAACATTAACACCTTTTTATTTCTACCTCATTAGGTGTTTTTAGGAACTCATTAAAGAAACGTCTGCTTTTTCATGTGTTAAATGTTCCACTATGTTTACCTGCTAATTGATAATGCATGTGCAGGTGTGCGTTCACTGTTTATGGGCAGGTTGCTTATTCATACCTGGGTGGATTTTGACTGAAAACAAGTCAATCAGTACTGAGAGTGACGATAACAGACAACTACACACATGAATGTGACGCAGAAGTTGATGTTGAAACGAAATCAACTGCAGTACAAGTTAAATCTCTCCGTGTAAAGAAAAATAATAATCTTTGACTGAGAACTAAAAATACATCTCCAATAATTATTTTTTCCATGTTTTGATTACTTTAGATTGATTTTTATTGCAATCCTTCTTCTGTATGTTAATATTAAGTTAATTAAAAGGTTAAAGGTTGAATTTGGAACATTTTCTTAAAAAGCAATATCATTTAAAAATAATACCTCACAGGGTGTTTAGAGGGATGCAAAATGAAAATACAGTATTTTCTTTACTTCAAATATAATTTTTAAAGTATAATAAAATATTTATTCTGACGAGCATGACGCTGACATTTTGTTTACATCTACCAGCCAATAGCGGGCAGAGCAGCAGGCACCATTGCGGGTTGCCAGATATGGTAAATAGTCTGTAATAGCAAGGCTGGTACTGTGGAAGGGGTGGAGTCGGCGAGTCGAGAAGCTGATTGAAAGGCCCGAGGATTTTGTTGTCCTTCTTGAGGGAGGATTGACCAGAGAGGATCGGGGGCCAGAGTTGGTATAGGTTGTGCGCCCCCACAGTTGGACTCTTTGTTCTGTTGTTGCGGCTGCAGCATCTGTGCTGTGGCTGTAGCTGTAGTGTTCATCCACCACATTGCACCTTTAAGTGTAATTGAGTTATTTGATGCTTTTAAAACACAGTGAATGTGTGCAGGGGAGTATTTGGGCCACCAGTAACACCATGTGACAGTGCTTGTAAACAAGAACAGAATCAAACGGATGCTCCACTGTGATTCAGTTCTTACCAGTAACCTTTTCACACACGAGTAATAATCTGTTTGTAAAATGCATCTGAACTGTGTGGATGTATTGGGTGACCTCAGGTTACTATTTCAAAACAAATCTCTAAGGAGAGACTTTTATTTTTGCAGTGTGATCATACAACTTCCACCAAGAGACGAAGAACAGTTTTATTGTGCTTGTGAACAACAGTCTGCTCCACAGTTCTTGGCCTCATCATTAACATTCTAAACACACGATGTATTTCAGCTTCACACATGCACTAAAGAAGTCAACAAAAGCGTGTCTCTTTCACACACACACACACACACACACACACACACACACACAACACACACACACACACACACACACACACACACACAAGTGTGTTTTGGTATCCTTATGGGGACTGTCCATTGACTTCCATTGATTTTAGTAACTAGATTTATACCTAACCCAAACCCTTTTCCTAACCTTAACCATTACTGATCTATAACTAACCCTAAGACTAACTAAAACTCTATTTACACCATACCTATAAACCTAACCCCTAACCCTAAAAAGGGGAGTCCCCCTCATGGGGACCAGGCTTCGGTCCCCACAAGAACCCTCGGACCCCAGAAAGATAGTAAAAGTCAGGAAACAGGTCCCCAGGAGGTCAGAAATACAAACCCACACACACACACACACACACACACACACACAGGCACAGACTCACACTACTCTAGCATTATCTCTCATGCCCATTCACCCTCATTACCATTCAGCTCTGATACCTGATGATAACCTCTCCAGACACACAATAACCAGGATTTCAGCTTTTGACAAGTTCAATTAACAGAGAACTAACAACAATGATCGAAGGCTTTGATTAAACATGACAGAGCAATTCATAGCTTCCTAGAGGTCAAAGGTTAAGTGACTTATACAGAAAATCTTAATACGCAATTTAAAACACAGATAGGGCTTTTTTTCTTTCATCCTTTTTTTTTTTCATGTTCACTGTTCAAAGGATAATTGACCCTGATTCCAGCACCTGCAATTACCCCTTTTTTTTTTCTTTTTGTGCTTTCATAGCTGTAGTTTCAGCAGGGCTGCAATTTAGACGCAGTCATCAATAACAACTGATAATATGATTAGCTGAAAGAGTAAGACATAAAACAAATTGAGTGTACACAGGCTAACAACATGATGAAAGAGCAATAGTCTGTTTAAATGAAATAAAAAAAGGTTTTTATGTTCGTGTCATGTTCTTTGTAAATGCTTCAATCAACATTGAGTGTTTGTTTGTTTTTTTCCTGTTATTTTGTGTGTAACAGCTGTACTGTGCAGATGGAAAATGTTTTTTTTTTTTTTTTTGGTTGTTGTTTTTTCTACATGCAGAGAATTTAAAATAGAAAAAATAACAGAACAATTATTTACAGTGTTTCCGAGTTGGCTCTTTACCAGATAGATTAAATAAACTCAATAAACACCCTGACTTGAACTTTGTTCTGCCAACTTGTGGAAGATTTTTGGTTGAAAACGTGTCAGCTGTTTGATGCCGGGTAGGCGGTGAGACGTTACAGCACCACAGGGCTGAAAGTGGATTGGGGAAAAAAATCACATTTTTGTCAACTGCAGAATGATAATTAAAGGAAACTGAAACAAAAGTTTTGATAAAACTTTGGCCATTGAAAGAAGAGGTCAAATATAATTTTAAGGCAAATTCACACAGATTTTTTTTTTAAATCTCATAATAGAGAGACAATGAGAAGCATGAGAACATGAGACAAATGTCCCTCACCCCTCTATAGCTTGATCTTGAATTGGCTTTGAATACATCCTTACAACTCCTGCCTGTGGAAGACATAACAGTCTAGTTTTATATAAAGTTATTTCATATATAGTAATTTGGTGTGAGGTCACAATGTGCGATAAAGCTCCTGTCACATCCTGGTATGTGTCATGGTGTTTGGGTTGGGTTTCATATTAGATTTGTTTTTTAGTCGTTTGACTTGTTTTTTATTCAGAGTTTATTAGTTTAATTCTCTGTGTGCTGTGATCATTGTCTGTCCCTCAGCTCTGCTTGTCTCAGTCCACACCTGCTTCTTATCTTCTTACCTGTTTTAATACTCCCCACTCTCCTAAACTCATTGTTAGATTCTGCTGTCTGTCTGCTTCATTGTACCCTCGTGATCTTCAGTCTGTTGCTCTTTGTGTAAGTTTTGTTGTTGTCTCATCGGGTTTTTATTTTACTTTATTATTAAAATTCTATTTAGATTCAGTTTCTCACCGCTGTGATCTTCTGAAACCAAACTTAGAACAATATTTACTGGTCTTCATGTCCTTTTCATTTACTACAAACACAATCTAACATCTTTGGTGTGAAGACTTGCTACAATGTGGTAACAGCATGTCATAAAAAGTTAATGGAGAAAGATCCAGAGACGGAACTGCTCTTCACTTTCTACAAGTGTCACAAAAACCACAATAAATAAGATCAGTTTTCTAAAGGGTCACTTTAGGGCTGTTTGTTAAACAGAGAAAATCTCCTTTAACCGTTCTATAATATATTTGTTGAAGCCATATGGTGTCGTCTTCGGGAGCTCCTCATTGTTCAGACATTTCTCGCTACGTGTTCTTTTCCAAACTCTTTGCAGCTGACATCTTAATCTCTGCTCTAGTTTCCCCCCACAGCTTCCTTGTCTTTTGTACTTTGCCCTGAGCAGCAGCCTCACTAAGAGATGAACGAGATGGAAGGCAGATCTGGACTACTTGTACGAGAGCATTCTGCCCAGCAGCCAGGCTTTGATCAGCTCTCTAAGTGAAACATTTCCCTTTAACTGCTAGTGGATGTCAGCTCTGGGTTAAAAGGAAAACATCCTCAAATATTAGAAAAATTGTCATTAATATGAAATATAAATATATATAAATTAAATATTTAAATACGTGTTGAGATCAAAAGACTTACAACTTGTAAAAATTCTTTTCAGCGTATTTACAACATTTTGTACAATGAACATTACTATTAATTAATATTGTTTTGTTATGATTATTCCGCTCTATATAAACTTCAGAGGCCGGGATCAAATTTTTTTCTTACAACTGAAGTTGTATTCTTCAGTCAGTCAGTCATTTCCTTTAACCTGCTTGTTCATGTTCAGGGTCGTGGGGGGGGGGGGGCTGGTGTCTGTCTGTCTCCAGCTGTGTTCTTTGGGTTAAACATTAGAAATATTATTTCTTTACACTCAGACCTCTAGAAGTCTCTAAAAGCCCTTGAAAACTTACAAAGTTCTTCATAAATACAAATAAAATCCAATATACAGAAAAAAAAAAAATACTAATTTTTCACTGCAGCAGCTTAATTCAGTGTTTTGGGGGTTTTGGGGGTTTAAGATCAGAGCTCATTATTCATATTTTCATTTCCTTTTCACTTGCTTAAATACTTATAAGTCTGTAGAAATGTAAAGAAGATCTTGGACGTTATTTCAACAAATACTGTGTCGTTGTAGTTTCTTTGACCACTGTAGAATGTTATTTTTCCCGAAAAGCATGATAAACAAAATATGCTCAAAATGTACTTTTCCAGCACCCCATTTTACACCAAAGCTTTTACTGTGCATTTTAAAATATCTTCAGCATTTGACATTTTATTCCCAACTGACATGAAACTAATAAAACTGATAAAAGCAAAATTTAATGCAGCATCAAATTCTTGTGTAAGTTATATTACGATCTCCATGCTACTATTTATTATATATTAATATATTTTAATGACTAGTAACATAAAGAACATGACAAACTAAATGTAGATCCGCTGACTTAGTAGCTTTTCTCCACTATAAAATATGATACAAAATCAGGCACAATATGCAACATCTGTCACTTCTACTTCATTAGAATATTTTGAGAATGTACTTTCTGTGTGTGTGTGTGTGTGTGTGTGTGTGTGTGTGTGTGTGTGTGTGTGTGTGTGTGTGTGTGTGTGGTTTGTGTTTCTGACCTCCTGAGGACCCGTTTCCTGACTTTTACTATCTTTCTGGGGTCCGAGGGTTCTTGTGGGGACCGAAGCCTGGTCCCCATGAGGGGGACTCCCCTTTTTAGGGTTAGGTTTATAGGTATGGTGTGAATAGAGTTTTAGTTAGTCTTAGGGTTAGTTATAGATCAGTAATGGTTAAGGTTAGGAAAAGGGTTTGGGTTAGGTATAAATCTACTTACTAAAATCAATGGAAGTCAATGGACGGTCCCCATAAGGATACCAAAACAAACGTGTGTGTGTGTGTGTGTGTGTGTGTGTGTGTGTGTGTGTGTGTGTGTGGGTTTGTATTTCTGACCTCCTGAGGACCCGTTTCCTGACTTTTACTATCTTTCTGGGGTCCGAGGGTTCTTGTGGGGACCGAAGCCTGGTCCCCATGAGGGGGACTCCCCTTTTTAGGGTTAGGTTTATAGGTATGGTGTGAATAGAGTTTTAGTTAGTCTTAGGGTTAGTTATAGATCAGTAATGGTTAAGGTTAGGAAAAGGGTTTGGGTTAGGTATAAATCTACTTACTAAAATCAATGGAAGTCAATGGACGGTCCCCATAAGGATACCAAAACAAACGTGTGTGTGTGTGTGTGTGTGTGTGTGTTTTCAGATCACCGTGGTTCCTTGTCACAAAAAGGGCAAAGTGGGTTCTGGAGGTGTTAGGAGGTCCAGCAGGGAGCAGAAAGAGGTGACACGAGGCGGGGACTCATGTGACATTTGCACAGCAGGAACCCGCGGTCGCAGCATAATGATGAACAGGGTCCGCTTTTACAAATGAGACCAGCAGGATGAAGAGGGTATGAGCTAACACATCTTCTTTGTCCAACACATAGATTTGATTAATAAAACTTTGCAAACCTTGTTCAGGTTAAACAGGTAGTACATATAGCTATACACGTGTGTATATATGCAACAATTATCCACTCACACACTGGGACAAATTTAAAACCCTCCTCAACAAGGATACAGTGTAGTATTTTTTTGAAAATTGACAAAATCTTGACCAGAGGCGACTGTGAAGCACTGGAGCTTTTTCAGTTTGGACATGAAAGGCATTTTTTCAGTAACAGATGTCCTCAGGCTCTCAATGATTCTCAATACCTGGTCAAGAATTAAATAAAACTCAACAGTAAGGAAAGATAAACAACACTCCAGTGTGTGTATCTTACATTCTGTTTCCAAGTGTGTCATTTTAGAGCAACAAACAGGCGCTAATGATCCTTGTTATTATTGAAACGCAGTCCAGAACAGAAAGAGCCGTAGGACTCTAAAAACAGAACAAATAAATACTGCTACCAAAGGTGAGAGTGGTTCTGTTATCGTCCTGTTCTGTGTCTCTTGTCTGTCTGTGTTTAGTGTCTTCCACACCTCTTTGGTTTAGTCTTCCCCAGGGAGTGTGTTTCGGTTCTTTGTTAGTTTTTTATTTATGTATTTAGTCCTATTTGTCCTCGGACTCTGACCCTGCTTCTGCCTGCCCCTCCATCATTCACCTGCAAGGGCCACATCCATCCCCACACTGTTGATCCTGTGTGACTTTGGTTTTCCCCCAGACCATCATCATCATCAGGTCTCCTTGTCTCACTCTCAATCTGTACAGTCAAACTCAGCTCAAACCAGTTCCTGATAGTTTCATCTCAAAAGTTAAATACTAAGACAAGACTGAGCACAGCAGCGAGACATGATGCATCACAACCGTGAGGTCCAAAGAATTCCAAACAGAACTGAGTTTCTAAATGGGCTGTTCACATTTTTTGGAGAAGCATAAAACACTGGAAACGCAGGAACTACAGAGCCAAAACGAACTCAGAGGAAACAGAACTGAGTTCAAAACGGAAATATTTCACTGCAGCGCTAAACAGTTTGCTCTCTGAAGAACTGGAGCGTGAGACAGTAACGAGTGACAGGAAACAATGAAGCATGAAGGTAAATTTCGGATTGCATTCAAGGAGTTGGGGATTTGGACAGGATTGATGATGTCATCAGTGAGGTAAAACACAAGCAGGTAACAAGGTACAAAGCATCAAGGAGGTTTTATTCTGCAGCAGAATAACATTCAAACAGAAATCTTGTACCATTTAAGAAGTAATAATAATAATAATAATAATATTAATGAAAACATTTATTCATATAAAGATGTCGACCTCTTGTTTTGGCTGTGACCTGAAAGATGGTTGCATTGATAGTTAGATGGATAAACAAGAGTCCAGAGAGCGAAGGTGTTGTTGATGTTGAGTAAAACATGGAACACAGAGATAGAGAGACTGTTTGAGTAGGTTTCAAGTGCTGCAAGAGGAAAACAGGCACACTGAAGAGGAGCCACCGGCTGGAGGCTGCACGGAGCTTAGGCCACAGAGATGAGCTGCGTATTGATCTGTAGAGTTTGAGTTCCTTTGTGAAACAGGATCTGAGGACACACGCGAGAGCCTTATTTAAAAGTCTCCCTATTCCCTTCCATATCTATTGATCCAAGCACACTTTCATCCAGCTTTAAGTAACTCTGGATGGCTTTTTTTCCCCCTCATTCCTTATTTTTTTAATCATCTGGTTTGGATAAACAATATCTAAGTACATAGTATTTTCTTTCTTTTCTTCTCATATGTCTTTATTTTTTTTATTCAAGGTTCTGTTTTGGCGGTATGTGATCATCCCAGCACACACTATCTTATCATACTCTCCAGTAATTCATATCTAAATGAATGAAATCCTTTTTTATTCTGAATACTTATATTTCTAACGGGTTTCTCATAAAAGTTCTTATCTTAAGAATCTCTTGTCTTTCACATTCAACAGCTGAAGTAGATCAACTCAATGTACCTCAATTACATTTAGCAGCAACAGAGATTTCAGCTCACACAAAAACAGCAGAAACAACAACTTTTTTTGAGTAGATTTAATTATTATTATTGGAGAGTTTGACTAAAATATGGCTGTTGTTACAGCTTGCTGTCAGAGCTCGGCTTGTAAATCTCTCCTCGAGTGGTAGAAGAGGAGAACGGATTGTCTTGTTGTACTTCATCTTTAGCCTCTTTGCTTTTTGGTGAGGAGCCAAAAGTCCTCAGGAGCCTTTTTAGAAACGTGTGTCTTTACAGAAGGAGACAGACTTGGTGTCCTCACCATCTGATGTCATTTTAATTGCTCTGTGTTCAAATCTAAACTATCCGAGGCAGTTTTTGTCCCTGACATTGTTCTCCTTCACCTTCAGTCTGTATGTTTTTGTCCATGTGAAACAGATTTTACTCTCTTTCTTTCTAGTTCAACTAATTTATTTCTCTTCCACCGTACCTGCCATCCAGCCCCTCCTGCCCCAGTCTCCGCTGCCATCTGACTCCTACCCAGCAGCAGTTCTGAGCAGACCTCCACTGCTGCAAGCACAGAGCAACTGATAACGTCAGCCAGGCTGCCTGTGACTGACAGCTGGGTAAAATGGCTGTGGCAGCACACAGAGGCATGGAGAATCCTTTTTCAGGCCACACCACAGTCAGTACCTGCATCCATCTGTCAACCAAAAAACCAGAGTGGAGACTTTCAGTCCCAGCTGACCCACAGCCGTGCACAGGCCTGTGGGAGGAGGAAGGCTCAAAGAAATCCAAATAAGCATGAAGATCAACAGATGTCCCTCTGTCAATCATCTCCTTTCTTTTATTTATCCTCACACCACGCCTGTTTTGTTTTTGTTCTCTCTTAGATATTCACATATTAACTTATCCTAGAATCTAATCCAGCGTAACGTAATATTCTTATGTTCCCTTTTGAATCTTTCCATTTCCTTGGTCTGTGCATTGTCCCCAGGTGGCACAGCAGCAAATGTGACATGAGCCAAGTTAAGCCTCTCACCCCCACGCAGCTTAGATTGCTACCATTATGATCAGTCCAGGCTATTTCAATCCCCCTATACTTGGAGGCACTGTGAATGAAAGTAGGGTCCTTGATTTCCTACTTTGACGAGACTGACAGACAGTCGAAGGCTTGAAGTCGAGACTTGTCTGTGGTCGTCTATGAGTGGAGCTGAATCTGGAAAAAAAAGTAACTATTACACAAAAAACAGACCGGAGAAACAAAGTCTTAGGAGTTGCAGATATTGTGATATTTGTTCACTTACACTGCAACACTCTGCCTTGTTTTTGAGGCCTTGATGCAGGTTCTCTGCATGGAGCCTCCTCTCTCACATCCTAAAGTGCAGAATATAATGTCTTACACCTTGTTAAGGATCTGCAAGTTAAACCCAAGAGACAAGAGGGGGTATGGAAACTGCTGGATGTGGAAATACCATCTTCTCCTTTTTGCTCACAGATAAATTTGACTAGATAGAAAACCATAATTCTGTCGACATAAATGGAAATGGACTTCTAGTAACAAGGAAAAAAAAAAATCAATGTGGTCGTTTAATTTAGTGTAGAATGAACACTTTCACATATTACTGTACAAGATGCAAATGAGATTTCTCCCCTTGAATAATCATCTGTCTAAAAGGCAGAACCTCACTGGGAGGTAATTACACTGCTCTCATCATTAAATAACCCTTGCTCTCTCTCACACTCCTCTCTCTCTCTCTTCTTGTAAACCCCTAAAGCGTTTCTCTTATATGTGCTGAAGATTTACCTCTGGGCCACTTTTATACAAGCAGCAAAAGTTAGTCTCACAAAACATAATTGTACACCCTCACAACAGTAAAGATGGAACGCTTCCTGTTACAGTCATTTTTTACATGCCACATCTTTATTATGTTTTATCATCCTCCCATCGCTAATAATGAGGCCTGGTGAACCAGCAGGCCTGCAAGTCTGCTGTGATTAACAGCCTTCTCTGTTTTTCACTTGCTGTGGAGGAACAACAGAGGTAAGTACTCTACAGCAGAAATACCTGAATGTTGGTTCAAATTGCCTTTTCTTCATCCATCCATCCATTTTCGACCCTTGATCCTGTGCAGGGTCGCAGTCATTGGGTGAAAAGGTGGAGTTCATCTTGGATATCAGTCCATCACTGGGTCACACATAAAGACAAACGACAATTTACAAATGTGGTAGGATACCAGTGTACATGGATAAACCCATCCATGTATGGGGAGAGTATGAACATTTCATGAAAGGTTGATGCCAGAAGTCAAATCAAGGTCTGAGGCAAAAGAAACAATAATAACCATCACTGTGCAGTGCTGCTGGAATTCTGGTTTGACTGCTTCTTACCCAGGACTTCCTTGAAAAAGAGGTTTTTAATTTCAATGGGACTTCCCTGGTAAAATAAATGTTGAATAGAAATATAAAAAAAATCTCTCTAGATCTGATCCTGTCTCACCCATTCTCAGCCATCCTCATCTCCCTGGATTCTCATCCAGTATTCTCTCTTCTCCTGGTTCTTCTGCTTGGCTCCTTAGTTCTCTAAACTCCTAAACCTTGTCCAAAACTTGCAATGAAAACCTCAATCAGTGAGACCTCTGACTTTTTCAAAGTAACAGATTTACCATCAATAAGATACACATGAATCTACCTTCCTTCACAATAAACCCTTTACTTACCTCTCCAGCCTCTAAGTTCAGCTCATTTTAAATCTGTCTGGTTTTTTTAAAATCTGTAACTAAATGGAGAAAAATAGCTGCATCTGCATTAAAACTTACAGAATAGATGAAAACAATGGGAAACTATTTGAATGATGATTCACTGCAGCTAATGGAGCCGAAGCCTTAATAGTAGTACTGAGGCTGAAAATACTGATGTTGATATTTAAAACAAAGAGACTATAGAAACCTCTAACTAGGACTGCACGGGCTCAGAAAAACCTACAATATCACTATGATACTGATTATTTTGGTGATGTTGGTTCCAATAAATGCACATTTTCCTTCTTTCATCACTTTTTCCTTCTGTCATCACAACATTCACAACACGCTCCATGTGGTTTAAGATTTCAGCCACTATTATCTCAACAGGTTCTTACTCTAGCTTTTAAGGCGGTGGGGGTCCATAAGACTGGAAAATATATTTTTGTCATGCAATCATTATAACACTGATTCTACGTACTTACCTTGACATTGATGATACAGTTTTGATATAATGTGCAGCAAAATTAAAATGTGTTCATTAAAAAAAAGTTTTTCAGGCAAAAGTGAAAAAAAATGTTGTTTTTTTACTTGAGTATCTCTTGTGTAATTAGAGAAAAATTCAGAATCAATTAATTTGCTCAGCCAACCATATTCCCTATTTTATTGAAAGAAATCTCAAAAATGTTAAATGCATACAGAACAGCCACTAACTAAATCTTGATTAAAACATTTTTTTTCTTTTTGGTGACAATGGATAGTAATTTTAACATTAGAAAAAAATTTTATTAAAAAATTAACAGTTTTAATGAATTCATTTTGACTGGAACAAATCAAATATTTTTATTGCAAAAAACTGAAACTGAGCAAGTAACCTGGTAATAATGGGGAGGAAATTTAAATTCTGACACTCTTTTAATACAAACTAAACAAAATATTTTTCGTAAAAATCCTTTTTTTCTGTGACAAAACTGGATTTCACATTTTAACACTTTGGATCTTAAATATAAGATTACAATCTGGCCAAATCTGACAGATGGAGAAAACACAAAAGCTTTACAAATGTTTTAAAATTAATCAACACAAGTCCTTTTTAAATGGTTTTAATAAAAAACAGTTATCTAGAACAACTATAGCTCTTTACACAATCTGGATCTCAAGTTGCTCTCTCTTTTTGAAAAACTAATATTGCCAGAAAGCACCAAAGCAAAGTAAAACAGCTGTTTTAACTGACCATACAGATGTGTTGAGATAAAAATAATGCTGCTGAAACTCCTATTTAGTGCAATGTTCCTGGCCTCCTCTGTTTCACAGTTTGAACACCATCAAACATCAGAATGTGCTGCAGATGACAGAAAGCTTCAATCAGATCAAAGGATACAACCTCTTTCCCCCCCACTGGAAAAGCCCTGTATAGTTGTCAAATCACATCTGTTAGCTGGGAGAGCAGCTGGATTCAGGATGACTGGCAGGAAATGTTATCAGCTACTTCCTGTACAACTTGAAGGATGGATTGGTGCTGATTCTGATGCAATGGATGGATCAAAGCAAAGTAGGATGCATTTATTTTCTCACAAGGTGGATGTTTCTGTTCTATGCAGCAGATGTAATTATAAGCAGATTCCATCCCTGGAATACAGGCTGACACATCTAGATAACAGTGATGCTCCAACTCTGGACATTTCTCACTGCAGTTTATAGAAAATAGTTTCAAGTGAGAAAGATTTAAACTCTAGTATTTGTATAAGGAGTGTGATATTGTGTTATTCTTCCACTTTGGAAACTGGACACTCACAGAAAGAACCTCTTCATAGGATTTGTTACATTTTTCTACTTTAAGATCATAATGTAAGCAGATCACAGTGATGGAGAGCATTGTAGTGAACTGTCTACTGAAACAATGAAATCTCTGAATGAATCTTTATCTTTTGTAAAAACAACATTTCATGTCACTGCAGAAAATACATCAGCCTGTATGACCTTTAATCTAGATTATCCCCCTTCATGTCCAATCTCAGAGTGTATCAAAGCGTCTGAGCTCTTTAATTCTCGTCCTCCAAACATAAACATCCTAGTTTGCTCTTTCAGTTACAAATAAAGAGTTTAGCGCACGTTAACTGTAGTTGTTTTAAAACGTATTAAATCAAATCAGCTTTATTAATAAATAAGATTCTTTTTTTTTTACTGTGTTGTTTTAGAGAGCTGTAAGTTGCTCATGCAACTTGCTTCAGTCTTCAATATTTTTAAAAACATGTAAATCCTCAAAAAAACTTTACAACAAAAATTGAATTTTCAATTCAAACTGAAATAACCTGGAATTCCTTGTAAAATTTGGTTGTGCAATCTTCCTCTATCTTGGCTGAAAAAAGAATTTCTGACTGTGGGACTGATTCAGCTAAAGATAACATCTGGACCAGAGCCGAAACAAAATGTCAAGATTTTCTCTGGATTGTTACAGGTTGAAGTCAAAGTCACAGATGTGAGAACTTCAAAGTAAAAGCTAAATTGCCATCTTGTTCATTCACAGAGAATGCTGCTATTCCAAAACTCATTATACTAGTTGTCAGAAGAAGGTCAGATCTCTGTGACACAGAGCTCCAAGCTGCCTGGAGGAATTTTGTATGGATCACCTTCTGCAACATGCAGAGCTCAATTCCAGCTGTCATCAGGCTGGAAGAAGCAGAAATGCATTACTGGCCAGGATAATATGCTTTGTAATATAGCTTATATGCCAGCTCACGGTGCCTCGGGGCAATGAGAAGAGCAATTACAAGAGTAGGGATGTCTAGTGTGTGTGTTTGTCTGTGGGTGTGTATCCACATGTGTTTGTATGCACATAGATCCACCTGCCAGCCTTTACCTCTCAAAGCCAATAAACTCTTAATGTGTTATTTTCAAAGTCGCATCAATTTTTAAAATGTTATCAGCCCTCGGACATGCACCACTGCTTACTGATGATCTTCACTACAAGGTCATAATCCTTATCTAGCAGCAAGTTATTACAATTAAGTTTGTAATACACACCGACAGAGCAAGACAATTCTAAAACAGGATCATGAAAGTCATCAGGATTGCTGCAGAATTTGTAAATATTTTTCACATTGACACAATATTATTTTGGGGCTTCTGCAACAGTCTAATATTTCTGAAGATCCATCATTAGCCAACTTTAATGCATAAAATACTTTCTTGCATTTGGAAGGAAACAAAAAAAGAAATTGGAATCTCTGATAAATGAAGTGCATTTTCACGATAATTCCAACAGGGACTGTTGTTTGGTACTGTGACATCGAGAATTGTTGGTTTTTCATGTTGCTTCAGAAAATGATTCTGTGCGCTGGTGCTGAACTCCAGCTCTGCTTGCTTTTAACACACCGATATAAAAGCACTATGTATTTTCCAGATAAGGAAACATCACAAAAGGCCGAATCAAATATTTATCATGTGTTCCCCGTTGATTGGTAATCTCCTGTTTTCATTTTGACACTGTCACTCTTTCCACCTCCTATTCCCCTGTTCCCCCGGTTCCATCTGCTCGCTCCTTTTAATGTAATCCTAATGTGTATGTGCAAAGAAAAAGAAATGATGATACCTGAACAAAGACACAAAGCTCTCTGCTTCAACTGCTGGTGTTACTGCTGATGTTTATCTGTGCATGAGCATATATGTTCATGTGGGTTACTTCATATAATAGTTTTTTCTCTTGCATTTGATACAGCTCAAGTTTAAAAATCAATATGGTCAATTTAAAAAAAGTGGAAAAAGAAAAAAGAACTGACAAAAAACATTTCCAGCTACTCAGCTGGAGGTTTCCAGCAACCTGGATGTGTTATTGTTAAAGTTCATGTGATAACTGGACACAGAAACAAGAAGCAGCCAAATCAAAACCATCGCCCCCTTGTGGCTGGCTGCAGTATAAAGTAAAAGAACTGGGCATTTTCCATCAGTCAGTAGCAGCTTTATTGAAACTCTAAAGAGTGTGTGTTTGTATCTGGCTTTGCTCTTTATGAGTTGGTTTTCTATTGATTGGATAAGAAACACAGGAGCACTAAAGCTTTTCTCTAGTAGAATATTGACAACTAATGGAGGGACTATATGGTATACCCCTATGGCATTTATGAAATAAAGCAGTAAGATGTCACTGCAAATACAACCTTATTTACAGCAAACAAACACATTCTGAATTTTTGCTTATTTCCTTATTATTATTTACCACTATGCATTAAGCCTTCCTATAAAGATCTGAGACCTTTTTCTTTTCTTTTTTTCTTTTACAAACTCTCTCATTTATTTTCTATATATGGGACTGATGTACATTTATTTTACCTATATTTATTTTGAAGATGTGATTAAGATCATCCACATTTTTCATGGAAATCCCACTTTGCGAGCCTGAAACACTTTTTATTTGTATTTGTGGAGGGTTACAGTCTTGTTAAAAAGAGAACCTTCATGTCAGCATTCATTCCTGTGAGAAGTTTTTACCATCTATAAATCCTGCATTCGTTTTCCTCTTAATCATGTTTATCTTCCAGCTTCGAGTTACAAGAAAACCTGTTCAGAGAAAGATGCTGCTACCGCCATGTTTCTTTTATTATTTGTTATTTTAATAATAAGCCAGGGCTTAGGACCTGGTTTTGTCTGCAGATTCTTTTTGAAAGTTGTTGCAAAACAGTTTCATTACTGAAACAAGGATTCTCGTATGACCTTGAAGTCTTTCAGATGCCTTTTCCCAATTTCCCAAATGAGCGTTTTGTGCATTTCAGCATGGCTTTAGTCTGGCCACTTAACCATAAAGACATTATTGGTAGATTTCTGCAAAGATGACTGTCCTTATGTAGGATTATCCAATTTATTCAAAGAATCTCTGACACCCATTAATGGTCACTTTTGGCTTGTTCTTCATCTGTCAAAGCAGGAAAGTTTATTCAGTGACTCAGTTTGGCTTTAAGCCAGGTTAGGTAATTCTGCTGAGCTCAGGGTCAATTTAAATGCTGCAGAGATATTTTTATAGTGATCTGGGTTTTGAAAATGTCCTGTTTTGAAGGACAGTCCTCCCCCCCCACCCCCTGCACAGCTAATTTGTGCAGTTTTTCAGTTTCCCTTTCATGTCCAAAAGGTTGTATTAGGGACTAATTAGGGATTCTATTCAAGTTCTTGAGGAATCTCAAGGAATGTAGATCGAAACTGAATTCAACAGACCAGAACCAGATGTTGTAATGGAGGTCTTCATACGTTTATAAAAACGTGATTATTCAGTCCTTTACTGGTGAAATCTTTCAAAACTTGTTTTTATTTTATTATTAAATAATTTTGTGTGTAAAGTAAACTAAAACTGATCTGATACTAAAGTGTCTTGTTAATTTGTCTGTAAAATATTTAACACATTTGAAGTGCAATTTTATACATTTTTTTTTTGTTTGTTTTTTTGGGGGGGTATTTAAAGTAACTTTGGTGCATCGATCTTCTGGTGATTCCAGTCTCAGCCCAGTGAAACCCTCTCTTCATTTTGAAAAATGATGGTATTTCTCAGTGCTAAGTGGACTTTACACACATGTACTTTACATTCATATTATTGGTATTCTTCTCTTTGTGGTTTCATTACCCATGTCCTCAAAGGTAATTTAATAGGGAGTTTCGGACTGCAGTTCTGCAGACCTGGGATTCGCCTCCAATTATTAGAGCAATTGCTGCAGACTAAACTAAAAACACACGCTCTCAAAAGCACAGCACAATTAAAAGTCAGCACCAGGAAATATTCTGAAAGTACTAATATAGAAACACGTATGCACATGCATGTCTGTCTATAGATGAAGTACCCAAGCAGCTTGTAAAAGGTTTGAGTGACAATACTCAGCAAACATTCATGCACCAGTGTGCACATACAAGGAAAAATTGAGACAAATGAGCAGGGCTCCATAAGTGACCACAAAATCTTATATGTCTATAAATATGGAGGACAACCCCACAAGGCTTATATCAAATCTGCTGCTAAAGGAAAATAGAGGATGAGAAATGGAATTTGATAACAGCTTCAAAACAGCTTACTTACCAGGAAGGCCCCACGGAGCCACACGGGGAGACAGCACCAAACGGACCTTTGCTCTGAGCACAGCAAACGTTTTCATGTTTTCTCTTCAAAGGATCACACAGTAATGCACTCCACAGTCCCCCTTATCAAAGCTCTGGAACTCTGTGTGCATGTGTACGTGTATGTTTATGTGTTTAAACGTGAGCTTCTGTCCCTTGAGCCTCACACACAAATTACTGGATATATAGAAATGTAAAACTACAATAAACCAGCAAAGAAAAAATAAATAAATCCATTTTTGTTAGTCTCACTTTAGATGAAGCTAATTAGGAGTGTTGAAGAGCTTTGGCAAAAAGAGGGAAAACTTTTTCATTGGTACATGTAGACAGGTACACGCGTGTACACAGACATGAAGATACAGCGCCAGTGAGTTTTATGCGACGGCGACTGAAAGCCTGAAAGACTGTAACGTATTGCTTGTGCATGCACCGTTAGATGCTGGGAACCGCCTCTTATATGGTTCTAAATATAGGAACTCTCTTCTTTCTGTATGTGAAGACTCACTTAGTCTCTCTCTCTCTCTCTTTATGTCTCACTGAGTCAAATACACACACTCACATCTCACTAAACACTCAAGGTTATCACAACTTTTTGTCTCACACAGACACACACACACGAGACAAAACTTGTGCGTCTACGTATGTGTGTGTCTCAGGAGGACCCAGTTGAAGTAGGGCAGGCAGGAGGAAAGTGGGGCGACACGAGGGCGGGAAGTGAACCCAGTCAGAATATCAATAATGGATAAACATGTTGCCATCAGGAGGGACTGAAGGAGATGTGGAGTGAGTCAGAGGACCTGAGTGAAAAGTGAGGACAGAGGAGACAGGAAAGATGGTCGAAACTGGGAGCAAAGACACCATCTGACAGATGAATGACAAGACACTGACAAATAAATAAAACTGCTCGTATTATAGTGAATGTCTTTTTTAAGTGCTGTGAGCATCGCAAACACTTGCCCTCAGTGCACTGAGGTGAAGGCATCCTGCAAGTCCATAATACCCGTGACGATGCAAAATCCTCAGTCTTGTACTTTTTACTCACACTGTGTTGCATCATGTCTTAAATAAGACAAAGCAAAATCGAGCAGAAGAGAGCTGTGTGCCAGAAATAAAATACATTTAGAAAAAGAGACCATAACTCAATATGACTTTAACATTTTACATCGATAGAAAGAAGTCAATCCCAAACATCTAGCCTCAAAAGCTAACAGTGACGGTAGCAGCAACGGTACCAAACTCAGCAAGGAAGCTGATCCTACAGGCCGATATTACATTAATAGTGTTCAAGCTAAAAAAATTAAACAATGATAGAATAAAACATACCAACTCTGCTGCTACTGCCACCTTCAGGCTGATGCATTAGTTTTATGGTCCCAAATCAAAGGTTGTATGAAAAAAAATGCTCATTATAGAAACAACAGGAGCAACCTAATTGCTGTGATGGCAATTAATGTTTTGGCTGTGATTACTGTGAAACAGCGCCGTTAATTTTACGTGTGCCATTTGTTTCTATGAAAACGCAAGTTAAAAACAGAAATAATTTGATTTTAATAACATCTCTCACGTAATTTATTAATATAATTTGCCTGTTTAATTAATTTCCAGACAGAAAAATGGAATAAAACAACTGGTCAAATATAAATTCATGAATATGAATAATTTGGGGGGGGAACGTAACTCTCGGTCACAGAATAAATCTGCAAAATTAAATAGTGTCGTTTTCTCTTAATTTGCAAGTAAAATATTTGCACCCGAGAAATTTTCATAGATGAAGAATGGATCTTGGTGTGGTGAAGATACCGCTGCAATCTTTTTGTCCACTTTTCAGAAAGACATTTTGAATGTATGATGTTGAGTACTGGCGCAGAGATGAGAGAGAGAGAGAATTAGGGGAAAGAAAGAAAGAAAGTGAGGTTGAGTTTTGAACTGTAGCATTTTTCACATTTAAGTTGGCAAACCGGTGTGAAAGGTGAGCCATCCAGCAGTGTTCCAAATCCATTTAGCCTGAGGTAAATGATGAAAATAGGATGCACAGGGCTCCACTCTGCACGCTATTGTCACCCCTGATTCATATTTATGCAGCCTCCAGCATAAAATCAGGTGTGTGTGTGTGAGAACTTCTGTTTTACTGCGTCTGGCTGTGTGAGCAAAAGGAAGAGAAAGAATAGCGATTGTTCTGAGGTTTTCTGCTAAAGGGCTCACTTTCAAATAAATTTCATCTCTTGTAACTCAATCCAGGGTGCATATGTGTCCTTATGTGCATTCTTGAGCAAGCATGACTACACATTTGCACCCACGTGTGTGGACCTATTACTGATTGGCTCCCCTTTTCAAGAATCCACCCCAAGGCGATTTTGTGCAATTGAAAAACTCCAGGTTACTGTGAGGGCTTGTTGCTCGGGGCAACTCAGCTGTGTCCACTTTTCTGTGCTCCTACACAACATGAAAAAACATGATCACAAACAAAAGAGCAAATATTGTGTTCCTTTGAACGTGTACGGCGGTGACATATTGATTCAGCACAGTTAAAGCCTCCCGAACAAAGTGGAACACTATTTATTCTTAAGGACATCGATAACAAACTTGTTAAGTCGCGGGAGGGGAGTGTATCTGAGCACGTCTGTGTGTGTGTGTAAACACACTGACAGCTTGCTTCAGTTTTTATCCCTGTGAACAAGCCTCTCTATTATTCCTTCCTTAATGATGCTAATTAGACTGTTCCCTTTGATTAATCTGTCCTTGATTAGGCGAGTGTTTGTCTGTGAGTGATTTCATGGTGGCTTGTGTACTTGTGTGCATGTATGCGTACACGCACATACAACTGTCAGTGCAGATAACGGATGCTGACGCACCGTGAGTGAGTGACAGGAAACAAAATGTCTGGCCGAGTTTGAAAGGGCATGTGGAGTTCTTATCACTGACCTCCAGAAGCAAAGACTGGATTTAAAAAAAAAAAAGAAATGACACATCTACCATTATCAAGGTGGAGAGAGTACAAGTGGAGACAATTACACTTCTCTAATTACTTGAAAAGCCTGCAATTATCAAAAAGTTATGCATGAAGAAGAAAAGAAGGAGGAAATTTGGATTCAGATTTGCAACACCTCTATATGATCAAATATTCTCCATTTTTAATTTATTTTTGAATTATCTCTTTTCCTAGACTCGCCTCAGGCCCTTTGCAAACCTCAGTCCACTTCAGCAGAAAAAAAAGGACAAAGTTTCTATTAACTTTTTGTTTTCTTTTAGTATTTATTGTAATAAAACATAATGAAACTTCATTGTTCATTCCTTCATCTTCTTTGCGTCTCGTTGCCGCTCGTATTCTCTGTGAGTTCGAAAGTAATTATATCTCAGTTTGCCTGCAAGACAGCGCACTCCTGATCCACTGATGAGAGCAGCCAGGGAGGTTGGATATAATGAAGTGGAATAAATTACAGGATGCCGACACTCCACAGACCAGGCTGTCCAGGAGTCTCGTTGCTCTTCAAATGATATTCTGCCAGCATTAACAAGACACAATTTATTCATTCTTCCTTTACTTTTTCTTTACTAGTTCACATTAACGTGACTTGGGAACTGTAATCATACCTGTTGTTTTACTCCCAGGAGGAGCTGCAGTGGAAATGTTCAACTTCTTCTTGTTTGTTTTGGTTCATGACAGCTTCAAAACCTGATTCAGTTCCCCAAATATATTTTAAAAAAAACTGCATTTTTTTCCAATCAAACGTTGAACTTGAGAGACATTCGCTCTCAAATGTGCATTCATCTCCCAACATTTTCTTTCATGTAAGAAAAGCAATTTAGGTGAGAGATTCATAACAGTGACAATCGCAGCCCAACTCAGTATTTTCAAAGTAAAAGAAAAACTCTCCAGAGCCTGTATGCTATGAGTTGTTTACCTTGTTTATCTGAGAAACATGTCAAAATCCCTGCTGATATTTATCTACATTGAACCTCACCGTCTGTGTAATCTTTTTTCTATTAGTTTACTAAAGAATCCATCTGAACTGTGTTCACATTGACGGAAATGTTGTTCATGTCAATGTGTGAGAGTTTTACAACATGTTATTATGATCGTTGTCATCATTGAGCTAGACATCGCATTCAAAATAAAAAATAAACTGTGGGTGATGCTCCCACGTTATCATCTGCATGAATAATGTCTGAGATATCACTTTTATAAAAATGGTTCATTTATTAAATGAAGCACATTAATCTGGAGTTTTCTCTGTATATGATGTCTTTCTTTGTCTTTTCTGGCACTCATTAGCATTATCCATTGCACATATAATAGCCATTTTTTTTAATAAACTCACTTAGGATTTAGTAAAAGCAAATAAGTAGATCTATAGGCTGCATAGTGGTGCAGTTGGTTAGCACAGTTCCCATATAGCAATAGGTTCACAGGTTCAAATCTTGGCTGGCACCTTCCTGAATGAAGTTGTCAGATTCCCCCAGTGTTTATGTGGTGTTCTACTGTACACCAGTTTCTACCCACAGACCCCAAAAACATGTCTATTAGGTTATTTGGTAATTCTGGTCCTAGGAGTTAGTGTGAGTGTAAAAGGTTGCTAATGGACTGATGACCTGAAATAGATGTATTGATCTATTGTACTAGAAAACTCATTGGTTGCAGAGACGGGATGTTTTAATTGAGAAAATACTGACATTTGTGGGTTTCTTTGCCACCCTTTGCTTCCTGGCGCCGGGAAAATGGTCGCCGTCGGAAGGGGCGTGTCTGTGCATCTCTTCCAAGTCAAATTCCTTGTATTGTGCAAATGATACTTGGCAACAAAGCTTGATTCTGATTCTGATGTGTGACCCTGAACAATCTCTGATTAATCTGCTTTAGAGGCCAGATAGCATCACTTCACCCTATAACCACATTCAAATTGGGACACCTCTAACCTCTGATAGGAACTTGCAAAATATAGTGGTAGGGCCGGGAGGCAGGGCAGGGATGAAATGGAATTTGCCAAAATTCTCTATCTGTGTTTGTAACTCTAAAGCTTAAAGTCTTTTGCGTTCTGCTTGGCCATCCAAGTGTAATAGAGATGATGATGAAGGCACAAAAACAAACACACACATACACACACAGAGAGAAATAAAAGAGAACAGTGTGTTGGCTGGAGATGAGGTGTTAAATTTTAGAGCAAATGGAAAGCAAAAAAAAAGCTTTAAAGAACAAATGAATAACAAACATTTGCATTTACTTAGGGAGGTGCCACCTCTGTAGCCACTGCACTGTCACAAAGTGAAGGAACCAACATCACAGCATCAGCATACAAACACCGCTGTAATGAAGCCCCAGCAGTCCTGGGCACCAACCACACAGACCTATCCATCTCCCCCATGCATTATTCACCGCACACAGCCATTTTACCGCCCAGCGCAGCCGGCAGAGATTGGTTCCACTTTTTATTTATCTGTTTTCATCCCCTCCCTCCCATCCCTCCTCCTTCCTTTCTGCAGCTTTTCAATTAAATTAAGGCAAGCGGGACACTAAATCCATGCAGCAGAGGCTGCCCACATGACAATTAGACTGTCAGCTAGAAAGAGAAAGAGGGAGAGACGAGATAGTGAAGACAGCTCAGGTAAAGCCAGCAAAGCTGGAATCCTCATTTAGAGAAGTGAACCAATGCACAGACAATAACACAGTGCAGTGTAATACTTAGAGAATTGCACGCCAGTGATTTCTGATTAAAGGTCAGGTTCTAGTATTTAGCTCAATCTGCAATAATTTCATTCAGAAAAATAATTTATACTAATAGAATAATATTGATAATACTGAAATAATATGTTTTTTTTGAGGAACCTCCATTGGATTAATGTCTTTAATTTGAGGTGACTCTCATAATTAACCAGCGTCATTACAGCTCAGCTTTGAGAGGATGCTGCTGGTTCACTGATGGTTTCAGTAGCCAAGAGCTGAAGACAGAATGCTGCAGGTGCCCCTAATAAAGTTAATAAAGTGCAAGTTGATTAGTTACTGACTCCCGTGTGAGCTAAGAGAGGAGTGGTGGTTTCAGACTCACGTTATGAGATCATGGCAATGAGGGCATACTTGGCAGCTGAGAGTAAATGCAGCAGTATAAGAGAGGCAAGTGAGACAAGATGAGAGCAAATAGGAGCCAAAGGTCTTAGAAAAGTTAACGAGGGGGCTGAAAAAATCTTATTAGTCTTATTTATGTGCTGTCTGTAAGTGCAATTCAGTTCCATTGAATTCAGTTTATTTATACAGTGCTCATTCATGACAAAAGTCATGTTATTAGAAAGAAGAAACAAGCCAATTTCACATTAATGAGTCCAGATTCAAAGTAAACGGTTCAGTCGAAGTCTAATATCATTATAAAATACCAATTAGTAAAAAGTTTCTGATCTAAGGAAACCAGCAGATTCTGTTAACTCTTCATTTCAACACAATCCCACAGTGGAAAGCGATGACTCTCTTTTAACAGGAACAAACCTCCAGTAGAACCAGGTCAGGATGAGGGACCTTCTACCTCGACCTACTGGGGTCTGAGAGGACAGGAAAAAGTCTCGGATCGATGAAGAAGGGTAGGGCCATTCATCATGTCTATGGAAAGAGAAACAGAGTTTAAGTTAATGGCAGGAATAATCACAAACATGGCAAGTAAAGACAAAAGAGTGAAGAAATGTGGTCAGCATGCCCTCCAGCAGTCTGACCCCTGCTTTCCACTGGACGCGTGAGCAGCGCACAACGTTAGTGAGTAATACGCGGCTGATAGCCGCAAATAAATTCAATCAGACCCTTTCCACTGCGCACATGAGACACGTCCCAGAAGCGTAGAGTTGTGAGCAATATGCAGCAGTTCTATTTTTTACGCGGTACGCTTCTAAAATGCGTCAAGTTCAGCAGTTTAGTTTGAACCAGACAGGAAATCAGACATTCGTACCCGGACGTTTCAAAATAAAAGAACACGTGAGGATTTCCATTTGTGAGACTACGAGAAAATACAGTACCTGTGACGGGTTTGAAGTCCGTAGGTGGTGTGAAAATAAGCCACATACCTTCTGGATACATGTTGTTGTCTTTCTCCCTGTTGTGAGTACTGATGAAATCACGCGCATTTTCGCTATTCCCATGAGATTTCGTGATCTTCCAGGACCAGCTGGGTGTGACGCTGTGCGAGTGATTTACGCATGTGAAATACTCCCGGTAGGAAGGGATGCTCTGCTGATTGCGGGAGCAAAATGTTGCGCGCTGCCGACGCGTTCAGTGGAAAGGAGCCTTGAGCCTATAGCATAACTAAAGGGATGGATCAAGATAACCTAAGCTAACCCTAACAAAAGGACTGATCAAAAAGTTTTAAGCCTTGTCTCAAAAGTAAACAGGGTGTCTACAATCTTTTTGTGGAATAACGTGTGATTAATATGAAATTAATATTTGTCCTTCATAGTGATATGTACATTACCCATAATGTACCAGATGCTTTGAGTTATCACATCTGGACTTGAAAAGTCTTTCTGGCAATGTCTTTTCATACAGTTTTTCCTGCAAAATGGATTTACAGTTTACAATCACACACCTAAATGATGCTTGTAACTGTTGTATTCATCTTACATGAGTAAAAAATCAAGTTATGTAACTTTCAATAGCTTTAAAATACTTTGAAAAGTTGTAAAGAAAAATGTGTTTGCTTTTGATTTGCAGAGTGAAATAAAATGCAACATTAAACTAAACTAGATTTTCTTTTTTCTGTTTCTCATAACAAAGAACAGATTCTAAAAAGCCTGTGTTTACACTGAAGGATGTGCAAAAAGGAAAAAAAAATCAGACACCATTTGTGGGTGTGTAAATTTAACTTTAAAGTAAAACAATCAGTGTTAGCTTAGCATAAAGTCTGTAAACAAACTAGGCTCGGTTTAAAACAAAAAATATATAACCCTGTAAATATCCTCCCATGTTTTATTTATTTAAATCATGTACAAATGATCATAATCACACAAAACAATAGTGACTCACTGAGGTTTAGAAGTCAATGTGGAAATGTAAGGAAATAAATGGAGAACCACTAAAACACGAATGTTCTAACCAAAAGGTTCATAACAGGCTTTTATGGACTGAATTACTGGTTTTGAGCTTGACATGACTTCATATTTAAAATTGTTTATGCATGTTTTGTTTTTTAACATCCTCAGAGGAGTCCACATACAATAGAAGCAACACAGAAAAATCCGTGTGTTTCTAGTCAAGAGCCATTCAAATAGAATAGCTGACTTAATGAACTGAACACCCCACAGATGGTTTCCACAAGCAGAAGGACACGCAGGAAACATGAAACTGTGCAAACGCGCATATGTGGGCAGTTTAACATAACCTTGATATTACTGTGAAGATAAAAAATTGCTTTAATCTTTGGTTTCCATGGTAACAGAGGTTGTACACGTAGTTTTGAATCGGATTTTAAAGGTGTGTTCCACAAATGTTGGTCTTTGGGTTGTTTGCAGGGACGGGTGAAGTGAGGCTTTTCCCCCCAAAATAACTGGGTGTCTGCAGTCATCTCAGGAAGTCTGCTGTTCCTGAAATGAGCACAGACAATACCCAAACCAAGCAATTAAAGGAAAGGTCAGGGTGGATAGATAGCATCTCATTTCAAGAAAGATGAAAGACACATTTTCATTTAATAGATAATTTTAGTGTTCTCATAAGAATGGATAAAGAGAGCTAAGCCTCCAGGCACAGAGAGAGAGAGAGGGACAAAACCTGGGTGTGGAGACACAATAACACAGATGAGTGAACATTTACATGCAAAAAAGACATTCATAACTCTAGATTTCAGAGCCAGTGTCCCGTGTCAAAGGGTAGTTAGGTTGGTGACATTTCACCGCAGGGTCCCTTAATGAGATGTGAATGGTGTAACTGAGGCAGAAGAGAAGGATCTGCTGCATGCCGTGACATCAGTTAACACTGTAGAAAGTTACTATGAATGAGCTCAAACTTTCTATAGGAATTACATCGTATAAAGGTTGCATAGACAGGCACTGGATAGACGTATGCTGATAAAAACGACAGTGGGTCAGTTATAGACACAGAGGAAATGAAAGCTGAACTTATGATGAGAAAAGAAGGAAAGAAAGGCAAAAGACAAAGAGGGAAAGTCGGAGAGACACTCAGCTGCGCAAGAACACCGAAAAGTCATAACCCAGATTCAATTAACATCTGATTGCTGTTCTATTGCTGTAATATTACACAGTTGAGAGCAGTTTCATATTTCAAACAAAGGCCACTTGTCAGACTCATTTACTGTGATCACACATGGACTTATCTTCACACACACACACACAAATTCAGAGAAGAGGATTTGCTCTCGGTCCAGACGGAATGGAAAGCAGTATGGCATCTCAGAAACTAAAAGAAGGTAACATGAACACAAACGTGTGTCTGTGAAATAAAGACAAATAGACAAGAAAAGTGTCAGCAGGAGTTTGTGGAGCTCTGAGTGACAGCCTATTTGTTTGGGATGATGAAGATATTCCCATCCAGGCAGCCATTTGTAGTGTTAGTGCCTAGGACAGGCTGTCAAATCTGCTTTACCTCAACGTCCTGTATCCATCACACACGCACACACGTCAGCACACACTGCCTGTTCCCCCACAGAGACCTCAACAGGTGTGCATCTGTGTGACGGTGGTTGGCGGTGCTTTTTTCCCCCATAAAAAACAGAGAGGCAGCATTTTTTTGTAACACCATTACCAGCAGAACACCGCCAAGCTGAATTATTTAAGCTTGGCACACGCAGGTACATGCGCACACAGGGTAATTAGATTACATTCATCTTTTCTGCACTGCTCACATGTACCCAGAGGTAAAACATACATGAACAGGAAAAGGAAACACGGTTTGATTTCTGCATGGTAAGCAGGTTGAATGTAATTTATCAAACAACATATCAGATGTGTTATAGCAGCAAATAGAGCTGAAACAACAATGTTGCATCGAGCTATAAAACAAAAACACTCTGAAGCAGAAACACCACAAAATTCCCAAGTCATCAGAAAATGGACATCTGTCACACACACACACACACACACTGGGACAAAACATAAGTGCACATGCAAACAGGCACAAATACACTAATTGTTTCTGACGACACAGTTATTACACTGTGAGCATGTAAGAGGCTTTTGGGGAGACTCTGGGCTGAAAGCTACACACACACTAACCGAGTCTTTTCCCCATCACACACATTACTGTAAGAGGCGTAGGGGAGACTGTGAACTCTGTTTGAACTCAAGGTTGAGGAGAGGTAAGAGACAGTACAATTCACGAGGACAGCCGGACAAAAACACGAACGGTATCACAACAAATGTGATCTAACCCTTAACGAAAGAAATAACCTGTATGTTTGGAAGCAACATACAGATAGAGTTTGATAGTCTTGGTCTTGAATTATGTGATTTCAGTTTATTTCAACTTTTATTTACATCACACTCAGTTTAACCCTGTGTATGTGTACATACAAGACACTGGAGTTTACAGTCAGAATCCCATTAACCTTTTCTGACCTCCTTTTCCTAAATACAAATTGACTGATGGGGAAATTGAAATCCTATAAATAATTAAACTTTGACTTCTCCTTTCACTTGAAATAAGTGACTAAAAACAAATTTAATGTTAACAAAAACACTGGATTTATTTTCAGTTTATAAGAATGATTTGGATGTAATGTTACAGTATTTGCTATAATAAAATTGCAGTATACTGTTGTTGGCTGTGATGGTTGTGGCAGGGCTTCCTTGTGAAAGATTAATGTGTAACTTTGTTTGACCCTGGCTCACTGGCTCATTGGCAACCTTGGCCCTGGAGTGTTCACCCAGAGTTGTTAGCTATGGCTCATCACACACACATGTGCACATACACACAGCGTATGAAGAACCAAACATCCATGGAACTGTGAACAGAAATGGAAACACACAAGGTGTGCAGAACACTAAAAAGGATACACACAGACACATGCACAACCACAAAGGCAAGCACCTGCTTTCAGATACGTATGGAAGCACACATATTTTGGATTCCAGCACACAGATTTTCTAACTGGTGGCTGATCAAGCCAATCTAAATGCTAAACAAGAGTCCGTCTCAGGAGTAAACTACTAGCTTGCTGCAGACAATCTGTTCTATGAAGGTGCTCAACAACGAGGCATAAAATCGAAGCTCACGTATGTGCATGTATGTGTGTATTTGTCTGTGCTTTTAGGTTCAGTCTGTTCTCACTTTTAAAACCCTGGATTTTTCCTCCTCCATCAGTAATTGCTGGGTAGACCGACAGAAGTAATGCAAACAAATACACAAAGACTTGTAAGAAGTGCATTTTAATACACACATCCCCTCAGCCCTAAGAACCAAACAAGAAAAAACACCAATCAACTAAAACATTAAAATGTAAAGCGAACTACACTGTTTATGTTGTTGCAGTGACATGTTTTACTTGTGAAACTTGCATTCTGATATTGAATGTTATTTTGACATCTTCTCTCTGCATAATGTTTTTGTTATGTTGTTTTTGCAGTTACATATCAACCTCTAAACTCTGGTGCTGCAACAGCACTCCAATAGAGCAGCAGGCTTCTTTCAAATGGCCAGCAGCAGCAGATAATTAAAAAAAAAGAAAAAAAAGAATGGAGAATAGGTTCAAAAAAGCAGTCTGAGGTGTTCACCCAGCCAACAAGAAATCCATCTACATTAGTAATTATTGTAGCAGCACAATGCGAGACTTCCTCAGTAGAGAAAAGATAAAGGGTCTGGCGGGATTGGCCCGTATGTTGTAAAGTTTGCAGCTGGTTATGCTCTTAAATGTTGCCCATTTTCAGTGTAAATAAAAGTAATGTGCTTTAATGCTTAGCTATATCAGATAAGCAGAAAAAGAAATAAAAGTAAGTCTGATGATGTTGATATTAGCTGGTCATAAAATACCTCCCTTTTTTTTTTTTTCTTCTATTCTTATCGAAAGGTTAGGATTTTTTATTTTCTTAGTGCATGTTGGTGTTTATTGTTTATTTCAACGTTTCATGATGACGATCGAGCTCTTCTCAGCCAGAGAAAAGGGTTTGTCCAGACATCCGTTCTCTTAACAGAAACGTCTTTTTATCATAAATGATGTATCGATGATGATATTTGACACTACAAAACTTTTACAGTTCATTCAAAGAAAAAAAAAAAAGTTGCTCTGTTTATTTCAAAAAGTCATGTCAGAAATCATGGTCCAACTACAGTAATGTGAAAAAATATGACTCCTGAATGTAACAATATGCTACAGGGAATTATAAAAAAAAATGTTTGGCTTGTTTTACCTTAAAAACAAAAGCGTTTGCTGAAACTAGACAAAATAAAAGCTGGCCCTCCTCTTCCAAACCTTACTGACAGTTGAAATGTATCTTTGAGTATGATTGCGGCAAAGTTTGAGATGTCAGAGCCAAAAATGTGCTGTGAGTCCCAGTTGAGGGATGGCAGGAGAATTTGTAATCAGAAGAACTGACTACACAGGCTGATGCACACAAAGAAATGCTGGTTAGATGCTGTCACAAAATGACAAAGTACCAGGTATTATAGAAACCAAAAAAGTACACTTGAGCAGTAATGGAAACGCTGTTCTTTTTGGGATGTTAAACTGTAGCACCTTTTCCTAGTTGAAGCACACCTGTACACATGTGAGTGTATTTGTGCCAATGAGAGCACACAGAGGACACAGTAATGAAGATTGACTTGTAGATTAATGAAAACCCACTGTAGCCCTCCTCTGAGAGACAGAGTGAGGGAGATGAGCAAGCGAGTGAAGTAATGAAGTAATGAAGGAGCAAACAGCTTACTGTGTAGAGAGAAGGGTGTCTCTAGAGGACAGCAGAAAAGAAGAACGCAGACAGAGATAAAGAAAGTCAGGAGTGTAGGTTAGTGACTCAAGGAGAAGACACGAGAAAGACGAGAGCAGTGGTGTATAGGAAGACATTTGCATGAAATACACATTCAGAGGGAGGTTGAAGAGGGCCAAGGGAAACAGATATGTTGTTTGGAAGCCAAGTCATGTGGTCATCTGAGAAGTTTGTTGTTAAACAGGTTGTCTTCTTGGCTCAAAATAGACAAGTGGGCTCAGGTGTGTGACTGGCTGACTCTTCAGCCTGTATCATAAATCCCACAGCAGCCTTGATTTATAATTCATACTGACAAATGGAGGCAACACCAGAAGGAACATAGATCCAGAGCCAAACGCACACACACAACCATTCTGAACGCTTCAAAATCCATTGCCACACACGCAATCTCATTTTTTCAGGCAATTTGTGGAATGACTTTGTCTCTCAGTGTGTAGGCTAAAGACCCATTGCTATGGTGATGGAGTTTGGGCTCTATCCAGAGAGACAGACATGATATATAGAGAGGTTCATCCGTCGTGGATGGCCATGAGGGGAAAGCAGCAGCCAAATAACACTAGTGCCTAAAGGGCCTTGGGGCCTTTCAATTTTGAGGAAATTGTTGCTCGCAGCAGCCTAAGAGGATATTTGTCACGTCACTGGACAATCGAAAGCAACAGAGCAAAATCGATTGAACTGGTTTTACGTGACATGGCTCATAGGAAGGTACTCCTGTGTGAAATCCCTCTGTCAGCTCAAATTTTATATATGTGAGGAAGAAACTCACGTGTATAAACCTACATGTTGATGATGATATGTCTTACTTATGTCAATATTATCTAACTCCTTTCAATGAGATGGATAGACAAGAAGAAGCATTGTTTCTGTTTGTTTCACTGGTGCATTTAAAGCATTTAGATGCGCACTTTGTGTTTTTAAAGATTCTCAAGTTTCATTGAGTGAAATTACCCATATTTCTTCCAAAAGGCATGTCCATAAAGATGGCAGATTTTGTTTATTTTCATACATTGGTCCTTATTTTGATCAGTTTTGATCAGAACAAGCAGGGATTTCAGTAGAGCAAGGTAACAGATAATTCAGGTGTGGTAGGTTTCGATTTTCGTTGACTTCCGGGCGAAACTGGTGACGCGGGTTACGTAATACTCTGGCGGAAATACGTGACGCGGGTCACGTGATTTGAGGCGAAAAAAATCCCGTTTAAAAGCGAGTAACTTACTGTTCACGGCAGAACAAGCAGGGATTTCAGTAGAGCAAGGTAACAGATAATTCAGGTGTGGTAGGTTTCGATTTTCGTTGACTTCCGGGCGAAACTGGTGACGCGGGTTACGTAATACTCTGGCGGAAATACGTGACGCGGGTCACGTGATTTGAGGCGAAAAAAATCCCGTTTAAAAGCGAGTAACTTGCTGTTCACGGCAGAACAAGCAGGGATTTCAGTAGAGCAAGGTAACAGATAATTCAGGTGTGGTAGGTTTCGATTTTCGTTGACTTCCGGGCGAAACTGGTGACGCGGGTTACGTAATACTCTGGCGGAAATACGTGACGCGGGTCACGTGATTTGAGGCGAAAAGGCGGTCACGCAGGTGTCAGCCTGTTGCAATTAGCTTAGCCAATCAACTGTGTGATTGTTAGGTACATAGCCAGACACATTAGGCTGAGCGTCAGCGAGGCGTCAGCGAGTTTGGTCCCACATCGGTTAAGACCACAGAGGGTCAAGACCTGCGAGTCTACCTGCGCGAGTCCACCGAGCAAAGTAAGCAAACCACTACACAGACACCATGTGCAAATCACACATCCCAGTCATAGTTGGGCACAGACCTCGACGCACTCTCTATAGACAACGTAATCCGCACTGCCTCATCCAGCCCATGGCGTGTCGGGCTGCCACTGCCTCCGTTACCCTCGGCCTCTGGAACTGTCAGTCCGCAGTTAACAAAACAGAGTTCATCAGTTCTCTGCCGCACCTCTCCGATATACAGGTCCTAGCCCTGACCGAGACCTGGATCCGTCCTGACAACACAGCAACACCGGCTGCCCTCTCTTCTCATGCAGAATTCACACACACTCCTCGTCCTGCTGGGCGAGGAGGCGGTACAGGCATCCTGATTTCCAAAATGTGGAAATTTTCCTCCTTGCTAACCACTACCACCTGCTCCTCATTCGAATTTCATGCAGTACGAATCTCTAAGCCCGTCGCTGCCTATGTTTTGGTTATTTACCGCCCTCCGGGAGGCAACATGGAGCAATTTATGGATGAACTGGACACAATCCTATCCGACATTCCAGATGATAACTCCCCTTTAATAGTTATGGGCGACATGAACATTCATATTGATAAAACGCAAGCTCATAACTTTCTGGCCCTGGTCCACTCCTTCAATCTCAATCTGGTCCAGACTCCCCCAACACACAGAGCTGGCAACACACTGGACCTGGTACTGACCAGAAACTGCACTGCAGGTAACGTGCAAGTCACACCGCTGCACCTCTCAGACCACTTCCTGATTAAATTCTGCATCTCCATCCCTTACGTACCTAACGCAAAAGTAAAGACTGTCTCCTACCGCAGAAACCTTCAATCTCTCACTCCCTCGCAGCTATCGGAGCATGTCTGCTCCTCCCTCCCTTCCTACTCGGTGCTCTCAACTCTGCCTGTAAATGACGCAACAGAGACGCTCTGCTCCTCACTAGCTTCTTCTCTGGACGAAGTCTGCCCTCGTGTGTCAAAGCTGGCCGCCCGGCAGCGTCCTAGTCCGTGGCTCACAGACACTCTGAGGGATCACAGAGCTGGTCTGAGAGCAGCTGAAAGGAAATGGCGCAAATCCAAAAATCTCTCTGACTTGTCCGAATACCAGCAAATGCTCTCTAGCTTCACATCCTGCTTAAAGGCTGCCAAGATAGCTTTTTATCAAAACAAAATCCAAAATGCTCCTAGCATGGGAAAACTATTCAAGACATTCAATACTCTTATCCGTCCTCCACCTGCTCAGCCACCCACCGGGCTGACTGCAGACATGTTCGCCACCTACTTCACCGACAAAATCGCCTCCATTAAAAATCAGTTTTCTGAGCCTGACAATCCCAGTCTGGTCCATCCTTCCTCCGGTCAATCGCTCTGCTCCTTCCGCTTACTGAATGAGGACGAAGTCTCCCGACTCGTAGTGGAATCTAATCCAACCACGTGTCCTCTGGATCCGATTCCTACGGATATCCTGCTGAGCATTCTTCCTGCTGTCAAACCTGCAATAACCCACATTATAAACTCTTCCATGAAAACTGGCATCTTTCCTTCAGTTTTCAAGCAAGCCACTGTCACTCCGCTGCTGAAAAAACCGTCGCTCGACCCGGCCCAGGTAGGAAACTACCGGCCAGTCTCGCTCCTACCGTTCATGTCCAAGATCCTAGAGCGAGCCGTTTTCACTCAAGTCTCACAGTTCCTCCACGACAACGACCTACT
>SSNP01000111.1:1513199-1563858 GCA_006937955.1 Pachypanchax playfairii | reverse complement strand
AAAGATGTATCAGCGTCGGAATTAAACTGGACTCCAAACAGTCCGCCTCCTTATATTTTTTTCCTTCTCTTTGAATTCTTGCTTGTATGTTCTCTCAATGTAAGTCGCTTTGGATAAAAGCGTCTGCTAAATGACAGTAGTAGTAGTAGTAGTAGTAGTAGTTTTTGGGGTTGTTTTGCAAATAAATATTTAGGTCTGTTAACATATTTTTTAAAGATCTACAGATTATGATCTGTATGGGCAATGTAAGAACGTCAACTTGTCTTTTTTATATTTGAAGTTATTAAATTGTTGTGTAAGCAGTCTCATTTAAAAATGCTCCTGCTTCATCAAGTCAAGTTTATTTATAGAGCACTTTAACAAACAGAATGACAGCTGACCAAAGTGCTGTACAGCAAAGCAAGAAATAAAGTGGAATAGAAAATACAACAATAAACAAATACTTAAAGAATAAAACTCATTGCTCATTATTATCAGAATGTCAGGGGTATGGGAGTTTCTGGCTGGGTTCTGCTTTTTTCCTCCTCTCATTCCTTTGGATTTTTTTTTTTACCTTTCAGGTTAGTTAGAGCTTTGGCTGCTGGTCAGCCCCACCCCACATGCCAGCTGTGCTGTTGCTGTGGAGGTTCACACCTGGGACGCATTGGGAAGTGTAGTGTAGAGAGTAGCTGAGAAGATTGCCAATCTTCAGCACCAGACCATTAAAGCAATACTAAATACCTTTTAAAACTTTAAGCAACTTTTTTTTTTTTTTTTAAACTTGTCTATGTGAATACTAACCAAAATGTTCAGCTTCATATTAAACACCATTCTGGACGCCTCCGATGGCCCTACAATACATTGAACAACTTGGTTTGGGTCGCAGCCGTGAGTGGGCAGTTCTTTTGCTACTTTACGGCTACAGCTGTTTGTTGCAGCAGAGGTCACCATTTTCTCCTTTAAAGGCTAGCAGTTAGCCTTTTCATCTCACTTTGCCTTTCGTTGTCATCATGTCAGAACATGAAAGAAAATGGAAAAGAGTAATGTCTTCTGAGGCGAGTCAAAGAAAGCGTGAGCAAGACAGGAAATTAGCTAAAACCAGAGTAAACACCACCAAGGCCTACACTGGTAGGAGCTGCAAAGCTGGTTCAAGCAATGGCTGTCTGAGACAAGGTTGTTTACAACAGTTGTAATTCCACTTTTAACCACATTGGTTCCTCGATTTCAGCTCCATCCAAGATCAGATTCCGGTAAGCTACCTCCCTCTGCTGTTTTGCCAGTGGAACATTTTGGTTTACTTATAAACAGAACTGACTCTCTTTCTCTTCCTTCAGAGATTACCATTTCAGTACCAGGTCACCTGTCAAGCTCGTGTTAAATTAACTTAACTTACCGTGTTTACTCACTAGTGAGTTTTTCTTCATCCCCATTTCTGACAAATCAGGACATAAAACATTTTAACTAGTCCAGTGGACATGTTTTCATGCTTCTTACTTGTATGATGCTAAAACAGAAAGCTAATGAACACGGAACTAACTACTACGCTGGAAATAAATTTGTAAATCCAAGGAGCTTAAACACTGACAAGGAGTAATCAACAGGTGTGAGAGAGTGGCAAGAATCACATAAAAAAGAAGCAAGTGAACAAAAAAATTAAACCTTACTTAAACACATTCAAGCATTTAAACATAAAGAATACTGCACTAAACCATAATATCCTACAAGGCTTTAATCTTTCACAATGGGTTTTAATATGATGATTGACCCCTAGCCCCGAAGCTAATTAGAATGTCTATACGGAGTATTTGTGCTAACGTGGCACCATTTTCTAAACAATCTCTATCTGCCCAAGCAGATGGAAACACATATTTTGGTGCATCTTTTCAGCACAAAAGCAGTGGAAAGATTTGCCCCTGGTATCCTGACTTAGATGTTACAGGCAACAGAACAAGAATCAAACCTGCCTTACCTTGTGTGAAGAAATATCACGTTTGCACAGGCAAGTTGCTAGATGCTAAAAAAAACTGTTAAAATGTCCCAGAATGGAGTGTCTACATTTTCCCTAAAAAAATAAAGATTCCAACACTGCAACATGCAGCAATTTTTTGAATGCCAATTCTGTATGAAGTAGGTAGGAGTTTGCATATCTTGGATCAGAGTAGTACAAGTATTAGTATGAGGCACTTAAATTCTGAGGAATAAAATCTGGTAACCCCCCACCCCACCCACTTGACAAGTTGAGAAAGGTGCCAGGGATAAAGGAGGAGGAGTATTGGAGGGTGGAGACAGGGTATGATTTATTTCTCACACTTCTTGATGAATCTGCTCTGGGTGGCTAAACTATTTATGAGCCACGTAGCTAAATTCTACCAAGCGTCTCTTCTCTTCCTCGCCTCGGAACCCAAATCTAATTCTGCCGGGGTAAAACACACACATACACGTGAATACGCCAAAGAATACACTTACCAAACACAATTTACTAGAACTTGGACTTAAAAAAATGCAAAATAAGATGGTCACACACACCCACACCCACAAACACCTTTACAATGATTAGCATTTGCGCCTGCCTGTACACAAATCCATTTTTCATGAGTGAAGAAGGAAGGAATGTTTAGTGAAGCAGGTTGAATACTTGCAGAGACCAAAAATCAACACCCAGACAAGCTCATTTTCTAATGTATTATGCCCAGACTTCTTCTCTGGATGATTTTCATCTTTCTTTATTAAAAAAAAAAAAAACATGCTCACCAAGACATCAAGTACCAAATATTAGCAATGTGTTCTTTCATATGAACAGAAAAACACCAAATGACACTCCACATTCTGTGAAATTAAAATCACTGAGGCTGTGAAAAATGTCCAAGCCTACAGCTTTAAAATTTTGGTGTGTTTATTGGCATGAAGCTTACATATAAAAGTTGTCTGGGAAGGTGCAAATTTTCTGCCAGAATTCACACTTTTACTGGAAATTGCTTGTAATCAAAATGTTTACTGATGATGCACAAAAACAAACCATTTTTACAATAAATCCTTCATTACGTAAGAATAAAAGCTTAAAATTTAACTTCTGTATGAAATGTGTAAATGATTTTGCTATGAAACCATTAGAACTTCACTGCACGATATTCTATGCAGAAATACAGTAAGTCGTCCTTGGTACAACTGTAAGTCAGCTGGTGGTTGACTTGGTAGATTTTCCCATGCTGTGGTTTGTAGATAAACAACATCTCTAATGCGGCATGCAGCCAACGCTGCAGATCACTGTGTAATATTACATACCAAAAAGGGCACAACATTCCTTTCATTATCTCCCACTCAGCGCTAAATCAAAAGCATGCTGTGAAAATGTACCCAGAGCATGGACTGTGATTGGGATCAAAATTATTTTGCTTATCTCAAGGAAAAATCGATTTATACAGTGGATGGATGGATGGATGGATGGATGGATGGATGGATGGATGGATGGATGGATGGATGGATGGATGGATGGATGGATGGATGGATGGATGGATGGATGGATGGATGGATGGATGGATGGATGGATACTGTATTAAAGGGATTCATCACACCTGGTCTCTGTTTGCTAAATGCCCCGTCACCTGTTTAAGGGATGCCGTGTTGAGGCTGGACCCAAAATTACTATTATTAATTATTAAACTATGGTAATTGGATCAAAAACAAGAAGCATAAACAGACATAAAACAATCCAACAGGGTGAAAACAAAGTTATACAGCAAAGGATCTGACCAAGATCTAAAAGACAGGAGTGGATATATAAGGAGACATGATCCCCAACGACACAGCTGAGTGAAATTGGGCTTTTTTTAACGCTAAAAGAGATAAAAACTTTCAGGGCGTGTACTTTTTTTTTTGTTTACATAACTCTAATTCACCAGGCTCTCACGTTAAGCTCAACACCTCCGAAAAAGATTGTTCAACATTTTTGGACACTGAATTGTGATAATAAACAAGTTGGTGACGAGTGACTTTCCTTTCAGTTCATTTTAGACCGAGTGAGTGAAAATGTTTGAATTCCTTGTGCTGATTGGGACTTTTCATATATCACAGACACATTAATGAGAAGAAATTATTCTTTTCAAATTACGTCTCAGACAAAATGAATACCTGTTGTCTCTGGAAGTCACTTCTTAGAAATTTAAAGATTTTGGAAAATGCATAAAATGGAATCATGTCATAAATGAAGATAATAAGATGACAAAGGGTGGACTGGAAGTGTAGCAAGGCACAGCAGCTTGTAAAATTACCGACACGAGCAAAGCAAGGAGGAAAATAATAGAGATATGGACATTTAATGTGGTTACTTAATAAAGAGACTGTGAGCTCAGTAAGGCCAGAACAGATGATAATAAAGTGAAACAAATGAAGGTGAAACAGTCTCACTGAGCAAAAGATTTACAAAAAGAGGAGGAGAAAAGAGACGAGGAACATTTTGTGAGCTGCACTGATTATAGTGAAAGATAACTGTGGCCAAACGGACAAAGTAGATTGTTTCTCTTTTCATTTCTGTTGTCTCATTTATTTGTGTCTTTATCTGAACTCTATTCCGAACAAGGTTTCATGGACACTTAGCAGTTTGTGAGTTTCTGGTGCTGAATTTCAGTCTCACAAGTGAGAGTAAACTGTTCCAATAGAATCCAATTCTTTCCACTGCTCACATTATATTTGTTCACAATCACAGCTCTGCAAGTTGTTTTTGTTGTTGTTACTGCAGATGAGTGACATGAGGAAAGGGCGTCACCACAAAGACAGAGAAAACGATTGTGACCGGGACAAAGACGGAAGAAAATGATGGAAATGTAATGATTTGTTAAAGTAGCGGGTTTGAGAAGATGAAAGGGGAAGAAACAAGCAGAGAGGGGAGGAAATACAGAAATGGAGAGTAAATCTTTATAAACTGGCAATTCTTGTCTTACTACTTAATAACATGACACACTGAAAAGCTCTCTACTCTATTTTAAGTCTTAAGTAATAATGTCCCTGTCATCTCACCTTCCTCATTATGAGTCTCTCACCCTCTTGATCTCTGTTTGATTCCTTCTCCTCCTCTGCCCTGTCTTTCTCATTTTTCTCCTGCCTGTCTCCTTCTCCCTCTCTCCCATCGGACGATTTGTTTGTTTGCATCTCAAATATTCCAAATGAAAGGGTGTTGTTTTATTCGACAGGTTGAAATTGCTTGCAGGCAAGCTGTGTGTCTGTGTGGTGTGTTTGTGTGCGTGTGTGTTCCAGCGCGCATGTGAGATACAGCAGTGCATGGCAAATAGTAATGAATTCCTCACTGAAGCAGCAACACACAACAGCTTGCAGATCAATTTTTAATAAGAACTCTGCAGTTCACAAGTAGTGTAAAAAAGCTGTGTTTGTGTGTGCATGTTTGATAAGAGCCCTGCTGCTGGCTTGAAGAGTAATAAACATATTGTAATCAGTGGCTTCTGACCAAAAACCTAATCCCCGTGTGTATGTGAGTATAGATGCATGTGCACCTACTGGGAGACGGTGATCAGCTAGGTGTTTTATGTCTGCAATATGTAATCTGGCAAAACAAATGCAGTGTGTAAAAAGAGGGCATACAAATTTCAGTTTGTGAGCCATTTTAACACTTCTAATTAATTATGAAGTTATTTGATAGGCAGCAGATCAAAACCGAGTCAATTAGATTATCGGTTCAGCTGAGGATACAAGGCACGTTTCATCTGATGTCTAAAATGCCAATATTTTACAACTCCTTGCTGACGCTGATTATGGAACATAAACATATTTTTCTATCTAATTACAGAGTAGAGGATCAGGCATCTCACCTGCAGCTAAAGAAATATTATTTAATCAAGATTGGCCACATGTAGAGACGGATTTAAAGTACTGTGAATTCCAAAATTAGTTATTCACATGAATAAAACTCCCGCTTAGTTTGGATAACTTTGTTCACAAGATGAACAGGTACTATTGTAAAATAAAGATTTTAATTGTTTTGTTCATATTTAATTTAAACCCTTTATATCACACACATTTAATTCTATTCATTCTAGTTTCATGATACTTTACTAATACTCCCAAGGAGGAATTATATGTTTCTGTAACTTGTTTTTAAGTATCTTTAGGGACTCATTTTACATGGTTATAGTTATGGGCAGGAAGGATTTCCTCTACTGTTCTGAAGACAATCTGTTGTTGAGTTACTGGGTTGTGAAGAGGATGATCAGGGTTTGTTGTGTTCCTCATTAATGGACCTCTTATCATTTCCAGCATGTTCTGTTGAAGAGAAAGAAGCTGCAAGTTGGATTGGATCAACACTATTAACTCAAACCTGAAACTGAAATCTTTTTGCACCTGTTGAGTTGTACCTGTGCACTCAAAAACATATAGAATATAAATGTTGAATGAGTGGAACATTCAAGATCAAACATTTATTTTTTTCCTCTACTCACACATTGACTTTATCAGCAATTTTCTGTCACACAATCTCTCTCTCTTTTGCTGCTGTTTTTTTAAATGGGCTCATTTTTTGCACATGCAGTCATTAAAAGATCCAATTTTACTGGGAAGCAGTAGGGGGCGCAGACCTTTTGTCCACTGGTTGCTATGGTGAAACATGTTATCTGTGTTCCACTGATGAGGGCTTCTTATATCCTCATGCACGAGTATAATTCAGGTTAATTTTGACTCAGAGTTGATTGAACTAGTGCTTAACAGCTGTTCTGAAACTGAAAACTCTGAGTTTGACAACTGAGAGTTGGTCAACCTTGAGTTCAGGTTTTGATTTAGAGTTTGTTAAACCTGCTTTGTGAAATGCACCCCTGGTGAACACCCAGGTATTTACACTCCTCCACCCCCTCCACTTCTTCTCCCATGATGGAAATGGGTTTTGGCATGTTGCTCTTCCTAAAATCCACAATCATCTCCTTTGTCTTGTTCACATTCAAGATAAGATGACTGTTCTTACATCAGTCTCTTTTCCATCTCTGATCCAACCAACAACTACAGAGTCATCAGAGTATTTCTGTAGATGGCAGGACTCTGACCTGTATTGAAAGTCTGAGGTGTACATAATGAAAAGGAAGGGTGAGAGTACAGTCCCCTGTGGTGCTCCTGTGCTGGGTATTTGTATATAAATAAAATGGGGTATATAAAGAAATATAATCCTTAAATTTCAACCTGGCAGGGTGTTGTGTTTTGGTTGTGGTACTTTGACATTTGTTTGAGAGTTATTTCTGATTTGTTGTGAAGTTTTCCTTTGTGTTTCTCTTCACTCAGCCTCCACATCTGCCCTCCATCTTCAGATAAGCTCACTTCTTTGTATCCAGTAATTTCCCTCCACAGGACTCATACTCCTGGTTTCTTTTCGCTCATAAACAATGTTTTACTCCCCATTGTTTGCTCAGCTTCTTCATGATTACATTAGTAAGATTTTTCCTTCTCCTCAGTCCCATCAGCTTTTTGTTTTCATTATTAAAGTCTTTTCATTTAAACAGCCTGTATTGTCTGCACGTTGGGTCATTTTAAGAACCACTATCAAGGCACAATCTTTTTTAAAATGGCAGGCTTTTGCTAGTGGCTGTTTTTTTTTTTTTTATTATAACTTAATTATAATATTTATTTATATATTTTTAAACAAGCACTCAAAATATTTTGAGCTGTTTCATGACATTTGTAGAAATTACTATTTAGTACTATACATGAATAAAAAAATCAACAATTCATCAGCTGTTGGCCTTTGTGTCAGACAATTTGTACAAAACCAAATCCTTAAAACAAACATTTGACTACAGGTGAACACCTTTCGGGATTAAGCAAAATAATATGAAAGTAAAATATTTATGATGCAACAAATTTCACTGGTGCAGTGCTGCTTAGATCATTTAGCATAATTCTTACATTCCAGCAGGTGACTCCGGTACAGAACAACAAGTAAACAATTAGTAAAAGTCTACATTAGAAGTAAACAACAATGTGCTATGAGAATCATTGTCAAAAAAAAAAAAAGCACAGTTAACACTCAGACACTTTCCTTGAGTTCTATTTGAGATCAAGCCAGGTGTCTGCAGGGAAGGCCATTCATATTCAGGTCTAACACAGGACCTCTGCTCCCATCTGTTATTCATGAATCTTCCTCCTGCCTGCTTTATTCTGGCCTCTGTGTCTGTCCTTCTCCACCTCCTAAACTGTATCACACCTGAACTTGCTGGGGAAAAAATGTTTTCACTTAGAGTTATTCCACAGGGATTTGATGTGGAAAGAAGTCTTCAAGGGTATTAAATACTGCGCTCCAATGTGATGTCTTCAACTCATGAATCATCCAAAGGAGCAAAAGGCTCAGAAAGGAGAATGACCCTGATTTATTTTTTGTCAGTTTTTCTGTTATTTTCTCCAACTGTAACACCAAAATGTCAAGCACACAAACACCTGTAAACATTACTGAACATTATGGAAAAATTCTCTACTTATTCTTAAAAATCGCTGTTGTATAGAGCTGTTTGAGTCAAATGACATAAAGCACCTCACACAACAATTTGTCATTGATACACACTCACACATTGGTGGTGATAAACTACACACATGTTGTAGCCACAGCTGTCCTGGGACACACATTGACAGAAAGGTGCAACGGGACCCTCTGACCACCACCGAACAGGCAGATGAATGCCTTGCCCAAGGACACCACGCACTGAGCAAGGATTCGAACCAGTGACCCCCTGGTTACTGGATAACCTTCTACTGCTTCACGCAATAACATTAAATTTAACTAAGCCCCCACACAGTATTATAGTGTTATAGACCATATTCACCTTCTTCCATATTACACTCAGGATGTGGGGCTGAAAGTCCCACCTACTAACACGAAAGTAATAACTAATTGTAGGAGAGATGAATCAACACCTAAAACATTTTCTGATATTTATTATTTATTATATTTTTTCATACAACAGGGACACCTTCCTTCTGTTATATGTGAAATAAACTTGGCATAATTAGTAATCCACCTCAACTCCACCTGTGAAACAGAAACTGAGGTATTTCATGTTGAGATGGCAAGTAGATGTGAAGTGGAGGGCAGCGTGACCTGATCTTTCTGATACAGATACTTGTTTTATTACTCCCCTTCCTTCAGGGCCAATTAGTTGCTTTAGGAGCTTTTGAGTGTAATTATAATAATCATAATAGGCTTTTTATGATCACCTTGAGGAAATTATTTCTCTATATTGAATCAATTTCTTAAGAGAAGTTGGCTATATTTGTTCAGCAACCCAGGGAGCAGTTTGGTGTTCAGTACCTTGCCCAGTGATACTTTGACTTGTTGCCTGTTTGGGTTTGTGATCAAACCACTCACTTCCTGATCAGTAGATGACCTCCTTCCTCAGCCTTTGGTTGTTCAGTGTTGCCATGATGCTGTGAGAGTTTGAGAAAATCCCCCTACTTTAAAACTTTACAAATTAAAGGTGTGTGACTGTTTGGACATCAGCAAAATTACAGTTTATTTCTGTTGCCCTTGGAAAAGGTTTTGCTACCTCTGCCAAGAGGTTGTTTTCTCCAGGGTTTTTTTTAGTTTGTCTGTCTGTCTGTCTGTTTGCAAGATAACTCAGAAAGTTCTGGATGGATTTTGATAACATTTTCAGGAAAGGTCAAAAGTGGTCCAAAGAAGAAGTGATTTTGGGGGTGATCCAGATCACCAACTGAATCCACGAGTTTTTTTAAGAGTTCTTCATCATTGTGAGATAGAGCTGTTTTTGACATATCTGCATGTAACTCCACAATAAATGGTCTGGGTGCTTGATAAAATAATAATAATAATACTTAAGTTATTACTCAGTTAAGTTAATACTCAGTTCTCAATGGTTCTACATGATACCAAGGACTGATCTGGATCAAGGACTGATCTGGATCAAGGACTGATCCGGTTCAAGGATTGATCAGGACTGTTATAACATTCCAGATACTTTGATCCAGAAAAGACAAAAATAGGGAACCTACAGATTTTTTATCACTACAAGAACAAATGATGCTATAAACCTGCAACAAACACCAAAAGATAGTCAAGACTCTGTAGAATCAGTTTGATCTTTCTTCAAAAGCTCTGGAGCTCGATCCAGAAGAAAACCACAATGACTGAAAAGGGGATTTTTGTGAATAAATACTGAACTAATAATGAGATAAATGTTAATCAAATTGCTTAAGATGTTTTCATGGTCAAAGGATCAGATACTGTCAATAAAACAAAGATGAGACTGTTATTATTGGTGTAAATCACAGCATTAGGGGGATGTTGAGGTGCCTGGATGAGGTCTGCGCTCTATGAGTTTTATTCTAGTTTAGTTTGTTTTTAAGGCTATCCTTTTAAGAGCTCTTTGTTTTTTTGTTTAAAGAGAATGATTCAACATGCAACCAAATAATCACATAACATAGAGTTGCTTTGTGATTTGTGCCCACAGTAAAAAAAAAACAAAAAAAAAACAGGAAGAGACGTTTTTTGATTGAGTGTTTTGCACCTAACAGTTTGGGTTATGGGGGGGAGGGGGTTAGATTTGGAAGCAATATGTTCATTGAGCTGACAAAAAAGCTCTAGAGCTTCATGATTTAAACATGAACTCACTGTGATCTAAGTGTGCACCCACTGTGGTGTGTGTATGTGGAAGTTTGTTCTGGCACTTTTCGTTTTGTGCCAAGAAAAGGAACCATGTTAAATCCTTTACAACAGTGTAGTGTGCCCCTAAGAGATCCATCCCCATCACTCCCTCCCTAACTGGGTCAGTAGCAGACTTCATTTTTCTCAATTGCTTGGTCCAATTGTAAACAGAGAGACAACCTAACAGCCACCTGTGTAATTCTCTCTGACTCTCTACAGCAGTAATAGCTGGAAAATGCTCCAGGGCTGCCCATCACCGAGCCAACTTTATCAGTCCAACAAGAATCCTGCTGTGTTGACCAAAATAGAACCAAGATTGTCTCGGTATAGAGATGTTGTCATTATTGATGGGAGAAGCTCATTCTCAGAAGGCTTAAACATTCATAAGTGAAGTAATTACCACTGACTCTGTACAGATCAGATATATTTGTCCAGTAAAGTCAGTATAATATGTCATTTTGTCATAGTGTAAAACTCTTCTGAGAATCCTGCATCTCGGCAGTAACATTTAGCATGTTTCTAAACATCCTGACAACACCACCAGCCTTATCTTCTAGCAGGACAGCTGCACGCCTCACTAATCATTTGGAAGAGTTTAAAACACATGAAAAAAGAGTTGAGTACTTCCAGTTAGCAAACAAACTTCCCTGATTCAAATTGTATGGGATCTGTGGGGTGCACGCCCAGATCTTGTCTTAAAATCAACTGGGTTAATCTAAACTATTACTGAAGTCCTAGAAATATCAGATATGGTGAGACACCTAAATATGTCATTTAGTTCATGCTTTTAACAAATAAAGTGCACTTGTTGGAAGTCTACTGCAGGAAAAAGAATCAGGAACCCAAAATGTTTGCTACAATTCTGGCTCATTAGACCACAAAATGGAGATCAAACACATTGAGTTGTTAAAGATTTTAATTTTAAAAAGCAATTAGGTTAAAAAGCCTCATCAAACCGGCCCAACCAAGTACCCAGTAGCATCAGAGGTGATCTGCTACAACAAGCAGGGCTTTAGTCATCAATCTCACTGGTGCAGCCAGCCAACTCAATCAAGGTTGTGCAGACAGTTGCACTACCACTGTTTAACCATGCAGAGGGGCGTAACACTGTCCTCACACCATGCAGCAGCTTAGTGTGGCATGCCTAATCCAAGTTTATGAATCTTGCATAAATGCTTAAAGAGAACAGGTTAGGAGCTCTCAGTAGAGCAGTTTAAAGTGGATGAGGTCAGGTGGGTTTAATCCTGCTATTTATAGACTCAACATTAGCTGATGTTTGGTGTCAAAGTAAATCTCAGTTTCAGAAATTGACAAGTTTAAAACTACAAACATTTAGTATCATAGCTACTGTTTAAGCTGGTTTTAATTACCTGCACCAGGGATCCCACAGCTTGCATTGTGAACATACACAGGCTGACAACATGACTAGTAAAAGTGCTGACAGCAAATTTTTAGGGTCTAATACAAAGCAGCACAGAAATTTTAGCTTGTGACAGTTCAAAGTTTTTAATTACATCTTAATTTATAGAATTACATAAGAACAAGAGGGATATAATAATTTTATTACCACAATAACATCTTTATAACAGTATTGATTGTAAAGAACAAGACTGTGAGGGTCAGAATGTTTTACTGGCTCATGAATAATGGAGATATAATCTGCACATACTCACACACTAGATTTCTTGTAAACATAAATCTATAGCTGTTTATCTCACTGAAAAAATTCAAATTTGCCAATAAAACATATTCATATTTTTATGGAACTTTGCTTTTGTATCTGCTACATCCATTCAAAAACATTCATGTATATGTGGAACAAAATTAATTAACATTGCAGATTTTGTCAATGCATTTTCTTCATAGACTATTATGACCTAGATTCCAACACATTTACACTAACGTGCACACACAAACACACACAGGATTGTCTGTCACCAGAATCCACTGACCCTTGGTTAAGCCTGAGTACATGGGCGTCCTTCACAACACTGGCTGAAAGGGGAACATGGATAACATAATGCATCCATTCTCTACTTGCTCTATCTCTCTGCTGCACAGACAGCTTAACACTTCTCAACCAAGAGCACATGGGAAATTATAGTTTAATTTTCCAACAGGAGGGACATTTGCAAACTCTGTTCTACCTGGACATTTGTTGCAGATAAGAGTAGAATATCTTAGCGGGGTCTTACGTATTTGCTGCCTTCATCTTTGTGCAGTTATTGTATGTGACAGGTGACATTTTCTATCATGCTGTGCAAATCTCTTCATGCCAAATCAAACGCGGGGAGCGACTAAATAAGGAATTTGGTTTTTATGTTAAAAAAAATGTACATGTAATCTAAAAAAATTTCATGTACATTTGCATGGTGAAACAGGCTTGTAATGGAAGGCAGGATGAGGTCAAAAGGATTCACATGGGTATTAATGAGGTCATGAAAAACCAGTGGTTTTCCTGTAACCCGTCAATCCAATGTTAAATCATATTAGTGTGAATAAATGGCATGTTATTAATAGACATTTTTATGCTTTTCTGTGTCATTTTAAATCCTCCCAAATCAATGACACTGTTCACTAGATTAGACAAGATTATGGTAAAAGTAGAGGTCAGAGTGTCAAACTGTCACATTACATACCACTAAGTGACAAAATATAAACTAAAAGATGACCCACTTTAACATTTCCCACTAATATGCTTTCATAACACTAGTCATTGTACATGGCACATAGAGCCAAAAATCTCTAAATTCCCTGTAAAGATATGTCACATGACTTGATATGTTATCACATCATTAGACGCGGCTGGTCGTGTTAAAAACAAAGCAACACCCTCAGAACAACATCTGTTTTCCATGTATGTATACATATATATATATAAATAATATATTCATTAGTCTTCTGCTGCATGAGTTAGTTAGGAAATCCTCAATGGTTTACAAAGATTCATGACAGAACACATCCGTTAATATGTGTAGGTCACATAGTTTTGTATTAACACAGCGGTCACCTCTATCTCACACACATACACCCACAGCAGCACATACACAAGCAATTAATTATACAAGAGAAAAAAAAGATATAGATGGGATGACATGAGGGAGTGACAATACAGGGAGAGTAGAAAAAAGTTTTACAGAAAAATGTGAGAGGTTAGGAAGGTGTAGCTGTACAAGCAAAACCCCTCATTATACATAATCTTTAAAACAAAGTGAAAAGAGAGAGGAGACCAAGAGATTAAGGCCAGTGAAGATTCAATTTACACCACTGAGACTTGCAGAGGCACTCAAAGCTGGTTTAGAAATGTGTGTGTGTGCGGTGGGGAGGGGGGGGGGGGGGGGGGGGGGGGGGGGGGGGGGGGGGGGTTGGATGACAAAGAATGAGAGACAGGAAGATGAGGGAGAAACAGAAGGTTGAGGAATAAAGGTGAGAGGAGCAGGAACGGGAGATAGACGAGAGTCCGGGAGAAAAAGGGCAAGAGGTCTTGAAAACAGCGGTCATTAGCAGGCCGAGCACAAGCCCCAAGATCGACACCACATGCTCACACATACAGAGCTTCTCAGTAGGCGAGGCACATATTCTTGATAGTGCATCGTAATTAATATTTCATGGGCTGCCTCCTGCAGGTGCAAGCAAATGAAGACTACAAGCAAAGAAACAAAGATGTAAAGATAAAAAATAATATCGAACAAACTAATAGATCATTCCTTTTAAAAATAGATGCAATATTCTTTTATTTACTTCTAATGTGTAAAAGTTTTTATTGTTAAACTTTCAATCCTGCAAATACTGTATGTTTTATATAAAGATCAGACTCGTGCAAAAACTGTTGAAATTTCTCACAAAGTTAAACACTTTGTCTGTTCATGTGTGGCATGAAAATATTCAAAGATTGACTGACACTTTCAGCAAATGAGATCATGATGAGGACAGCAACTCAACCACTAATTTGTTTCACCGAGCTTATTCGGCAACATGTTTAGCCACAAGCACTTTGTGTCAATCAGGCAATGAAGTGAAAAACAGCAATGCAAATAAGCGTATAATGGAAAAACACGTTGGTCACGCAGCCACAGAAGGGTCGGGCCATTCCATTGGTGGCTCTGGGATGTTTCCAGCCTTTTGTTTTTAGCATACTGTCTGCAGCAACTCCCCGGTGGCCACTCTCCTCTGCCAGCATTTATGAAAGACAGATTCTGTACAAACTGGCTGAGAGGCATGGGGTCTCTAGAGCTGCTTAGATCAATGGATGTCCTTTGAGCTTCCCTCCATTTCGGGAAGCACTGCGTCCAGAGGAGGGTGGGGAGGAGGGGGCAAAACAGATTACCATAGCATTAATAAAACAAACTGTAATCTGAAGCAAGAGCAAAAACAAAAAGCTGTATCCATGTTTCCCCCAAGGAAAATCCAGCGTAACTGTGTACTTACAATTGCTCTTAAGCTGCATGCAAGCTTCCATACTGGAACAAATACTAACATGCTTGCATGTATAGTGGGATGCACCCATGCTTGTAATGGCTTTGTTCCTCAGAAAGGTTAATTCATCCCAGTAGAGCATGCTGTGATGGAAGCAGGGAAGAAAGAGGTGAAACAAAGATGAGGGGAGGCAGAGGATAAAAAACGCCAGAAGGAAGAACAGTAACTCACAAGGTGGTAAAAAGTACAATACGAGGGAGAACACATTATACTGTAGCAGTGTAATGAAGGGGTTGCAGGTAGCCAAACTTTTCAAGAATGAAACATATCCATGTTTTCGATGATGTAACTAAAAGAGCATGGAACAGTAAAGCAGTCTATGACTATTGTGTTTTTCTTTATTGTTCTTGAGCACTTCTGTTTTCACTGAAATGTGTATTTTTCATCACTTTTCTAAGTAGATATACTGTACATCCAGTATTCTCCAGCTGTTTGTGGATTCTGTCAAAAGGCTGTTTGAGCTACAAAGATGATCTGATTTAATGAAGTTGTTTATTATATTCCACTGCTATACCATGACATCAGTATATATATATATATATATATATATATCCATCTATTAATTTATTTTCTATAGCTGTTTCATTCAATCCAGGGGCATCATTTCATATATCCAGTGGATGAGAGGTGGGTACATCCTGGCAGGTCATTAAAGGGTCATGTAGAGACAAACAAGGGCCAACAACCAGCTGTAGCACCATGCAGCCCTATCTTGGTGTCAGTTTTCCTCAATAAAACAAATGAATCTGTAAGTCCCAATAAATCAAGTACATCAAATGTCAATCATATACTAATTTACTTTCTATTGGCAGAATGTCCATAACTCTGACATGTAATTTAGACACAATACCTACCACCACTCTGTAACGCACATATTGAAAATGGATGGCTGGAGATAGTCACCAGCCCCCCCGCGACCCTTAATAGGAGCAAGTGGGTATAAAAAATGGACGGATGGATGGATATTGAATATGTTTCTGTGAGAAATTGTTGGGTGCAGCTGGGGATCAATAGATGAATCTTCTAATTGAAAAATAACAGTGTCATTATCCAGACTGAAGCATGACTTTGAACTCCAAATGCTTTTTATTAGCTCTTCTGAGTGACTCGGAGAAAAAAAAACTAATGTAGAGAGACTATATGTATATAGAACATTGCTACTGAGTTTGTATGAATGAATGAACATGGAGTGAAACTATGGAATAGTCTGAGCTTACAACATAAACAATGCAAAAATGTTCACAGATTTAAATTGTTCTATAAACATTTGATTTGGTCACAATATGTTCAGAGTGGGTCTTAAATGTACATCTGTACTCTATGTTACTGTTAACTGTGTGCTTGTAGTCTGTTACCATTACTGATATTAGGTCCATTACCATCGCTGGTATATTGTCCATTGCTATTGTTGATGAAGTTTAATTAACCTTACATATGATGTTATTTACTGCTGCTGGTATTTTGTTCCTTACCATTGTTGGTATGAATTAACGTTGTCATGAAATTACTATTTGTTTCCTATGGTAACGCCACCATTATTTTGTGTGCTTGTGACTCAGGACCTGAAATATTCAGTGTTCTTAATTGCTTTCAAACATCTGAGCGCTGAATTACTATAAATACAAGTTGCAGGAAATTTCATGTATTATTCTGTATATTATGAATTAGTATCGGGGTGGGATTTAATACGTTTTCTTCATCCCACTCCCTTTCAGGCAATTTTTTGTTTGTTTTATTTTGTTTGTTGTATTCTCAAATCCATATTTGAGAGTAATGGAATGTGCATTCGTTTATGCGTGTCATACAGAACGTAACTGCCTGAAATAAATAAATAAATAAATAAATAAATAAATAAATAAATAAATAAATGAATGAATGAATGAATGAATGAATGAATGAATGAATGAATGAATGAATGAATGAATGAATGAATGAATGAATGAATGAATGAATGAATGAGAAATGCCTTTTAAGTTGTTTTGTAGAATATCACTAAAACAAAGAATAGAAATACGTATGTCTATAGGAGCAATTCAGTTATAAAATAATTCTAAAACAACATTTTATATTTAAAGTTATTTGACTAACTACTCACATGGAATTTAGGTGGAAATGTTCAATTGTTTGCAGGAACATCAGGGACATTGAGCATTTTGTACTATTCATTTTGGCTGCCTTCAATATTGGCTGCTAAAAATACAGTTTTGTGAGGAATTCTGTAGCCGCCAAAAACTTACCTCAAAGTTATTTACAGTCACAGTGATACACCCCTCGACACAGAAGCTTTTAGGCCTTTTTCATTTTCCTGCAAGCTGTTGAAAGTGCCAAAGAGGCATGAAAAGAGAATGAACAGTTTGGAGGCTTAACTGGGCTTAGCCTTGATTACTTTGCTTGCTTTTGTTTATGGGTTGTTTTTTGATTGTAACCACACTTCCATTTCACAGGATAGTCCATTTTCATTCTGCACTAATTAACAAGCTAATCTGTTGTTAAGCTGTCAAACTCTGTTTAGCACTGGTTCTTTTTTGTTTGTTACCAAGTCGTTGTTACAACAATATGAATGGACTGCTGTCAACACTGAAACTGAAAAACTGACCAATTTTCTAAGGACAGAATTTTGCCTCTAATGAAATAGCTGGCAAAAATTTGTCAGATCAGTTATTATTTGCCAATGACATTATTCAATGTATTTGCATTTCATGTTGTGCCCTTTTGACTTGCTTCGAAGGGGCATCCAGTGATCAGCAAAGGACATAATTCATTTTGACAGAGACACAGCAGCAAGCCTCTGGCAAACCACCTCCAGAGCCCCTACATTCAGTTTTCTGCACCACAGTTGATTTAGATAAATAGGGGAAAAAAAGTTAAGCCCTGCCTCGCCTCAAGTAAATGTTACTTTGCCAAAATAAAACTGCATTTTGAAATAAACCTCAGAACACAAAGTGTCAAACTACAGAGTCAGGAGGAAACTGTTCTTATGTGACCCGGAGCATCGACACTGTGCAGAAGGCAAATGAGCACAAATTCATTGTGATTCAGTTGTTTATGTTAGCTTCACTGTGCATTCTGCTGTCACCCGGACAAAATGTCTCTACTTAGTCACACATTTCTGCCATCCTTCAATGGACATTTTCTTTAACATAAGGTTGTAAAAAGAATCAGAAAAATAATTACCAAAATATTCCCAAAATAGTCAGTGGTGGCATTTACTTTAACCTTTTACCTAACTTGGCTGGTATTTACTCCTGTCACATGGGGGCTGTTGGAAGACGAAGCAGATGGTGCATCCAATTGTTTGAACTGAATTCCCATTTCATAGCCACTTTTTTCCTTAATTTTATTTAAGAACTGCACGTGTGACAGTCATAAGTGGGTTTTCCGGTGGAATGTGCATGTGACAGAAATGAAAAGCACCTCCAAAGACTTTCTGAACACATGTAAATTACAGCAGCTGTGTAGCCACCATCTATGTCTTTGTCTGCTTTTTATGATGGAAATGATGTGCAAATGGATTTCAGCAAACCCAGGACAACCAATTGGATTCCAAACAATCCTTCTCTCCCTTCCAATTTTCTTCTTTTTATTTCCATATTTCATCTGTATTTCCTTTTTTTTTTTCACACCGTTCATCAATGCAGACAACAGATTCGTCCAGCAAATGTTGAAATATACAGAGAGATCTCAGAGAGGTAGAGCTACTTCTTTGGGGGTGGTGAGGAAAGCAAAGGAAAAATCAGTTAGACAGTTGCTGAAGAAACTAGTAAACAAAGAAAACAAGTAGTGAAGTAGACAAGGAAATGTGCATTGGTCAGGTTGGAGATTTAAATCAGCAAAAATTTGAAGATTTGGGACGACCACTTGATGCAACACTGACATTAATTTAGTCAGGAGTGTGCTGTGCTGATAAGAGCAAGGGGTGACATAATGATAGCATTGATGTGGGAGGGCCTGAATGTACATGAACACACACACTATAACAGGATAGGCATCTTTGGGCTGGAATATTACAAAATTGCTCTCAGTCAGACAACCTCACACACACAAGCTTATAAAAACACACCCTTTAATGCATTTGCTGCATCAGTCTTTAAAGATAAGTGAGCCTTTCTGCTATGTCTTTTTGAAAATGGGATTTTCCACCATTTCCCCTTATTTCACAGATGTTACATCTATAGTGGCAGAAAGCAAAAACATTAAAGAGAGATCCATCAGATAGCTAGCTGACTCTTTCCATTGCTTCGAAGCTCACAAAGGCTTCACGGGAGGCTGCCTGACAGTGGTGTATTTTGATTGAGGAGGATTGAGGAAAAGATCACAAAGCGAGGGCTCAAGGGAAACATATTGAAAGATAAAACAATTGGAGACTAAATGTTTCTTTGGATAACTGTACCACCAACACACGCTGTTTTCCATTTTCTTTTAGTGTTTGATTTAAAAAATTTTACAACAAGAAATACAAACAAAGATTACAGAACATCTGTCAAAAACACCTCTGTCACTCATCTCACGTTTTCAGCTCGTTTTTTTTCTCCAGAGGATTCGCTGAGTGAAATATCGAAAGAGGAGAGATTGTATCTAGTTTTCCACATCATTAGTAATAGGCATGGTGTGATGTAATGTTGCGTTTCTAATGCCCCCAGCCAGTCATGTTCACAAATGATGTTGAACCACCCCCACAGGGTGCCTGGAACTCCTTCTGGTGACGGCGGTGTCGGTGGATGGTCGCATTCTCTGTCACAGACACACTTAAGGAGAAACACTGAAATAGTAATTATAGCACCAGCAGTGTTGGATGGGGTTATACCAGCCATGGTGATGTCACTCAGCACTCAGAAAACGCCACATTCTTTTCAGATTTATTTGTTCGGTTTCTATTTTTGTTTTCCAGCTCTAGATATTTTGATGTCAGCCTTTAACCCCCCCTGCATTTTTATCTTGTCCTTATCCGTCCTTGTTCACTGAGGCTTGACAAGTTGGCTATTATCTTGTCAGCTCCTCTCAGTGTATCATCTGACCTTTCTCCTGCTTCTTTATGTTTTCAGGTTTGCTGATTTATCTATTTCCTCAAGGACTCTGTGTTTTTTTTTTCTTTAACCAGTTCTGGTACCTTCAAATTTCACTCATTCATTTTTTCTATCTACTTTATCTTGTTCAGGGTCAAAAAAAGACTGTGAGTGGTGGTTTACTATGTGGACAGGTGTCTCAGTCTATCTCCAGTCCAAATTAGAGACAAGCAACTATACACTCACACATACAATCAATTTAGAATCACCGGAAGGATTCAGTGTTTCTGGACCTTAGAACGAAGGTGGTGAACACTGAGATAACACTTGCAAAAGGTTGAGCTCATCCACTTCTGTGACTTATTGTATTACAACAATTTATTCTTAAGTCTCTCTCCTTCCTCTTAAGAACAGATAACATACAGACAGCAGACTGTATATGATTTAAATATTTAAGAGTTCAAACATGAAAAGACCTTCTGCAGGTTTCACTCTAGTTCCTTTAAAGGCCTCATTTCAATAAATTTCTGGATGTTTTTACAGAGAGACATGCTTTTATTCTTGGGGGTATTGTTTCTGCTAAAATTAGTTTGGCTTCTTTTCCGCATCTGAAAATCTTTATTCGTTTTTAAAAGTGCCAATTACCCTTTAAAGGTCAAACAAGCAATCAGGCCACTTCCCTTCACAGACCCTTTTTAATGACCCTGCAGTGGCACATACTGATGACCTAGTAGTATGTGTGGAATCCTGGCGAGATGTGTAATGTTACATTTACATTCATCTGTCATGTTTCTACTTATAGAGGAAACAGTGTACTTCTTTCTCATTTTATAATGAAACTCTCAGACCTGTTAATAGTATTACATAACCAAGATGACTGCAAGTATTTATTATTTATTAGAGCATTCTTTTTCTTCTGTGGTTTAATAAAAAGAATAGTTTTAAATAGTATTGTGTCATGGAATGTTTTGTATTAATCTAAAATGCAAAACAGGGCCAATAACTTCAAGAAACTTTGATTTCCAGCAAATACACAGCAGACAAAGGGAGGAAATGAACAGAACAAATGAATCTTAAAGAGGCCATTTCATACAAATTTCATGACTTTGTGGTTATTTCTTAAGTATTAACCAGTAATATGAAACATTTTATATCTAAAAAACATCAGGAAACACTGATTAACAGACCTTTCAATCTGTCTGCGTCAAAATTCGGCTGGTTCTGTCAGGCCTCAAGCTTGTTCATATTTATTATTCGAATTTGCTGGACTCAAATTGGCTAACACACTAGCCTATGAGAGCAAGGTATACTGTTTCCTGCCCTGCTGCGCATGGCAACATCAGACGTTGTGTCTTCCTGTTTGCTACGTCTTATGCTAACAGCTTTTAGCCAGCAGCATGCTAGGCGTGGTTTCAACTGCGGGAGCTGCCGAATACTAACGAACAAAGGAGTTGTGACGAAACAAGTACCAGCCGTTCGAACTCAGGAGAACTCAAGTTTTATCGCCACCTGCGTAGTTTGAGAGATTAAAACTGAAATAGAAGTTGTTGACCTGTTTTCACACCCACTATCAAGGTAAGAACACCTGTGGAGCTAAAATATTCAACAGAAACCTCAGAAAAACTATTTTTGGAAGGGCCTCTTTAAAGAAAAATACAAAAATGATAATTACTTATCATCAACTTGAATGTAATATTAAGCCTCTATTCATGTGCAGGTTCAGTCAATTCCTTTATAAATGTAAACATTACTGATAAGTCTTTTCTGCCTTGTTGCGACGCACTCGCTTCCAAGATACCTTGTCAAAAGTTTAAGCTAGTCCTGATCTGTCATCCTCCATAATCAACACACATCTTGCTGTATGAACAAGTGTACAGTAATTAAACTGCAAAGCAACTCATTTATAATTTAGGATGAACTGCTGATGTGAAAGACTTGTATAAATAGAAGACTTGACACTGCGGTTCAGATGTAACGTTGTTCTCAAATGTCAATCTCATAAGCAGAAAAGCTTCACTTCCTCCTGCTTTTCCTCCACTTGCAGCAGCTCACGTTCCTGCTGCATTCATCATCAGAGTAAAGGATAGGTGCACAGTGCACACAACCACACAGGTGCCCATACAGATGAGTAAACATGTGACCGAGGGGGCAGAACACAAAGAGGGCATTTGACATGAGCAAAATAAATGAGTCCACACTGTCTCCAATCAGTAGGTTGTAATCAGCAGGTAGGAAAGGAAAGGAAAGGAAAGGATAGGAAAGGAAAGGAAAGGAAAGGAAAGGAAAGGAAAGGAAAGGAAAGGAAAGGAAAGGAAAGGAAAGGAAAGGAAAGGAAAGGAAAGGAAAGGAAAGGAAAGGAAAGGAAAGGAAAGGAAAGGAAAGAGACGGTCACAAGCATCATTGGGGGAGGGAGGGTGTACTGACGCTAACTTTGATATAAGTTTAAATAAGAGCCTGTCAGGACCAGGTGGCTGCTGAATACCACCCCCCACCCCACCTGAACAAAAACCACTGACTCCTCTTCCTTTGCTCTCACTCACACCACCTGGGCCACGCTATCGAAAGCACAGTGGGGTATCTCCCACTCAATTTCTATTTTCCTGAAGATGAGAAGGATTTACACTTCATCAGGCTCTTTTTCACATGCATGTATTAAAGATCTGTCTGCGCTGAAATCACACACTGATTGGAGCAAGGACCCATGCAGAGCGCACTCTCAGGGCCAAAATAGACACGCAAAGACATCGTCGACAATTATGTACAGGAAACATGAAATGTGCTAATCATAAAATCAGAAGAGTGATGCTGCAGCTGCCTCTAAACTCACATGAAAAAACACTTAAACTAAAAAAGTAAATGAAGCACGCCGTTTTTTTACTGAATCATACCTGATTTCTAAACCCAATAACTCAGTGACTTTCTACTGAAACACATTTTAAAACTGTATGATAATATTTTTATTGAAGTAAATGAAAGAAAAATCCACTGTGCTGATTAGACTTGATTCATTCTGGTGTTACAGCTGAGTTCAGTCCTCTGTTTCAAATATAAAAATGGTTCATATGGAGTCAGGATTATATTTCATACCTTGTCTTCATATTTGTATTTGCATTTTTTTTATTGTTAAGTTTGATTTTAGAAAAGTGTTTTTATAAAGAAACATTTTAAAAGCTCTTTTAAAGCACATCAGTCTGTTATATCTGAGCTAAAAATGTTGCTATACTGCTTAATGAGTGTATTATCTGTGTCAGCATGAGTGCATGAGTGTGTGTGTGTGTGTGTGTGTGTGTGTGTGCATGTGTGTGTGCGAGTGTGTGTTTGGGACAGTGAAATTGATTGTGGCTGGACAGGAGGCAGGCAGACAGGCGTGTTGTGATGCCCAAGGGGCAGGACAGTGCTGAGTGAGCAATACTTCATCTGCTCTCCACACACACACACACATCTCAACTTTGTCACATACTCCCTGAGCATTAAGATTTACTCAAGTCGCTCAGGTAATTGATCTGAGGAAGAGCAGAGGAAAGAGAGAAAGACAACCTGAGAGGGAAATAAAAAGGCAGAGACAGAGAAATGTTGACATTAACCTCAAAACCACCGAGTAAATATGAGACTGAGAGGATGAGGTCACCTCAGGGTTTGTGTTTGCACTTCTACTCAAGGGTAAATATTTTAGATCGGCAGCAACAATTTTTAAATTAGATTCTAAAAACTAATCCGTGATCCTCCGACTGTCATGAATGAGGATTCCTTCAGTCATGTTTCTATTTCCTGCTCATGTTGTGTTTTCATTTGTAATCATGCCTTATTCTGCTCATCTAATTCCACTCGTACCACTCGCCTGTCCTGCACCACGTTCAGCACCAGATTGTTTGCTCGCTCACTGCTTCAGTCACAGTTTGTTTCTGAATTAGACAAATGGACCCGCCTTTTTCAGCAAGACCAACTATTGTCTGTTGCCTGAACCCTTTTGGATTACTGGATTTTTGGAGTTTGGATCGTGCATGCCTCCAGCCCAGTGTCGCTAAGTCAAGTCTGGTAGAGTTTCTTATACAGTAACTGAGGTTTTGAACAATGCTAGTTTACCAGATACAGACATTTGGACTTTGTATTTGGATTATTGTGAATCAAGGAGATTATCTATTTTAGCTTTTTGACTGTTTTGGGATTGTCATTTCTGCTCTGATTGATGTCTTCTTCTGTTGTACTCTCTGAGTTATCTGAATTAAACCTACTCTCCAAGATTTGCTCCCTGTACTCACCTTCTAGTTATCACTCATGGAAGATATCTGTAAGAAAACGAAATACTTTACTCACCTCTGTTGATCCTGCTGACGTCAGCAGCCAACCAACTGCAACTGGAACACTTCTTCCTCTCCCTGCACAGAACAGAACAATATCAATCAGTACCAAGATAATGACCAACTCCATCTTTATATTAAAACTACATTTTCTATTCTTCAACACATTTCAAACTGAAATTACCTTCCAGTTCAGGTGATGATTGAAGATCTACTTTGAAAAGTCAAGAATGAACAAATCCAGTGACTCACAAGAGAACAAGGTGATTTTATAGAAAACATTTAAGACACTATCAATAACCTTCATGACAAAAAAGGTGCAAGCTGATTATGAAGATGTTTAACAAACAAAGATGACTAAAACTTTTCTTAAACTGGACGAAGTTCATGCAAATAGCTGTAATGTTGCTCCTTTACATAATCTCACACAACACATAATCCATCAAGCATCAATGTCCTGCTCTGTGAGACATCTACAGCATGAACATTTGCTACTTGCTTGTTCTTTATCTTAGCATTCATTTGGGGCCCCGGTCTAAAAGACCAGGACATTTGCTAGACATATAATCAATCTTTGGCACAAAAAAGACTTACAATTACATTTGATGATGCGTGAGTAACACACATGAACGTGACAGGCAAATTAGCACATTAACAACTCATTAACATATGAATTAGATAGAAACAAAAACGTGCATACCTCATTGGCAGTATTACCTTAAAAGGGTTTAAGAAATGGTACATCTGTCTGCTTCATTAGAGTTTTAACAAACATTGTCAAATTGTATTTTCAACACATACAGATACGTTCCATGATAGAATGTGACACTAAAATATTGATCCCAACAACACAAAAACATTGGTTCCACTTTAGGGTAAATTTTAATAGACAATTAAAAGTATTTCATTATATTTCATTTTGTGCATGAGAAAGCTCATCTGTGGTGTGTGAGCCTGTGATTTTATGGAAATGTGTGCATCTTAAATTCTGTATGTAGGACTTGTTAGCTCTGCAAGCATAGTCCACCTATCTGGGCAGACTTTTTAATCTCCAAAACTTCCATCCTAACTGCATATCAGTGTTATTACTGCTGACTCTACTGCCCACCTGCACACACCCTGCATGCTGATTGCTTCCTTTCATCCCCCTCCACCACCCCAGCATCCACCCATGGGGATTTTGGGCTGACGACACCGATCGCTCTATGACATGTTGTGCAAAATGATCACGCAGTAATGGAATCAAAGCTTAGACTCCAAAGACCAGCTGCATTTAACAACAGACATTTAGTCCACTCAACTTGTCCATCCTCTTTATAATAACTCTCAAAGTTCTCATTTCAGTAGTTTCACACAGCATATATAGATCATATGCAAACTCTGACCCAAAACTACCAGAGATCTGTTATTTTTTAATGCTTAACATAAAATACATGGGCTGCAAAAATCCCCCACTAATGCCTGATTCTGTTCATGATGTCTTTTAGAGTCTTATGGACATGTTAACAAGGTTAGACTTGATTGCTTTCTGTGGGGACATTAATGTCCTCTGCCAAGATGATAATTAAAAGCTATTCTCCAAGTTTATGAGAGGGAGGGAATCTGACTCATTAAATAGGTGGACAGAAGAACAATATAAAAAAACAATTAGCAAATATGACCACATACCCAAAAATGTAATGGAACAAAAGACAGGACAGGAAATTCTGGACTGGAGTTTTAAATAAAATTCATTTAACCTAAGGCCAAAACAATTAGTTCTTCACAAATTGTTTTATAACATGAATTTACTTTTGAGGCTGCGTACATACTGTGATTTGATGAGCTAGTTTAAATGATTAAATTCTTTTGCACTGCTGAGATTTGTTCTATCAACTCTGATTATTCACATTTTCCAAAAATGTTTGCTTTGTTGTAAACACTCTTTATGATCCCATTCATGCAAGAACTTGCATTTAATACAGAAACAATGTAGATGATGTAAAACGTGGTGCAAAACCTGAACAGATGCAACTTTTTAAACAATGTCTCAAATCGGACGTTTTTGTATTTGAGCCACAGAAATAGTGACAGTCTTAAAAATGAGGACTATTGATGCAAAAAAAAAGATATACATTTTCTAATAAGTTAAATAAATTAAGTACTGCCCAATGTAAATGTATTCCCTGGTGCTCCATCAGTTGGACTGTCTGTTTGGGTACCTTTTGTTGTCTGTTGCATTCCCAGCATCCTGTGACCTCCCTAAGGCTTATTTCTCACTCAATGTATATAAATAAGTACATCAATTTCAAACTTGGTCAAATGTCACTGCCCACGTATTCCACGAAGGTTAAGTTAAAAGATCACTTCAGTTCTGAAGTCAGTTTCAGACAATAACAAACATGGCAAAGATGGGGAAAATTGTAAATATTCACATTTTCAGAAAGAGACATAAAAGGGTAAAGATATAGATGAAAATGGTTTGCACAGCCATTAAATACATCTCGAGCTGTAGAAGGAGGATTCCTCTCCTTGATTATATTGATTTCTGTCTGCTCTGTTCCTTTTGCTGATCATGCAAGACCTTTACTGCACAACACTGCACAAATCCACGCTCTCTGAAAACACACCGGAATACAAACAAAAAGAAGACAGAAGATGGACAGAAGGCTTCATATTTAACGTTGGGTTTAACGTTGGTCTTTGAACCAGAGATCTTGTCACTGTGGTCCTTTTGCTTCGAGGCTGAGTTTGCCTCATATTCCACAGAATGAAATGAGTGGATTTTGGTTTCTGTGCTGTCTGGGTCATAGAGAGTTGTCTCATTTACAGAGTCTAAGTACAACAGAGACCCTGCAAATGACTTGACAACAAACAATTGATTCATCTTCCTGTTGTTGTTTTAATCAGGTTCAATTCAATCCAACTGACTCGGCGTTAACACACCTGCTGAGACTTCTGACTTTTAGTCTTTAATGTGAATAAAATGATCAACAACACAAACCTCATAAAAGTCTTCATTGAAAACATGCAGACATATTGTTACACGCTCAGCATTTTATAGAGTTGAGATGAAGGCGGACCCAAACGCAAACTGACACAAGAACAAAACAGCCTTTGATATATAAATAAATTAACAGAAGTTGTTTTTTTTCTACCACAGCTATGTTCAAGCCTTCTGTACACATAATCAAAGTTGCAAAAAGGATTAAAACATGTTTAATCATTTGCAGTATTTTAGTTTGTCAAACTGACATTCTCCATCCTGCCATCTAACCTTGTGCAGATGAAAAGAAGAAGAAAATAAAAAGCCAAAGACTTTTTTGCAGGTAATCTAACCATGAATTCTGCTGCATCTTCATGTCATTAGGAAAACAATTTAGTGCAATTTCTAGAAGACGTGGCTGATCAGCACAATGTCAATGTCACACTTTACCTGAATTATAGATGCATTTTCTTAATCTAATACCTTCAAATTGGAAAGAATGTTATTCTATCACTTTTTCTGCATGAGATAATTTCAGTATTTGCATTTTAGCGCATTGTGCTTGTTTCTACAAAAATCCCAGGAGTCCAGCGTCCAAGTGACAAATTGTCCTTTCCTGCCTCATAGATGCCTCAGCAAAGAGGTCCTTCTGCCAAGAAACGCTGGCACTAATAATAATTTTAATTAACACAAGTATTGATGGTTATTTATGGGACGCTTCTCACATTAAACCGTCTCATAGATTAGGCGTAAATGTATCAAGTCTAAATGGTGTAATATAGCTTTTCTGCTATATCGCCTTTTCACGTACTCACTTCGACCCGCGGGGGATAATAATTCATGAGAAAGCAGAGCTTATGGGTACAGCTGCTTACTAAGTAGTTGAGCTCTTTATAAATGTCACCAGCATCCTGTTTTAATGAACAACAGAGGTCAAATCCTGAGCAGAAGAAAAACAGAGAAACGTTTTTATGTAACAAATATATGGACCATAATTCAATATCCTAAAAATATAACAGCAGTGAGGGAATTTAAATAGTTTCATGTCGGTTCTTTAACTGAGGGGAAAAAAAATGCAACAAGTGCTCTATTGTTTCCTTTTTTTGTTCTCAGGAAATGTTTACAGCAGAGTCTAATACTTGCCATTGTTCTCTGGGAACGCCACGCAGCATGATGAACTTCAAAGCATTTAGCTCTTGATAGTTGTGTACACACCCGCACGCTGACTGTGCCAAAGGAACCTGCCTACAGTAAATGTTAAAATGTGTCATAAACAAAAGCAGCAGACTCACTGCATAAAGTAATGAATCAATATGCTAAGTGAACACTGGTTTACCAATAAAACCCAGAGAAAAGCGTTTTAATGTGACACCGCTGACACATATCTAAATTAGAGAAAATGAGATGTGCGTCTCACAAAAGCAGATTATTGGAGAGAATAAAGCAAAGGATTAATTAGGAAAATTAAAGATCCGAGGCCACACCTCGTAACAGTCTCACCATGGAAGGGGTGGAAAAAAGAAAAATAACAAAATGGGGTAATAAAGGAAGAAATGCAAGGATGCATGATGCCAGCGAACCTGAGAGAGGAGTCAAAAGAGACAAATGGCAGATGAAGGGATGCAGATGAGATGCAAAGAAGCATGACTCCAGCAAAGGCGGCGCAATGGAGAGACAAAGGCTCTAAAGGATGAATAATGCTAAATTTATTCCTGCCCTCCATCGAGTCCATCTAACTTCTCTCCATTCTCCCCGAGTGCAAACAGCACTCCATCAACACCAGATGAGCTTTTTGCATTTTCCTTGAGTCACTTAAAACAGATATACTGTTATGGCTTCGTCGCTGGCAAACAAAACCCTGGCTCATTCACATCTGTCTCTATTAGACAGTCCTGCTGGTTGTTTCTCAGGACATCTCTCTTTCATATTGGCATTATAGCAGAATTCATCTCCGAACTGACTGGAATTGATATGAATTATTTATTTTACAAAGAGTAAAATTTTCCCTTCAGTTTAATCAGGATAAAGATGCTGATTCCCTCCCTGCTGTGTTCAAAGTTACACACAAGCAAAGCTGCAGCTTCAGACATTTACAGAGAATAAAGACGAGACTTTCTTCAAATAGGATTTCGAATGTTCATGCAATCTTATTTCTTTCATAGCCTGACATCATGTGCAGCAGAAATCATTGTGCACAAGTGAGCTTTATGCTTTTCTGAGCTTCTTATTCTTTTTCTCATTAGCAACAAAATGAAGTGTCACAGTGGCATTTGTCAAACCAGCTCACACTTCACAAATGAAACCATTAGAGAGATAAAGGAGTTACATCTGCTTCTTTCCATCCCAACTGCTTTTTATTTACTTTTTACAGCGTGCAGCATTGTTTCCATCATTCTTCCTGTTGATTTTAGAGTTTTTGCTGTCTGCTCAAATATCAAAATCTGCACATAGCATAGGGAAAAATAAAGTAAGAGTGAAGAGAAAATGACAAATGCTAACAAAAAATTTTTTATACTAATTCAGAAATCAAAATAAACAAAAAGTTTTGCAATGAAACAGTAATTGTATTTGCTCACTCTGATGTCCGATGGCTGCAACATCCTAAATTTACTGTCCTGAACAGCCTCATATCTTCATAAAACAATAGTCTGTTGGCATTTTAGGATTGATAGTCCAGTTATCATTTTCTAAATGCTCTTTGTTGATTCATGATTTTGAGTATTCAACATATTAGGGTCTGATTTGTTTTATGTTTCCTAAAACACCAAATACTCCCATTCTAATAATTTGGTCCAGACTTCATGCAAGGTTATCTAGCAAATTATCATTAGCAACTTTTTGCTTTAATTCATGACAATGAGCCAACTTTAACTTTTTGCTCAGGATACTCTTAACAAAATGGTTTTATTTGTTGAATCTCATAGTTTTCCACTTTGTATCCAAAATAGGCTCAGATTTATGGAAAGCTGTAATTCTTCTCCTTTTTTAAACATTAATATTATTATTATTATTATTCGTACCATTCCTAAGACGTGGTTTTTAATGCAGTAAGTGCTCAAAGGTAGCTTATACTTAATGTTGTTTATTGTAAATGTCTTAATGTATGAAGAGTCTCAGAATTGTTTAATGACACTTGTAATTGTGAAAATCCTCAAACTCTTTGCAGTTTGCAAAATAGATGGCTTTTTCCTTTACATTTTGAAATACCTGCCAGCACAGACGTTCTTCTGATTAATTCTGATTTTTAGGATTTTCCTCTCGATCTAGTTATAATGTTAAGCTCTTTTAAATGAACCCATTTATATGTGAGATTTTAAAGCCCTGCATGGTGTCTCCCTAATGCACCATTTTGCTGAATGGCTTGAAGAGGTTTGAGACAGAGAGGTAGCCTAATAGGCAAGAAAATGGTTAGTGACAGAGAGAGAGAGAGAGAGAGAGAGACATTGGGATCCAGCTGTAAATCAGATCTGACTGAGTGACCTTTGACAGCCCCAGACAGAAAAGGTTGAAAGAAAGGGGGCTTTTCTGTCACTTACTAACTAAGCTACAAATGATATTATGTATGTATGTATGTGTGTGTGTGTGTGGGGGGGGGGTTGCATCATGTATGTCTACACATATGTTAGGTCTGAACAAGATTAAATAATTTTCTTTCATGAAATATTAAATAAACTTTTCATTTGCCAAGAATTCATGTATATACATATATACTTGTGCAGAATTACTGCTGCTGTGACAGACATCTTGCTTTCACCACTTCTGTAACTGTTTTCTTTTCTTCATCTTCCTCTCCTTCTTTCCGAGAATTTAATAATAAAAGCTTTAATACCAGGTCTTGTATCTCTATCAGATTTTTTGTTGTGAGGTGATTCTGAAGCAGTATTCAGTCTTTTGTGATAAAGTTTAACATGGCAGCTCTTAAACCTGCTTTCTGTTCTCCCCTCCCACCTGGTTTACTAGTTATTAAACCTGTTCCTTTTTTGTCCTTGGTATTAAAACTCCTTGCTTTCCTTTGTTTATATCACAGCCTTGCATATGTCTATCATGTGCCATTTCGGTTGATCTAGTAAACTTTGCTTTCAGTGCTTTATAAGTGGTTTGCTGAAGAGAAGATGATTAGAGTGGTCAGCTAATTTGCATCCTGAATGTTAAAATAGTAGTTCATGCTCATGATACTCCCTCAAAGTTCTCTTTGCTTCTGCAGAGCCAAATAGATTAAATTAACCCTGCTGTATTTAACAGACCTCAGCGACCAACACTATCTAATAAAGTACTAATGGAGGGGAAACACAGACATATCATTAAGCAGCTGCTAAGGGACACATGCTCACCAGACTTGAAGAGACTTTCCATTGACTCTGAACTGGACATTAATGATGTTCCAGCTGTTTTTTTTTACCAAGAAGAAGGAGTCATTTCCTAATTAAAGTGTTTAGGGAATTCTCATGAATTAATCAAGGAAAGAAAATTAATTCAAACAAAAATACATGAATGTACATTAGATGGGTTTTTTTTAGCAAGTGGAAGAAAGTTTTTTTTAAATAGACTTCATGACGATGGGCTGTGATTGACAGCAGAAGGACAAGGTTGATGGGAGGATTCTGTCAGCGACTGATAACAGCTGTCGGCTTCACTCATGAGAGACAGAGACACACCAAAACACACTCACAGTAACACATCCATACATTTCCAATCAAAGTTGGTGGTTGCATCAGTCTGAACTTACGTAATGCACACAGAAGCCGGTTTACAGCGTCCGTCAGCACAAACAAGCCATCGCAGCTTTATTCTTCCCTGAAACCCAGAAGACGAACGTAGACGCGAAGCCACACAAACCATAATTATTAAAAATTCACCAGAGTGAGTTGGGGATAATGAATGGGAGTCAACAATGAATTATGGATCATATTCTAATGGTTGACTTACCCCTCTCATTACTGGTATGCTAATGTTATTGGGAAACAGATGATTATCAGCTTTAAAGAGGGTAAGAGCTGAAGAGCAGAGGCTCAGGACTTCAGTGACACTCCATGATTGTTTCAGAGGGAGAGCGCGATGGCATGAATTCAAAAGAAGACAATTATGATGTATATAAAAAGTGACCATTTGGAAAACATGCATTCCTCTGCTGAAAACTACAAGAATCCCATAATTAATTAATCTCTCCAGCACAAGCAGCATTTCAGCCTTCCGCCTGGAACAAACGCTACCAACTGATGTAATACATTGGAGTGCACATATATAAACCTTTGGATATTTATCAAAGCGCTGGTCAAGGTGGAGACATCTCCTGCAATCTATCTCTCAGCTTATTGGCACAAAAAGACTTGCTTTTATGCTTTGCCCAGAGATTTATGAGCAGCCAAAGATGTGAGTGGGTGCGTGTGTATGAATGCATGCATTAGCAGCATGTGGCCACCTCGCAGTCTGAAAGGCATCGGGTTGATGTGCTTATTGACACCACCTACCTTAGTTCTTTCCAGTCGCATGTCCTCTCTAACCGCCCTCTATCCATCTATCCCTCAATCCATCACCTTCCTTTAAAAGCCTGTTAGGAAACCCAATACCTTTCATTAGCACAAAAAGATTAGCTTTTTAGCAGGAGGTTTGTGTATGTGTGTGTCCTTTTGAGATAGAGCAGTGAAACACTGGATAGGAGGATAAACAAAGATAATCCAAGGATGTCTGTGCCAGAAAGTCACTTAGTTTAACCCAAGGTGAGCTGAGCATGTTCAAAGCTCACAATTACACACGACTACAGAACATTAAACACATCACAACACAGATTTTAAAAGAGTCTGGAACATTTTAAAGAGATTGGTTTCAAAATGTGGTTCCCACAATGAATGGAAAAAAAAAGCCTGACAGATTACGACATGATTGATGGGATGAAAGTGATGAGATAATGAATTATAATTAAAGATATAAAGCATCTTCTTTTTGCTGGCAAAAGCCTTACGGTTTTGATGATACAATCAGTCAGAGGTTAGAAAAGTTATCTGATAAATTTTACATGGCATGAAATTGGGATTAAATCCTATCAAACACATGATAAAGTCATTGCTATGCAACATTGCTTTGCGATGGCTGATATTTCTAACATTGCATTAGATTATTAGGAATAAGTGGCAATGAATAGATCTGGTGTATGTTTTTAAAGCTGCACCCTGAACACACAGGAAACTATATCCTCTGGATAACACAAGCTAACACTAACTATGGTAGTGATCAAAAAGGAAAGTTTAAGCTAACCCTTTAAATTAAACAGGGTGTGTGTCTCACAGATACAAACTGAAATCTAATTTCATAGGAGAGGATCCTGATAACGGAAAGTTCTGCCTCCCGTTCTACTTTTAGAAACTCTAGAAACCAGGAGCAAATCTACAGTCTAAGAACAAAGTGCTCTGTTAGGAAAAAAAGGAAAAATAAGATCATTGATATAAGAGAGACCTTGATAATTAAAAGTAAAATGTTCAATCCTGGAATTCACAGGGAACCAACGCTAAAATTTGAGTAGTGTGATCATTCCTTCTAGGCTAGCTAACCTCTTCACATGACGACTTGTTGGCACTACTTCACTTAGTGACTCAAATGCATATGGCAGCGGGCAGAGTTAAACCCCTGTGGCACTTCATTCTTTTCACAAGTCACACTGAAATGGCCAGAAGGCATTTCAGAATTACATAACAATCCAACTACACTTTCACCAAAAAAAAAACATTATTTTTAACCTTTCTTTTATTGTGCTGTAAGGTTAAAATATTTAAAATTGGAGCTCATGGGACCCCACTTCTTTAAGAGATAAGAAATAAAACAGTTTTAATAAAATTTGATATTTCTTTTTTTTTTCATTAATACATTTCTATTTATTAATAACTTATTAAACACAGACAGATGGAAATGGCTGCACTCAAACATACAACAATCAGGCATATTTTAAATCATTTTAAACTGCATGCCATCAGTAAAACCAAACTGTTTCCCAAAGGACACGATGGGATTATGCCCCATCAAATTAACAATCCTTACTGCACACACTCTGAAAGAGAGGGAGGGAGAGTTTAACCAAGTGTTTCCCTGGAGAGAGGGTCTTTAACAGTAACAAAGCAGCATCCAATCACTTACACGCTTTTCACTTGTGACTTTTCTTGCCATTTAACACACGATCAAGAACAAGATTACACACAGAAGCATTCATACACATTCGTACCCTCACCTAATACCCATCAGCTTTTGGTGACGGGAGAAAATCTATATTTCATCTGTGGAGCTGAAATGTTTGTGCACATGCTGAGTTTGTTTGTTATTAGGCCTAACCCCCGCAGCTCACCTAATCAGGTTGCTGCGTTTCTATGTTTAATTTTGTGAGGGCTTGAAAAAAAACTATGAGAATAAGACTCTGTGTTAGCGTTTGCGCACAAGCTCGACAAACACCCTGCTTGGAGAAATGTGGCAGACAGAATCGTGCAAACACGCACCTGGGGTTGCATTAAAGTTATTGATCGACCAGGGTGTGCTCTCACACAGAGATCAAAGCTTAACCCTGATCAATGACTAATCTGTTTGTTTGTTTGTGAGTGCTGCATTATGTCAGTTTCTCTCCTTCTGGACAGCTGCAGTAATACTTCTACTTTTTCTTTACTTTCACATTAAATTTATACTGAGCACAAACTACAGTGGGCGTGGCCAGTGGAAGCGTACTGTGTTGACGTGATCTTGACTTTGGATTTAATTCGAAGATGTCTTCAAGGTCATTGTAAGCTGGCCATCGTCAGAGATACTAGAGTTATTTAAACTAATTATGGCCATCAAATCCAATCTTTGTATACTCTGGTCAAAATCCCACATACTGACCTTTATGGCTGCAGACAAGGAGAAATCAAGAATTTTCCAAATTCCCTTAAGCTAATCCTAAAGTCCATCTCCATCTCATAGTCTGTGAGATATCTGCATCAGGACCAAACATCTACCTTCACATCACTTGAGACTATAAGCCGGTTAGTCTAGTAGCGAGCGAAAATAGCATCTGCTCATCTTTCCATCTTTTTATTCACTTAATCCTGTTCAGGGTCATGCAGGGCTGGTGCTTGTGTCCAGCAGTTTACAGGTGAGAGGCAGGGTACACAGGGGACAGTTTGCATGTCCATCACAGGGCCACATAGAGACAAACAAGACAGTTTGGGTCAATTTAAGGTCAATTCAACCCTCCCACAGTCCAAACCTTCGCATGCATGTTGGTCCGTAGGAGAAAACTAGATTACCAGGAAAAAAAGCGAGACGTAGATAGAAGGAACATGCAGAGAGGTTCAAACTGAGCGTTGAACCTACAACCTTTTTGCTATGAAGCAACAACACTACCCAGCTGCTCCCACTACAACAATCAGATCATATTTTGTAAAGAAAAGAACCACATGTGACTTTACTTGGTGTGTATTTCAGCCATTTTTATTCTGACTGAAAGAATTCACTTTATGGTTGTCGAGCATCAAGAAATTGAATCTAATAATGTGAAAGTGGTTTCAGACAACACTTCACATGATCATCTTCTTCTCCTGCCCAGCCAAACAAGCCTGTGGCTTGAACTCTGCTAATAACTTTTTGGAGTATTCCCAAAGCATTTTAATGCAAAATGGTGTGGCTGCAGTACAAAAACAATAAAAGGACAACAGTGTTTGTCTTCATAATAGAAGTGCAGTTAACCCACATGTAGCACTGCACTGTAGCTCTTGGTCACTTTAACAGTTTTAAATATAGAGCATCAAAGTCACAGACAATCAGACTCTCTGCCCTACAATTACACTCAAAAGAGTGAAACCTCAGTCTATTATTTCCCTGCTGTCTACCTTCATTAGCACGTCTGTGCATGTAGTGGCAGAGCACTGCGGCAGCCAATCAGAGAAGGTAGTACAGTCATTTGAAAGTCAGATGGTGGTACAGTCAATGTGTCAGTGGAGCTAATTTCCTGCTTTTGTTCATAGACACCATTTAATGAAATCACAGAAAAACTCTTTCGCCTAATTTGTCTAAACCGCAGATCATGAAAAAGCTACAGTTTACAAGGTGGTACTTTTATGTCCAATCACTAGGACTGAGAGCTGATAAATGAAGGTCACTGAAATCCCACTCTTTTCAAAAGTCATACTCTAAAAACGTAATAAATTTTAAGGAAACAAACACAGAAAGGAACACAGCAACGAAGAAGTCTGTAATCCTGTGGGGTTTTTTTTTTGAGAGGTTTGCACAAGTGAATTTAATTCTTCCTTTATTGTTTTTTGCGTCTAATATCTCCGAGGTGAGCAGGTGATGTTAAATCAATACCAACAATACGTTTTTCTCTCTGTCAAAAAACGAGGGGATGTCTCTAAGCACTGGCGTGAGCAAACATGCTTCTACTGAGCTGGTATCAATTCGAAAATCAACAATTCTGTTTGCCTGAAAGGGATTTTCAGCAATATTCAATTTAGCTATTGACAAAAAAAAAATCACATAATTTATCTTTTATGGTGTGGCTGTTCAGAAGCAACAAGGAGAGGAAGATAAAACCTGGGAGATTTTTTTTTTAAATGTTTCTGTGGAGCCGGATGGAGAAATAGCACCATCTGCAGGATTTATGCATGACTGGAACAAACCCAAATCCTCGGATTCAGTGAGGGCATCTACTAACTTCCTCTGCATCTCTTTGTCTCAGCAAACCTTTAATGAGTCTTCCGAGAGCATACCCAGGTGAACTCTCTGTAAGAGGAAACTACCGGCGTCTGCCACAGCAGAGAACAATGCTGCATGTTTGTTTTTTTTCCTTATAAAATATCCTGTATCTGCAGATTTTGGTGAGTGCAGTGCAGTACTTTGCCAGAGAAATAAGGGTGTTCTCTTTCACAAAGTTGACTTAGTGAACACAATTCTGAAAGCAGTCAGCATGAAATCAGCAACTCTGGGGTCTCCTTTAACTATAACAGAAAACACATACACACAAGGGAAACGCAAGGTAAGACATTAAATACACAAACGCACACATCCCGGTAGACTGTTCATGCACTCTAACCTCTTCCTATGCGCATGGACTCATGGCTCAAATATCACTGAGTCCAGACAGGGAGAAAGACCTTTGCAGAACAAAGGAAAAAGCCTGATAACGACGAGCTTGCCGGTGACACTCTACCTTTTCTCCCAGCAACAAAGAGACCACATGCCTTTGCCAGCTTGTTCAAATTGTCCTCTTCTCTTTTGATTCATTTTTGAGTAACATCAAAGACAGCAGAAAACAGGAGAAAAGGACAGGAGTGGGTGGCTTGTGTTTTTTTTTTTTTTTTGAAGTGGTTGACATCGGAGAGATGAAAAGCAGAGGAGCGAAGTTGCAGAGCTGGGAGTGGGGTTGAAGAGAGAAACCAGAATAGTAACTGAAGGTTAGTCTGAGGAGCTCAGAGGGATTAAACAGAGTAACCTCCAACAAGGGCGAGCAAATTTCACCCAAACTGACCCTCTTTTTAAGATGCAAAATGTGTAAACAGGCAGTCTGTCACAGTTAAATGGAAAGCTGCAGAAGTGGACAGTGTCAACATCTCTGAGAAACGCACATAATTATGCATTTTGCTTCCTTTAGCCAAATCCACAGATTTCCATGGTGCTTCTGTGGCTGTGTGTCCAAACGAGCTGGCAGCAAAGCAGAGGTATGAGACAGATGTGAGTGTCGGTCATTACTGTAATCGCTCCATTTAGCTCATCTACCCTGGGAGGGACGGTTGGTCAGCACCATCTGGACGCACACACATACGGTTCTGGCAATCGTTGGACGTGGTGGGGTTTCATGGCCCCCGGAAGGGGGGGGCGGGTTTTGAAATGATCTGTGTGTAATTCAGTGCCATCTTTGTCTCTCTCTGTCTTAATTTCTCTCTCCTACTTCTGAAATTCTTCTTCTTACTATCTACTTTGTCTCCCAAGTCCAGCTGTCTCCAGATTACATGAATCTCTTATTTACTCTGAGAGAAAAACCATGAAGAGCCACAATCTGTGTTTAAAGAGCCACACCACAACACAAACACTTGTAAGCAACTCCATGAGCCTGAGGAGACGACGGTCGTTGCTGTGTCTGTCTGTGACTGAAAGAAATGAAAAGAAAAGAACTTGCTCTCATCTTCATGCAATTTCCTCATTTCTGAAGAAAGACAAATAGTGAAGAGAACAGAAGCAGAAGAGTGGTTGAAGAGATACTCACAGTGTGTACAAGAATAGCTTAAAAGGTTAAAAAACTGTTTAGTAACTGCTTTGCTGTGCCATAGAAGAATATTACATCCACTTCCTGGTGATATTTCAGTTACAGTCAAGAGCTGGCAGATTAAATACTGCCTGAGGATACATTTTTTTCCCATATGCCCTCACTCATCGTGCGCAGATTACTCAGCAATGTTCAGTAATACACTTAAATATTTATCACCGAGTGCATATCTTTATTCTGCCGTTGTTCTGCTTTTCATCCCTCCCTTCTCGCTTTCATTTGTATTCAGTGAGTCTGCTGTCTCTCCTCATTCTCCACACCAGCGTTCAGTCCTCCTCGGTCACCCTCCACCCATTCTGAGATCTCTTTTTCCAGCCACCATCCTTCCATCCCTGCAGAGCCGATCTGACATTGGGCATGAGGTCAGAGAGATGGGCAGCCAAGCTCCTTCTGTCAGCCAGCTCAGATGGGCTTAGATGCAGCTTGAGGAGACACCCAAGGGACCTCCATCACTGGCCTTGGGCTCTGGAAAAAACAGACATGCACAAGAGCCTCACAGTCAATCACACATATCTACAGGTATTTCATTACATGTGCATTGCATTAAAAAAAACTGAACACGCCCAAACATACACTTATAAACACAGATTGGTGCGTTTGCTTTTCAGCTGATTTAAAAAAAACACAAAACCCATTTGGGGAACTGCCATGAATTTTTGGCAGGTAATGAAATATCCTCTAAACAATGAGCCTTCTCTTAAATAACATATCAACCACATTTGTATACGGGGTGAAAAATAACCGATGGATTGCACCACCTTGCAGATGAATACAGTTAGAACAGTAGGAAAATGCAGTGAAAGAAAATCAGGCATTTTATGGATGAATATAGGATATAAATACTTTACTTCACCATTAAACATTAAGGTTTTAATAATCCCTCCAGTGAAAAAGTTCCTTGTATCATTCATTTGTGGGTATTACAGTCTTTATTGAATCGTCCCTTAATGCGGATCAAACGTACGAGGTAAGCAAAGCACTGAAATGTCAGACATCTCAGAAAAGCTCAGGCTTTTCTCCAGTCTCTCATTTTAAATTGGGATATGATTATGTCTCTGTATTAATGTTAAGCTCAGAAAGTGGCTGATCTTTAAAAGGGTAATCATTGCTGTGGTATTTCTGGTAACACAGTTAGAGAAATGTCCCATTTTTCCATGTTTTTACATAAATGGCATAACATTTGTAATAGGATGTCATGGTTAGGGTCACTTTGGATTAAAGTTGAAAGATGCAGCCTGGGATGGTTGTACCAAGCTGCCCCCTTGTGGTGATGCTGCACATTGTGAAAAGGAAAAACTCGATTTCTGATTGACTTGGAGGGATTTTTTTTTTCAAGGAAATAGGATGTTCTGTTGAAACACCTGCAACCATATATGTTATGTTGTCATTTTCCACCCAGTTTACAATATTTTTCAGTAATTTATAGCCTCCTTAAATCTACAGTATAGCTAATGGATGGATAATATAGGGCCAATGGGCCAAAATATTTCACCAATCAAACTTAGATTTTTAACCAGATTTAAAATTCATGTTGGAATCTGACAACAGGAGAACCAAACCCAGTTTACAGTCTACAACTTTGCTTTACACTCTGACTGGTCTGTTTCAGATGAAAAAGTTTAACAACTTAATGTAAAACAAGCTGTCTCGATGTTATGGTGTATGTTTTTACTACAATCAATCTTATGACACGTCACTGGAAACCTTAGTGTTGCATGTGCTTCTCATTTGTGTTATCTTTACCTGTCCTCGGGGACTCACTGATGTTCGCTCTCCTCTGAAGGCTCAGGTTACATGGATAGGGTTTCAGACTGTACAGGCTGAACGAATAGATACCACCACAGAGGGTAATGAAGCTATGTCACAGTGCCGTTAGCACCTGTCCATCAAGGTAAGTAGAACTTTTCCAACTGATCACAGAAAACAGAGTGAACAGAGGTCGAACATTTGAAGGAGATCATCAGGTGTAAATTGCACCTGTTGTCTGACTCTGTTCAGACCTCTTCTCAGATTTCACATTCCTCTAAACCGAATCGAGGACGAAAACTCTACGTTTTACTCTTCATCTCAACAGTTAAGTCTTCATGGCTGAGCCAACTGGCCTGAGAAGTAGCAGCGGACGTTTGAGCGGTGGAGGTGTTGGAGGGGTGAGAGTCCCCCTGGAGTCCTCTCTCAAAGCTGGGGTGGTGCTGTCAGATGAAAGAGTGGACTTCCTCAGGGAGCAGGCCTTCTGTGTGCTTCGAGTGAAGACGGATAAGTGGAACCGCTTTATTGGTGCGGAGGAGAATCAGAAGACTATACTGGATTTTCTGGACCACATCTTTACCAGCAGGCTGCTGCTTTTCACCGGACCTGGAGGGACGCTGCATGCAGGGGACGCTCAAGTAAGGCAAACATGCAAAACAGGAGTAAACCGACTGAATTTGTAAATCTGCGTGTTTTTCTTTTTTTTAGAGTTGGTTTTGACTTTAAATTCAGTTGGTTACAGTCTCAAAAGTTTGATGGATTTCTTCATTTGATGTTTTCTGTTTGCAGTTTGTTAGAAATTCCTGCACACAAATATCTAAAACTACCTACAAACTACATGTTTATATATTTTTAAAGTCCAAGTCCTCATATTTCGCAATATTTAAATCGACATTAGACTTTTTTTAAAATGACGGTTCATGTTTATACATGTATACAATGTTTTTTTTTTTTTTTTATGTTCTTGCTGTTTTTCACAAAGTCTAACAGACTCATTCTTTGAAATAAGTCGCTACTTATTTCTAGTGCTTTCAATGCTGTTGAAAGCATTCCCACTGTTTTTGCTCCTGAAAAGACGTCTCCAACATGGAAGACCAAGCTGCTGTGTGTGTTAAAGAAAGGCGTGAAGAGAATCTCCCGCCAAGACTTCAGGCACCAGATCAGACTGGGAGAAATACCTGGATATCCGATGGAGCACCTGCCTGTCCTCATCTCTGAGGTTGGATGAAAGTGTGTGAATGTACGGCACAGGCGGCGTACATTCTGTCTGCTGAGACATCAATTTAGTTAGAGAGAACTTTTTGACAGTTTTTGCAACTTGTTGCAATTATGCTTTCCATGTATTAAAAGTCAAACTATCTGTGATGCTAAAGCAGATTGTACAAGAATAGAACTCACGGTGTGTTTGTTAAACAACAGGTTCTGGTGTATGTCCTGTCCACTGGGCTCAATTATGAGGACTGGCCACAGGTGATTTCTAATGACATCCATCGTCACCTGGAGAGACTCCGGAGCAAGATGGTGACCCTGAGAGGCCAGGCTGAGGGAAGAACACTGCTACCCCTGCCGCTTTGTGTGGAGCAGGCGCAGCCCCAAGACATTGTCTTCAGGTAAGAGTGAATGTCTAAGTATGTAATAATACAGCAGCTACTTTGCTTTACTAACTTTAAGTTGGATAACAATAGCAGAAATAATAATTGGCACTTAGCAGAGGACAGAAGACATGTAGAATTTATTGTTGCAGATGTTTCAGGAAATTAGTAATCTGTTAACAATGCGTCCTGACTTTAAACTAAAGTTCCCTTTGTCCAAAACAAAGAAAGGAAAATGTTATCCCACAACTTTTATAAACTTCTGACATTTAATATGGTGAAAAAATATTATTTAACATTTTGAATGGGCAACTGGATAGATTTTATCTGAGTGGACATTTAAGATGAATTGTATTTCATTTCTTTACATTTAGTAAGAGTTAAAGCACCGAACAAAAAGGAAACAAATCGGAAGCATAGAGAGGGAAAAAGTTAGGTTTATCTTTAAAAAAATTGTACTTGAGTACATTCTTGCGCTACATCTGTTTTCATAACAATATTTTAGGTAATATATTGTGGGGCTCTTAGAAAATATGTTCAAATTCATAAATAGAAAACTGATGATTGGAATTTGGTAAACATATTCTATTTTAGAGGGTTTTTAAGTATCTTTTTTTTTTTCCTCATTCAGGTAACCTTTACAAAAGCAAGATAAGAGCAAAGTGGGTTATCTGCTTAAACAGGAAATAAGGTTTATCCTTAAGTTTAAAGGTGATAACTCACAGTTATCGAGTGAGACAAACTAATTAAAAAGATTAACAACCCAACTATGGTGACATTCAACTTACTGAGAAAATTCTTCTCCCATTTGGAGTTTGCCCAAGGTACTTTTATGTTCCATAGCTCACATGGCTATTTTTATCCTCACTGATTGCCTCGCTGTCTGTCCCCCGCAGCCCCTCTGGATGGCCACTGGACCATGGCTTGTTATACTCTATAGAAACTTTGATAGTTCAGTGGTCCGGACAGATCTGGAATGTGCTGAAAAAAGACTCAGGCACACTCCTTCTTCAGTTAGACCACCCAGGTCCCAGTGTGGAGCTCCAGTTTTGGACCGCTCAGAGGGAAAACCTGCTGGGCATCCAGGCACAAGTATGACAACGGCTCTGAGGAAAGTTAGCAGGGGTGTATGTGATGCCAAACGTAAACCAAAACACAACTGTCACTAAAGTAGAAATGTAGAGACAAAGTTCCTTTTGAACTTTTATTAGTCCTTGTAGTGTAAACATGTAAAATGTTTCAGAATTTATAGAAATATAATAAAGTGTCTGACGTCTTGATTTCAGATCCAGAGCTCTAAAGTGGAGCAGATCATGGAGATCCTGAGAAGAGTGAAAAGCAGTTACTACTCAGCATTCAAAGGCGTCTGTGTCAAAGTCAATGAGGGTAGAGCACCATTTCAGGACTCAGTCATTATTCTTTGATCAAGTTTGAATACTTGCTGCACCCAATATTTACTGATTATACACAGAACAGTTTTTTGTGAAGAACATGATTTGTTTTGTGTGTTTATAAGCTCATATAGCAGACATGGTTGATAGCCCATGTATGTGTAACGGGGCACAGTCGGTCTCTTTATTATGTTTCCACTTGTCCATCTGGATGTGTTTTACAGCTGTGCTGGAAGCAGAGAACATAGATCTATATCTGCGCCCTTTGAGGAGACAGATCACTAATTTAGAAGAGAGACGTTTTCCTCAGATGGAGACTTTGATGCCTCCTCTTTTTCACACTCTTTGCCTCGTCTGGAGTCATTCCAGGTACTACTCCACTCCACAGCGCATGGTGGTCCTGCTGCAGGAGTTCAGTAACCTGATCATAGAAAAGGTACAGATATAAACAACAGAGGAGAAGTGAAAACAGCTGATCCTTAAAGTGACTGTGGGCCTGTTTGCAGGCGTTTGCGTATCTCATCCCTGAAGAACTGTTTAAGATGGAGCTTGAGGAGGGGATGGAGAGGGTGCAGATAAGCATCTCGGTTCTGCGTACGTTCAAGGAGCAGTTTCACACTTACCGCCGATGGATACCTAATTACTACAGAAACACGCAGGATATTAAATTGTGGGACTTTCCAGAAACGTTGGTCTTTAAGCGATCAGACTGTATCGTGGAGAGGCTTCTCATGATTGAGGTGTGTGCGGCTCTGATTTTATTAGAAAAGTCCAAATAAATTAGGTATTTTTGTTCATTTTCAGAACGTTAATGAAGCTAACCACCTTAAATAATGTGTTTTTTGTTTGTTAGTTAGCTTTTAAAACAATCTTGTCCACAACTGGTGCCTTTTATTTCGTTTAAAGGACATTTTTGCAACAGCGCTGGATTTTCTGAAGCTGGAGAAAGTCGAACTTGGTGGATCCAGAGGAAAAATCCTCAGTGAGATGGTCTTCAGCATGAGCGAGGAGTTTCACGACTGCTGGCGGACCCTGAGAGAGAGCAAATATGACCCTTTAGACTATTCGAACGATGTGAGAACCCCGTGTGATTGTTGCTGTTGTCTTTGATGTCACGATGCTATTCAATTTATTTATCAGGCCCCAAAGGGTTGTAAGTCACAGTGATTTATTTGTGGCACTGCTCCAACCAAAAAAATAAAATAACAATTAGATGTTATTTTTCTGCCCAGCAGTGTGGTAATTGAAAGGTAGTAAAGCAAAGTAGTTGCTTAGCAACACACAAGAACCAGTGGCTGGAGTCATTATTAGTCAGTGCATCAATATTTAATTTACTAGATGTAAATTTTATTTCTCAACAGCTTCCAGTGTGACTCAGAACAGAAACTCAATCCTAAATTGATTTGTGTCATAGTATATTTTTCCCCAAGTGTGTGTTGTTCCAGGCAAAACTGATTAACCGAGCTAAGAAGAAGTTAAAAGGCTGTGCTGAAAATTTAATGGAAGGGAAATTGCATAAAAAATGGAGCTAGAATCAAAGCTTTTCAATCACTCAAGCAAGTAAAAATCATCCATTATTTTGTCTCCGTTGCCCTTTTGTTTCCAGGATTTTGTGCGTCACTACAATCGTTTCGTGGCACAGAACCGAGACTTTGACCAAAGGCTGGGAACTGTTCTCAATTTGGCCTTTCATCACTCCAAAAACTTAAATTCAGTCTTCAAAGTATGTTTTTTTTTTTTCACTGACATATATATTAAGCATTTCTGTCATTTCTGTCTGGAAGCATTTGGCCTTTTTTATTTGATGTGCAATTTTTATACTTAACATTTCAAAAATATAACAATATTTTTTCCCCATCCAGTTGTTGAAGATTTTTGGCACCCTTCTAGACAGGCCCAGAGTCCAGCAGCTGTTTTCTCCAAATTACAATGTGTTGCTGGACATGTTCAACCAGGAGATCGAACACTGTCAGGCCCTGCTGGATCAACACAGAGACGGGGTGAGAGGGACTGAAATAAACTTGTTTCCCTAAGATCTTTCTAAATTTTCTCTAATAACTGACACTTTTTTTTTACTTGGCTGCGTTTATTATGGGAAAAAAAAGCATAAATCCTAAGTAACATCATAATTGTCAGCTAAATTACCGAAACTGTGTTTCAGCTGCAGTCAGATGATGCAATCCTGGGAATAAACATGCCTCCAGTGGCTGGTAACCTCAAATGGTCACAGGAACTTCGTAATCGCATCTTAATGTACAGGAGCAACTTCTGCCAGCTGGCTCATGCGTAAGATTTACCTAATAGACACTTGGAAACACAAATAAACTCAACTGATTTACTCATATTCACTTTAAGATTGTTCAAATTTTCCAACTAACTTATTATATAACAATAATATCTGATCACGCAGTGTGATATTGTTTGTAGCTCATATAAATGATGTGTTTTTGTCTCTGTCCGTCTCTCAGGCCTCTGGGATGTGCCGAGGCAGACGAGGTGCTCAGGAAATGTGAGTGTGTTCTTGAGATTTTGGACAGACATGATGAGGAGCTGTTCACTGAATGGACTGAGGGGCTGGAGGAAATCTGTCAAACACATCTCAGAGAGTCACTGTTAATACCAGACACAGACACTGGGTTCTTCCAGGTCAACTTCAGTCCTGCAGTAAGCACAAAGCATCTGAAATCACTGTAAACTCAAAACTCTTGCAATCATAAAGTCTTATTAACGCTACATAAATTCTTTGAATGTGCACCATTATCATTATGTAAAATAAATTATACTTTCAGCAGCATAAATTCATAAATCACTTGACTTTAGACAAATTGAAATGAGGTTCACTCAGTTGAAAACTGTAGTTTCTGTTTTATCATATTTAATTTGCAAACTTCCTGGAAGCAGCAGTTTAATTGATTTTTTTACCACAATGAACAGTGTTTGGTATTTTTTGTTTTTCTGTGATGCTTCACCATCTTTTTTGCTAACGTGTGCCACCCCAGCATCTTTGATTATACCTTTTCTCTGTAAAACTGTGTCATTCGGCCATAAAAATGTCATTTCATCATAATTATTGTAAAACATATGATTTGCTTCTCTGGCTCATGTGTTTTGGGTAAATTAGCAGCTGTACCTGTTATTTTATATGTGTGTGTTCATTTCTCTTCCTCTAACACTGATCAACAGGTGTTTAGGGAAAATCTCTGAATTCAAGTCATGTTCAAAGTTTTACTTCTTTTAACTCTGATTCCAAAGACTTATTTAAAATCCAAAAACAAATATGGTTTATCTGGTTTTTATTTGACATTGTGTGTTACAACCTCTCCCATCCATGTTTTACCCAGCTTACATCTGTACTAAGGGAGGTAAAATATCTGGGAATGCTGAAGTACCAAAACATCCCCAAAGCAGCGCTGCATCTTTATTCCAAACAAGAGAGACTTTACATGGTGAGTAAACGGCGTCTTGGTGACACTTGGCAGCTGTATTTGTGAACTGTGTGATTATAAATGAAATATTTAATATTAACGTTGCACTCTATCACTCAGTACACACAGACGCTGACCTTGGCGACCCAGTGGTACAACAAGCTCAACAGCACCATCCTGGCCGTAGAGCTGGAGTTGGTGAAAGGTGAGATGGAAGCAGTGAGGGAGCAACTCAGTCCGGCCCTGATGGAGCTGACCTGGGATCAGGATGACCTCTGGGATTACGTTCAGAGAACACAAGCGTTAGTCAAGGTAGTCAAGATGATATTCTGGGAGAACCTTCTGATACACAATGATGCTGCTTGATAGATTGTTTATAAAAATCTGTCAATGTTTGGTGGTAAACAAATATTTATAATCTATAGACAATCTCACTTTGACTGTTTCCCAACTGTATTTGGTCCTTGGCAGACATTAAAAACAAGGTGACATGATGCTGTTTGCTTGGAAATGTGTTTGGTTATTTTTTTTGTTTGTTTGTTTGTTTCTTTTGCCAGAGTCTTTCCAGTCGAGTCGAGAAGAGTAAAACTAATGTGGAAAGTATTAAGGCCCTCATGGATAAATTTAGCAACAAGGCCTTCATCACCAGGAAGAGTCCAGATTCTACTCTCCTCAGCTTCTCTGACATCGATGAGAGTGTTTCCAAACAGCGTGTTCTCATCAGCAGCACGGGGGCGCAAATACACAAACTACTGCAGGTTTGTTCACACCTCACTTTTAAATCAGGGCACATACAGGAAATGCAGAGATCTGTGACACTCATTCATGAACATGGTTCCAGGAGAACCAGTCTCTGTTCGGTGTGACGGATGCAGACAGCAGGGAATGGCAGGCTTACACCGAATATGTGGACCGGATGATCGTTGCAGGCTTCTCCAGCGCAGTCCGCAGCTCCCTGCAGTACCACATGGACAACACTGACACAGCTCAGAGCATCACACCACTGTTTGAAATCAAGCTGGTACTCAGCAGCAATGAGATGACCTTTGACCCCTCCCTGGACCTAAGCAAGAGTGGAAATTTCTACGACATTCTGGATAAAATGGTGGCCAATATCTCAAGCATGGCGTCGTTTATTCCCAGAGTGGCGACACACACACAGCTACATAACTATCAGGTGGTGCACAGATTAGATTATATATCCCCAGAAAGCATGAATACACACGTATGTAAATACCTTCTACACATGTAATCCTGTTTTATCTGATTAAAGGGCGACATTAATGAAATGGAGGATTTGTCAGAGATGTGTAATATAATTCGCTCCCGGGCTCGTGCAGCAGTCACTAAAGTAGGTTTCTTTTTACTTTTTGCACATTCAGGCTTATGTAGAATTTCTACAACTCTACATTTATCATTTATTTTTTATTATTTATTTTCAGGTCAAAGAGTATCAAGCTTCATTTTCCAGCTACAGCTATCTTTGGACTGATGACAGGTCAGATGAGAGTGACTGCAAAATTTACACTATTAAATCCTTTCAGCTAAAGAAAAAAAAAATTTTGTATTTTGCTTTTTTTTTTAACTTCTACAGGTCTGAATTCATGAGGCAGTTTCTGATTTATGGCCACGTTTTAAGCACAGAGGAAGCCGAACTGTATGCTGACTATGAACTGAAAAAAAATCCACCCACTTTGGAAAACTTTAAAGATCAAGTATGTTTCACTTATTTTCTGTGATTTGATCTAGTATTCCATGAGTTGGTTGGTATAATCATAGTACAATTCTTCCACCCAGATCAATCTCTTTGAGTCGCTCTATGTGCAAGTGAGCAAGATGGAGGATAAGAAGGTGTTTTGTGGCTGGCTGCAGATGGACATCAGACCATTCAAGCACACGCTGATGAATGTCATCAAGAGGTGGAGCTGGATGTTCAAAGAACACCTGCTCAACCATGTAAACCAGAGGTTAGACACATGCATACCCAAAAAGTTTCACATGTTGTTCCTTAATAACCAAAAATCTGACTTGATTTTCTTTTTTCCTCCACAGCGTGAGGAAACTGTCCTGTTTTCTTGAAGACACAGTCACTGGTCTTTCCACAAAGGTGTCAGATGGAGATTATGCCGGACTGGTGAGCATAATGGGACACCTCATGGCCATACGAGATCGAAAGATCAGTAACGAGCAGCACTTTAAACCGCTCAAGTCAACAGCTGAACTCCTCAAGTCGTACGGGCAGCAGCTTCCAGAGAGTGTCTACACGCAGCTCGAAGCACGTAACAGTGCACAAACACTTTGCTATTGACAGGAACCGCTTATCAGTGCATTACATTGTTTGCTTCTTTGCCACAAAACCCAGGAGCTGCCCGAAAAGTGGAAAAGTCTACAGAAAACTGCTTTCATGGTCAAACATGAGGTGGCACCACTGCAGTCCAATGAAGTGTCAGTTATAAGGAGGAAATGTGTTCGGTTTGAGGTGAGGTAGAGTGTGAGCAAGGTAGGATGTCAGTCCTGTAACCCCTTACAAAGAGCTCGATATGTGATATATTAAGCTTCCCATCTTCTTTCCTGCATTATGTATGAGACTTCACCTCCTACTGCCTGTGCATTTATGGGTAGAGTGGTGGAAGCTGAACATGCATCTGTTTTCATTTTAGGTGAAGCAGCATGAGTTCAGAGAACGGTTTCGTGCTGAATCAATCTTTAAGATCAACGTGGAGGAGCCATATAAACTAATTGATACGGTGAGCAGTGGAAAACATTCCTTTACAAACTAAAAAGAAAGCGGTGATTGGTGCTAAATTAGTCCACACTGCCCGATTAAAGAAAATCAATTGAGTGACACAACTGTAACAACAGATTAAACTGTTGTCCTCCAGTGTAATCGATCAGTAGCGGCCATGGAGATGGAAATGAAGAAGTTACAGGACACGGCGGATCTATTTGAGGTCAGCTTCCCAGAGTACAAGCAGCTGCGCCAGTGTCGCTCAGATATTATCCTCGTCAAAGCCGTCTGGGACATGATCATCTTTGTGCAAGTACATTCAACGATGTTATCAATTTTTTCTCTCTCAGTGAACATTTTGCCACATAATCATCCCTATTTTCTTCACAAACTTACAAGTTATGATAAATCCTGGAAATAACCTCTCTGTCAATAGACATGTATAGAAGATTGGACCAAGACTCCATGGAAGGAGATTAACGTTGAGCAAATGGACATGGAGCTCCGGCGGTTTGCTAAAGTGTGAAAACCCTCAGTGAACAGACACATTAATTGTATACAGTTGAATTTTTTTGCATGAAGATGTTTTAAAAGAGCAACTTTTTCAATCATATAAGTATTTGTCATGCCACAGGAAATGAAATCACTAGATAAGGAAGTGCGAGCATGGGACGTCTATACTGGTCTGGAATCAACTGTGAAAAACCTGTTGACCTCTCTGAGAGCTGTCAACGAGCTGCAGAACGCCGCCATAAGGGAGAGACACTGGCAGCAGCTCATGAACACAACAGGAGTAAGAAAATAAATGTGCTTTGGTTTTGCAGTGTTTCAGTGGTGTTTCAGCATGCTTACATACTGCAGTCTGCTCCTGTAATGACTCATAATGACAGATGTATGAATGCATTCCTTTGGTCCTCAGGTGAGATTCGTGATGGATGAGGGCACCACTTTAGGGGATTTGTTGGAATTACAGCTTCATCGTGTGGAAGATGAGGTTAAAAATATAGTGGATAAAGCTGTGAAAGAAATGGGTATCGAAAAGGTAGGATGAACTGATGACCTCATTATCTTAGAATGACAAAATAATGCCTGACTTTAATTTAATTTAATTTAATTTAATTTAATTTAATTTAATTTAATTTAAT
>SSNP01000111.1:1342482-1513189 GCA_006937955.1 Pachypanchax playfairii | reverse complement strand
GGCACATACAGGAAATGCAGAGATCTGTGACACTCATTCATGAACATGGTTCCAGGAGAACCAGTCTCTGTTCGGTGTGACGGATGCAGACAGCAGGGAATGGCAGGCTTACACCGAATATGTGGACCGGATGATCGTTGCAGGCTTCTCCAGCGCAGTCCGCAGCTCCCTGCAGTACCACATGGACAACACTGACACAGCTCAGAGCATCACACCACTGTTTGAAATCAAGCTGGTACTCAGCAGCAATGAGATGACCTTTGACCCCTCCCTGGACCTAAGCAAGAGTGGAAATTTCTACGACATTCTGGATAAAATGGTGGCCAATATCTCAAGCATGGCGTCGTTTATTCCCAGAGTGGCGACACACACACAGCTACATAACTATCAGGTGGTGCACAGATTAGATTATATATCCCCAGAAAGCATGAATACACACGTATGTAAATACCTTCTACACATGTAATCCTGTTTTATCTGATTAAAGGGCGACATTAATGAAATGGAGGATTTGTCAGAGATGTGTAATATAATTCGCTCCCGGGCTCGTGCAGCAGTCACTAAAGTAGGTTTCTTTTTACTTTTTGCACATTCAGGCTTATGTAGAATTTCTACAACTCTACATTTATCATTTATTTTTTATTATTTATTTTCAGGTCAAAGAGTATCAAGCTTCATTTTCCAGCTACAGCTATCTTTGGACTGATGACAGGTCAGATGAGAGTGACTGCAAAATTTACACTATTAAATCCTTTCAGCTAAAGAAAAAAAAAATTTTGTATTTTGCTTTTTTTTTTAACTTCTACAGGTCTGAATTCATGAGGCAGTTTCTGATTTATGGCCACGTTTTAAGCACAGAGGAAGCCGAACTGTATGCTGACTATGAACTGAAAAAAAATCCACCCACTTTGGAAAACTTTAAAGATCAAGTATGTTTCACTTATTTTCTGTGATTTGATCTAGTATTCCATGAGTTGGTTGGTATAATCATAGTACAATTCTTCCACCCAGATCAATCTCTTTGAGTCGCTCTATGTGCAAGTGAGCAAGATGGAGGATAAGAAGGTGTTTTGTGGCTGGCTGCAGATGGACATCAGACCATTCAAGCACACGCTGATGAATGTCATCAAGAGGTGGAGCTGGATGTTCAAAGAACACCTGCTCAACCATGTAAACCAGAGGTTAGACACATGCATACCCAAAAAGTTTCACATGTTGTTCCTTAATAACCAAAAATCTGACTTGATTTTCTTTTTTCCTCCACAGCGTGAGGAAACTGTCCTGTTTTCTTGAAGACACAGTCACTGGTCTTTCCACAAAGGTGTCAGATGGAGATTATGCCGGACTGGTGAGCATAATGGGACACCTCATGGCCATACGAGATCGAAAGATCAGTAACGAGCAGCACTTTAAACCGCTCAAGTCAACAGCTGAACTCCTCAAGTCGTACGGGCAGCAGCTTCCAGAGAGTGTCTACACGCAGCTCGAAGCACGTAACAGTGCACAAACACTTTGCTATTGACAGGAACCGCTTATCAGTGCATTACATTGTTTGCTTCTTTGCCACAAAACCCAGGAGCTGCCCGAAAAGTGGAAAAGTCTACAGAAAACTGCTTTCATGGTCAAACATGAGGTGGCACCACTGCAGTCCAATGAAGTGTCAGTTATAAGGAGGAAATGTGTTCGGTTTGAGGTGAGGTAGAGTGTGAGCAAGGTAGGATGTCAGTCCTGTAACCCCTTACAAAGAGCTCGATATGTGATATATTAAGCTTCCCATCTTCTTTCCTGCATTATGTATGAGACTTCACCTCCTACTGCCTGTGCATTTATGGGTAGAGTGGTGGAAGCTGAACATGCATCTGTTTTCATTTTAGGTGAAGCAGCATGAGTTCAGAGAACGGTTTCGTGCTGAATCAATCTTTAAGATCAACGTGGAGGAGCCATATAAACTAATTGATACGGTGAGCAGTGGAAAACATTCCTTTACAAACTAAAAAGAAAGCGGTGATTGGTGCTAAATTAGTCCACACTGCCCGATTAAAGAAAATCAATTGAGTGACACAACTGTAACAACAGATTAAACTGTTGTCCTCCAGTGTAATCGATCAGTAGCGGCCATGGAGATGGAAATGAAGAAGTTACAGGACACGGCGGATCTATTTGAGGTCAGCTTCCCAGAGTACAAGCAGCTGCGCCAGTGTCGCTCAGATATTATCCTCGTCAAAGCCGTCTGGGACATGATCATCTTTGTGCAAGTACATTCAACGATGTTATCAATTTTTTCTCTCTCAGTGAACATTTTGCCACATAATCATCCCTATTTTCTTCACAAACTTACAAGTTATGATAAATCCTGGAAATAACCTCTCTGTCAATAGACATGTATAGAAGATTGGACCAAGACTCCATGGAAGGAGATTAACGTTGAGCAAATGGACATGGAGCTCCGGCGGTTTGCTAAAGTGTGAAAACCCTCAGTGAACAGACACATTAATTGTATACAGTTGAATTTTTTTGCATGAAGATGTTTTAAAAGAGCAACTTTTTCAATCATATAAGTATTTGTCATGCCACAGGAAATGAAATCACTAGATAAGGAAGTGCGAGCATGGGACGTCTATACTGGTCTGGAATCAACTGTGAAAAACCTGTTGACCTCTCTGAGAGCTGTCAACGAGCTGCAGAACGCCGCCATAAGGGAGAGACACTGGCAGCAGCTCATGAACACAACAGGAGTAAGAAAATAAATGTGCTTTGGTTTTGCAGTGTTTCAGTGGTGTTTCAGCATGCTTACATACTGCAGTCTGCTCCTGTAATGACTCATAATGACAGATGTATGAATGCATTCCTTTGGTCCTCAGGTGAGATTCGTGATGGATGAGGGCACCACTTTAGGGGATTTGTTGGAATTACAGCTTCATCGTGTGGAAGATGAGGTTAAAAATATAGTGGATAAAGCTGTGAAAGAAATGGGTATCGAAAAGGTAGGATGAACTGATGACCTCATTATCTTAGAATGACAAAATAATGCCTGACTTTAATTTAATTTAATTTAATTTAATTTAATTTAATTTAATTTAATTTAATTTAATTTAATTTAATTTAATTTAATTTAATTTAATTTAATTTAATTTAATTTAATTTAATTTAATTTAATTTAATTTGAAATGACCAGGACTCATACCTAAAAATATGTCTTATCAGAACCAATTATTATTAATCAGTTATTATTCTAATCAAATAATTAATTGATTAATCGATAGCAAGAATGATAAATATTAATATAATGATAATGCTTGATAACTCTTATTTTTCTTGTACCAAAATATGTGTTGTGTTTGCTTAAAGTAAAGACAACCAATTAATTGGATCAGCAAGTGACAAGAAATGTAAATTATATTAATTTATTAATATTAATTTTTTCTTTATAGGTTCTGGCAGAAATAACCCAGACGTGGAGTGTAATGTCGCTGTCTTATGAGACTCACAGCTCCACAGGAACCCCTCTACTTAAAGCTGATGAGACGCTGATTGAGACACTAGAGGACAATCAGGTGAATCTTGTTTACTGGATTCTTGGTTTTTATATTTTTATTTAATTTACTTGTTTAAAAGACAAACATTATTGTGATATTGGTTTAAAGGCTTGAGGTCAGCAGTATGAAGATAATAAATGGAGATGATTTTGTGCCAATAACATCTTGTTTATGTCTTTAGGTGCAGTTGCAGAATATCCTGATGAGCAAGTACGTGGAGTATTTCCAGGCTGAAGTGAGTAGATGGCAGCGGAAGCTGATGGTGGCTGACCTGGTCATCTCCACCTGGATGTGTGTCCAGAAGACGTGGGCCCACCTTAACAGCATCTTTACAAACAGTGATGACATTCGCTGCCAGCTGGCCCATGATGCCGAGCGTTTTCAGGGAATACATACAGACATTCAGGTAACAGTGCAGACAAACGTACTTCCATTTTATTATGGCATCAAACTGTCACTCCTTGTTCTTTCATTTAGACACTGATGAGCGAGGTGGTGCAAAACAAAAATGTGGTGGATGTAACCAACAAGCCTGGCTTCCTGGAGAGCCTGGAAACGTTACAGCAGCGGCTGTCTGTGTGTGAGAAGGCCCTGGCAGAGTATCTGGAGACTAAGAGACTCACATTCCCCAGATTCTATTTTGTCTCTGCCTCAGATCTGCTGGAGATTGTCTCCAAGGGAACACAGCCCAAACAGGTAACAGAATAAAAAAAAATATTTTCTCAAAAAGAACTCACAGGCCACCACTAATTGGTGTAAGAGATGTTTGTTTCTAATAATATATTACAATTGCATGATAAATGTAACAATTCTGTTCATGGTGTTTCTTTTTTAGGTGACCAGACACCTTCTGAAGCTGTTTGACAACATAGCAGATCTCCGCTTCAAGGATACAGAAGGGACCGGAGGCGGAGAGGAAGATGGGGTGGCGGTTGCCATAGGGATGTACAGTCGAGAGGGAGAATATGTTTCTTTCTCAGAACCATGCACCTGTGTGGGGCAGGTATTAAAAAATACATTTTATTCATGAGAGAAGGAAGAAGAAGGTTTTTCACCCCCTTGCTATGTTGAATAGCTGTAAAATATTTCTGTATACTACATTTAGCTTTTAATTAATTGTATTTTGACTTCACAAAAGTATTTTGATACTTTTCTCCAGGCCGAGTGTTGGTTAGGTGCCTTGGAGTGCTCCATGCGTTCTACAGTTCGAAAAGAGATTCAGGAAGCTGTAGCTGCTTATGAGGACAAACCACGAGACCAGTGGCTCTTTGACTACCCTGCACAGGTCTGCTAATGCCTAGTCTTAGTATTAACTTCAAAACAAACACTTTATCCCGTCTGTTTTATTTTCTACAAATAGGTATCACTAACTGGTAGTCAGGTGTGGTGGGCCACAGATGTGGGTATTGCTTTTGCAAGGCTGGAGGAAGGATTCGAGACGGCCCTTAAAGACTATAACAAAAAACAAGTAATGTGTTAAAGTAAAACTTTAGTCACATTTATAGGTGAATGAAGTGACTTGTTTTTTTACAGTGATACTTTGGTTGTCCAGATCACACAGCTCAACTCGTTGATCCACATGCTGCTTGGAGATTTAACTCCTGGAGACAGACAGAAGATCATGACTATCTGCACCATCGACGTTCACGCTCGGGATGTGGTTGCCAATCTTATTTCTCAAAAGGTAGTACTAATATGTGTATTTTTTTGTGAGTATTACAGAGTAGTTGATGTTTGCGGTTTTTCTTGTTAGGTGACAACTGGACAGGCGTTTGCATGGCTGTCTCAGTTACGTCACCGCTGGGACGAAGAAACAGGACACTGTTATGTTAACATCTGTGATGCCCAGTTCCAAGTCAGCTATGAATACCTGGGGAACACGAACAGACTGGTCATCACCCCCCTCACTGACAGGTAAATATATGTAGCTCTACTGTAAGCTACATCAAACACATAGTAGAGTACATACAGTATATTGTTGACACAAGTACATCTCTGTACATGTAGATTAAGATTGTGGACTACTGTTGCCTAGCAATGATAAACAGAGCTACTTTAAGCACTTTCACTCATCAGTCAAACTGGGAAAGATTAAAATAGGAAGCCAGTGCACATAAAGTGGTATTAAACTACCCTTTTAACATAAGACTTCAGTTTTCACACAATCTAATCTGAGTTGTCTTTGGTTGTTGATTGCTTTTGCATTTTAACCCCACCATTATCAGGTGTTACATAACCCTGACTCAATCCCTCCATCTCACTATGAGTGGCGCCCCATCAGGCCCTGCTGGCACTGGTAAAACAGAGACCACTAAAGACCTTGGCCGCTCCTTGGGCATCATGGTGTATGTCTTCAACTGCTCAGAGCAAATGGACTATAAGGTAGTAAAGCTGTAGAGGAGGTCCTCTCAGTGTCTAATCAGGCAATTTTACTTGTTATTTTTTAACTCTTCTCCATCCTGGTTTTTCAGTCTATAGGTAACATCTATAAGGGTCTGGCTCAGACAGGTGTATGGGGCTGCTTTGACGAATTCAACAGGATCTCAGTTGACGTTCTGTCTGTGGTCGCTGTGCAGGTCAAGACCATACAAGATGCTGTACGCAACAAAAAAACGAGGTATACCGTATATGTGTCTGGATCTGTTCTCCTTTATTCGTTTTGCTTATCAGTGCTCATTTAGAACATTTGCTCATGTAGGTTTCATTTTCTTGGAGAAGAAATTGAGTTGAAACCAACAGTGGGGATCTTCATCACTCTGAACCCAGGTTATGCAGGCAGGGCAGAACTTCCAGAGAATCTTAAAGCTCTATTCAGGTCAGAGATATTGAGAAAAACCGGAGCCATTCAGTACAAGAGTTAATAAATGCCAAACCTTTTTTAAAAATGATTTCTAACCTGTTTGCTTCACATCCAGGCCCTGTGCAATGGTGATTCCAGACTTTGAGCTGATCTGTGAGATAATGTTGGTAGCTGAAGGCTTCATTGACGCACGTCTGCTGGCACGCAAGTTTATCAGCCTCTACACTCTGTGCAAGGAGCTGCTTTCCAAACAGGTAAAAAACAGTATCTGATGTCCTTACAATTCAAACTGCTCTGTCCTTAATTAATATTATTTATTTTCCGTTATCCTTTAGGATCATTATGATTGGGGTTTAAGGGCTATAAAATCAGTCCTGGTTGTTGCTGGATCCCTGAAGAGAGAGGAACGCAGCAGACCTGAAGAGCAGGTGAGCAGAGCGGGTAACTGTAGTTACTGTTCATGCAGAAATAAAATAACAATGTGTCCAGCAAACTCAGTCACTCAGTCGCTTTGTGGCATAAGAACTGATACACAATCGTTTTCTCCCCAGGTGCTGATGCGGGCGCTGCGGGACTTCAACCTGCCTAAGATAGTAACCAATGACGTGCCCATATTCCTCGGACTGATCAGTGACTTGTTTCCTCAGCTGGATGTGCCCAGGAAGAGAGACCCCACACTGGAAAATGCTGTTCGCCAGTCAGTCAGTGAGCTCCGCCTGCAGCCTGAGGAAAACTTCATACTTAAGGTGCCGTTGTTCTTTTGGCTTGCTGTAGATATTAAAATCCCTAATTTTCAAAAGCACAGTTACACTTCTCATGTTTTTTACTCTGCAGAAGAAGAAAAGTTTCGGTTCATGTTCAGTCATTACCATGATGCAAATTTAGAATTAAGCTGTTAGTCAGAAGCACAATGACATTGGAAAGACTAACCATCCATCATACATGTTTTGTGGAAGAATATTTTGCAATTTCCGAGACATGTCATGTCAGGTTGGGATTTCCATGTTTGTGCTGACAGGTGACTCAGCTGGAGGAGCTGCTGGCTGTCAGACATTCTGTGTTCATCGTGGGGGGACCGGGCACAGGGAAGAGTCAGGTTAACCTCATAAAAAGCACTAACACACACAAAAATCTGCTTTCATTTAAAATACACTGCATGTGTGTTAAACTATTTTCTTCAAATCAATTTAGAGACTAATAGACTTTAGTTTATTAAAGGAAAGTGATAGATTCTGCTTTTATTTAAAAGTTAAGATATCCATCATGTATAATCTTCAGATTTTGAAGACACTCCACAGGACTTACTCAAACATGAAGATGAAACCTGTGTGGAATGATATCAACCCCAAAGCTGTTTCCACTGATGAGCTGTTTGGATATTTACACCCTGCTACCAGAGAGTGGAAAGATGGTGAGTAGGTTGAACTTCTGATAATACTACAATACAGTCATATTACTACAAATATTAATTTGCAGTTTAACAGCAGATATTTTGACCATGATTTGTTACTGGATCTCAAATCACACAAGAAAAATATATCTCTATTTCAGTCAGTTTATATTTTAAGAATCCTTTTTACAATACTTCAATACCCGACCTCTGTGTGTGTCTGCATGTGTGTTACCTGCATTAGGATTGGGCTGAGTTTTTACCTCAGCAATGGTCTAATGTGATGATAGTTTACTCTCTATTTTATTTAAGGCTTGTTTTCCTTCCTGATGAGAGAGCTGACCACGGTGGTTCACAATGGACCCAAATGGATAGTTCTGGATGGGGATATTGACCCAATGTGGATCGAGTCTCTCAACACAGTCATGGATGATAATAAAGTAAGAGTTTGAGTTTCTTCTCAGGTTTTTTTTTCCAACTTTCCCATTTTCCTAATGCTGGATTCTACTTTTGATTTGGATCTGGATTGAAGCTCGGTGGTTTGAGATTTTACTCGACATGCCAGAACCCCATCTTCAGCTTTGTAGATTATTTTTCTGATTCGTCTGTGCAGGTTCTGACTCTTGCCAGCAATGAAAGGATTAGTTTGTCTTCTTCAATGCGTCTACTCTTTGAGATCTCTCATCTGAGGGCTGCTACTCCAGCTACAGTCTCCAGGGCAGGAATACTTTATGTCAACCCACAGGACCTTGGCTGGAGCTCGTAAGACTCAAAAACTAAACATTCACTTAGAGGTTTAAATTGCTACTCTTTGACTTTTCAGTTATTTTTTCTTTTGTTTTTTGTCATTGTGTTCTTAGTTACGCTGCAAGTTGGATAGATACACGAAAGGCCCAATCAGAACGAGCCAATCTAACTATATTGTTTGATAAGTACGTGCCGTACTGCTTGGAACAGGTTCGCTGCAACCTGAAAACCATCACTCCCATCCCGGAAAACAGTATGGTGCAGGTGGGATCTCAATCCTTGAATTTAAAAAAGAATTATCTTATGTTCTGTAAAGTTTAACATCTGTCTTTTTTTTTTCAATCAGACACTTTGCTCTTTGCTGGACTGCCTGTTGACTGAGGACAACACTCCAGCTGATTCTCCCCGAGAACTTTATGAGATCTACTTTGTCTTCTCCTGTGTCTGGGCTTTTGGAGGGGCTCTCTTTCAGGATCATGTGTGTGGTGATCAAATGTCTGCAAGAGACACCAAATCCTTCTGAAGACATATTTTACTTCAATGAAATGAAAATAGTTCAAACATTTTTTGACCGCTTTATCTAAATGTTTTTTTTGTTTATTCTGTTTTTTACCATTTCAGTTGAATGACCACCGTGCTGAATTCAGCCGCTGGTGGTCCAAAGAGATGAGAGCTGTGAAGTTTCCATCACAGGGCACAGTCTTTGACTATTTCATTGACCCTGAAACTAAAAAGTTTACACTGTGGAGTGAGAGGATGATGCCATTTGAGCTGGAGCCTGATGTCCCATTGCAGGTGTGTGACTGAACTACAGCTGCACATTATACTGAAAATAATTTATAGCAACTTCCCAATAATCTGCTGCCCCAGATTGAACCCAAAAAGAGCCAAATTATTTTATTCATTAAAAGCAGATCTTTGTTTCAGACTGTGCTGGTCCACACCCCAGAAACCATCTGTCTCACCTACTTTATGGACCTGCTGCTCCAGAAGGGTAAACCTATCATGTTGGTGGGCAACGCCGGGGTGGGTAAAACCATTCTGGTGTCAGATACAGTCACCAAGCTGAAGGAGGATTTCGTGGTGGCTAAAGTGCCTTTCAACTATTACACCACATCAGCCATGCTGCAGCGTAAGAACACCATGATGGCACCAATAACATTTCAACCAACATGGCAAACATACTAAACTTTGAAGAATCATTTATAAATATGTCACTATGTGTATCTTTAAATTACCCAATAGCTTTTACCCTTTTCTACCACCTGAATGAAACTGTCTTAACTGCAAGATTTTTATTCCTTTAAATTCATGCAGCCACGTTTTTTATATCTTCATATTTATGTCTGCAATCAACCTTTTTTGCCAGTGAGTAATATTATTAACTGGTCACATATATACACTTTAGGTGTGCTGGAGAAACCTTTGGAGAAGAAAGCTGGTCGTAAATTTGCTCCTCCTACTGCCAAGAGACTTATCTACTTCATAGACGACCTCAACATGCCTGAGGTGGATGTTTACGGGACCGTCCAGCCACACACGCTCATACGCCAGCACCTTGACTACAGCCACTGGTAAAACTGGTGAAACACTTTCAGTCTTTGTTGATTTTTGAACAGTTTCAAGGTTAATGATTGTCACCTGGAGACGGATGGTTAATTTGAGTTAAAATGTCTTGAAACGTTTAGGTATGACAGACAGAGGTTGGTCTTGAAGGAAATCTATAACTGTCAGTACATCACCTGTATGAATCCTACAGCTGGAAGCTTCTCCATCAACCCCCGACTGCAGGTAGCGATGGTTGTGTTTCACCATGACTGACACACTATTTATCACAAGCAGAGAAATTGCACAACAGAACAAGTTTTCTTGTTTTTAAAATTAAATTACCTACGAGAAGACACGTTGGTGTTTTAAAAGGTTTGAGATGCAGTTGAGAAAATGATACTATAAATTAGAATTTGGCTCATCCACATGCTCCTGATTCTGATTCCCACTGTTTCCTCTCCAGAGGCATTTCTCTGTCTTTTCAGTACATTTTCCTGGTGCTGACGCGTTAGCAACCATCTTCTCCAGCATCTTGTCTGCTCACTTCCTTCAAGGAGGATTCAGCTACGGAGTTTCACGATCAGTCGGAAATCTAATTCAGGTTTACAGCATGGGAGCATCATAACCTATCCACGGTCTGCGTGTTTGTTTTGTGTTGACATTCTTGGTTTCTGCTCATCCAGGCAGCAATCTGTCTGCACCAAAAGATCAGCCAGAACTTCCTCCCGACGGCCATACGCTTCCACTACATCTTCAACCTGAGAGATCTCGCCAACATATTCCAGGTAACAAAAAATGTGTGAGTTAGAAATAAAACTAATCTCAAATGAAATTGTTTTTGTGTTTAGTTTATACATGTAAAAAGTGGAAAATGAATTGTAAAAAATGAACTGTGATGTCTAAATTATTAAATACAGCTGAGCTGAGATTGGCTGCTTTTGACAGATTTAATCTGTTGGGATTATTTTAAACAGGGCATCCTGTTTGCCCTGCCAGAGAGCATCCGTTATCCCATGGACCTGGTTTACCTATGGCTTCATGAAAGCTCCCGAGTCTACTCAGACAAACTGATGGAGGAGAAGGATGTGGAACTCTTCAATAAAATCCTGCTGGACACTGGAAAAAGATATTTTGAGGTATGAAAGAGAAAACGCTGATAAGCTCTAATAATTTAGCACATTTTGCCTTTTGAGTCCTTTGATGTTACTTTAAGATCAGCATGTTTTCTTCTTGTTACTAATTTCTTTCTTCCTTTTTCTTAAGGGAATAGATGACTCCATCTTCATACATCAGCCTTTAGTATACTGTCACTTTGCCCAGGGGGTGGGAGAGCCACGTTACCACCAGGTTTAAGAAACAACCATCTATTCACAGTTTTTTTTTGTTTGTTTTAAACTTCACGTCAGTCCTTTGAACACCTCAATATCAGTAATAGGTGTAACTGTTTGTTCATCACCTAATTTATTACACAAATTAAATTTTAGTGCTTCAAATTTAAAATAAGAATTTACAGACATCAGCAAAAAAATATATTTTTTAACTGCATGAGTAATTTTCTTGAATATAGAAAGGGATGATATAAATTCTGCAGACATAAGATCATTTCTTGATAAGGCCTCTCTGTCAGGCTTCAGACTGGGAGAAGCTCCAGAAGACCCTCACTGAGGCTCTGGAGCACTACAACGAGCTGCACGCTGTGATGGACCTGGTTTTGTTTGAAGAAGCCATCCAGCATGTGTAAGAAACACATTCAGCCACCTGTTAAACAGCTACAGCTTTACCAACATGCCCAGAGCTCAGACATTTATAAACCCACTGCTCTTGTCTTTGGATTCAGTTGTCGGATCAGCCGCATCTTGGAAGCCCCTTATGGAAATGCCCTGCTGGTGGGGGTCGGGGGCAGCGGGAAGCAGAGTCTGTGTCGGCTGGCTGCTTTCTTGAGCTCACTTGAAGTTTTCCAGATAACTCTGCGCAAAGGATACGGCATCAATGATCTGAAGGTAAACATGCATCTGCACATCCCCCCCAAAAAACATTCTCAAAGTACTATCATTGGTAGATTAATACTTGTATATTCTTTCTCATATTTGTGTAAATAACCCTTTTTTTCTTGATCTGCAGAGTGATATATCAGCATTGTACATAAAAGTGGGAGTAAAGAACATCGGGACAGTGTTTCTTCATACAGATGCTCAGATTCCAGATGAACGTTTCTTGGTACTCATCAATGATATGCTGGCGTCAGGTCTGTCTGCACATCTACGTATTAAACTTAAGGAATTGATGCACAAGTGTAACTTTTATATGTCATTACTGTCAAGAAATTAAAAAGCATACAAAATGTAATTTAATACGTCTTGTTTTAATGTTCAAAGCAGCATTTTATCTTTTGGAAATACAAATAACAAAAACAAAAACAAACAAATGTGTTAATATGTGTCTTTTGATGAAGTATTTTTGACATGGAATCTTTATGTGTTGTTGGGTTTAAAACAAATCTCCGATGCTTGTTTTGTTATTTTAGGAGATATTCCCGACTTGTTTAATGATGAAGAAGTGGATATGATTGTAACATCAATCCGGATGGAGCTGAGGGGATTAGGACTCATAGACAGCAGGGACAACTGCTGGAATTTCTTCATTGAACGAATAAGAAGACAGCTCAAGGTCTTCACATTTAGCTGCTTCATTTTTTAAAAAATTTTCTAATTAATATTTCTGTTATTCTCACCTTGTGGTGTTATAAATGTGTCAGGTTGTGCTGTGTTTCTCACCTGTTGGATTCACGTTGCGCACACGTGCACGGAAGTTTCCAGCTCTGGTTAACTGTACTGCTATAGACTGGTTCCACCCCTGGCCTCAGCTTGCCCTGCAGTCCGTCAGCTCTACCTTCATAGAGAAGATACCTGGACTGGAAGTATGAACAGTTTAGAACACATTTAGTGTCCTCTCTAATAAGATGTCTCACATTAACAATGTTGGACCCGGCAATTTTAATGGCTAAAAGTAAAATTGTATATTTTGACAAAATAGCCCTGATAGTAGACAGATAATTTTAACAAATTATTTATTGGATTATGCTAACAATACAGTATAATATTTATATCAATTTTATTATTTAATTATATTTTGTAATTATGACTTGTCACCAGAGGTCCTCTTCCAGAGGGGAGAAGACATTTGACACAGCAGGTTTTTTCAGGAACCTACTAATCCTGTTAAAGAGGCAGAGCTCTTAGAAATAAGCTTAGCGAACGTGATCCATTAGCATTAAGAAGCTGATTTGTTTTTGTACGTGATTGTTTCCTTAATCCATGTCTGTGTTTATGTTGTGCAGCTCAAAGTTAGAGCATCAATCAGTGAATTCATCTCCTACGCCCACACAAGCGTCAATGAGGTGAGTGCTACAGCAAGTCACAGAGAAGGATGACTTCTCCTCCTATCTTTGACATGCTTTATTGGTTGGTTTGTTGAAGGTGAGTGTTAAGTACCAGCAGAATGAAAAGCACTTCAACTACACCACTCCAAAGAGTTTTCTTGAGTTCATGAAGCTGTATGAAAACCTGCTGGGGAAAAAACGCACAGAGTTGGCCGAGAAAATGAACAGACTTGAGAACGGACTCCAGAAACTGTTAAATACTGCATCACAAGTAAGAAAAATCTCTCCACACAGCAACAACGTGTCTATCTCTCTACTGTCTGTTTGACTTCCGTCCTAACATTCACATTATATATAGGTGGAGGATCTCAAAGCCAAATTAGCAGTGCAGGAGGTGGAGCTGTTGCAGAGAAACACAGATATCGAAGCTCTTCTCACCAAAATAGGACAACAGACAGACAAGCTCAACCAAGAGAGAGCTGTAGCTGATGCTGAAGAGCAAAAGGTAACAGAGTGGGAATTTGAAGTCTTTTAAGCTAGAAAAGAAATGAAAAATGCCATAATGTTTTAATTTGACGATGATAATAAAGCTGTTTTGGAGGCGAGGTATCTTATTTTATATGTACTATAGGTGTCAGGATATTTTAATACCCCTAAGTTAAATAACTATCAAAAAGACCATCAGTCGGACACAGATGTATGGTTTCAATGAGCTTTGCAAAGGAGAACGCCCAACCAAGGTGTTGAGAAGATTCTGATGTGTTTGCATTTCCTTTTTATTCACAAAGACACCTCCCATCTGGATGGAGCAAGGGAGGGAAACAAGTGTGGGTCAGATAATGAAGTCAGATTGTAGTAAACAAACACAGTTGGATGGACAACAGTCACAGGTCGTAAACCAACTGGTTTCCAAGATAAACACAGAAGTGTTGATTCAGGCCAGGTCTCTTTCAGTTCACTTACTCCTGCAGCATGACCTGTGACCTTTTACCAACATCTTAAAACCTTAAAATCTCCAACAATAGGAATATGTATTTCTTATTGTATTCATTGTTTAACTCTCTGATTCAAATCTCAAACAACAGAACAGACACAATTTGGAGTTTCTACTTTGTAGTTTATTTTGTACCACTTTTTTACTGAGATATTTGACAACATTGAAAAGGAAGAGGATGACTGTTGGTCAACATAAAACCATATAGAGTAAACAATTTATTTATTCTTCAGGTGGCAGCAATTCAAGCTGAAGTGACTAAACAGCAAAAGGGAACAGAAGAGGACTTGGCCAAGGCAGAACCTGCGCTGCAGGCAGCCAACACAGCCCTCAATACACTTAACAGGGTAAAGTGCTTCAGTACACAGAGAACTCACAAAATATTTGATTTATTTGTCATATTTTATTTCATTTATTTTATTTGATGTATCCAATGTAAGCAGACGAACAGTGTGTTACAAGATTGTCTTCAGTATAACATCCAAAACACAAAGTAATGAGTTTGTTTGTGTTTCAGTTGAACCTGACAGAGCTGAGGACGTTTCCCAACCCTCCAGCTATTGTCACCAACGTCTCAGCAGCTGTTCTGGTGCTGTTGTCTCCCCAAGGCCGAATCCCCAAAGATCGGAGCTGGAAGGCTTCCAAGATGGTTATGAGCAAGGTGATATTTTACAGCAAGGCCTTGTGTCACAATCAATTTATGGCTGATACCACAAAATCTGAAAGAACACTGTTAAAAACTCTGAGTTAACAAGCAGTTGAATAAACATGTTTTGAATGGTTAATTTGGACCTTTTCTCCTTTCATATTAAATGTAATTAATTTCTCTCTTGTGTTGCACCTTTAGGTGGATGATTTCCTACAAGCTCTGGTGAACTTTGACAAAGAGCACATCCCCGAGGCCACAGTGAAGTGCGTGAGAGACGATTACCTCAGCGACCCCGAGTTCAACCCTGAATTTGTAAGACAAAAATCCTCTGCTGCTGCCGGCCTCTGTGCCTGGGTGATCAACATCATACGTTTCCATGAGGTACAGACACGTAACCCCGCCCATCACAAATACTTTGAGTCAACCGTCCTGTTGTTATTGATACTAACACTTTTCTGTCTCCTCCACATTTGGGCTGTCTTGGATAGATTTTCGTAAGTGCATTTTCTTTCTACTGACCTGACAGTATTTTGAGGTTTTAAGATTTGTGATGTTTTCTGATCATGATGGTGAAGAAGATGAAGTGTTTTGTATGATACCGGTGTGTGTTCAGGTATTCTGTGAGGTGGAGATGAAGAGGATGAGTCTATCTCAGGCAAATGCTGATTTAGCTGAAGCTGCAGAGAAACTGGAGGTCATCAGAAAAAAACTTGCAGTGAGTCTATTTGGATTGTTTTTCTTTGTTAATGTATTTTTTTATGTGTAATTGTGGAATGAACAGCTGCTGTTAATGATTCCATTCAAATATCTGTCTGGAACATGTTCAAGGTGCATATAATTAATTTTCCAGTTTTATTAAATGTAAACGTAGAACTGATAGAATTGTTGCTAAAATATTTCTATAAGCTTGACTCTGGAGCATCTCATATTTGCAGGAGTTGGATGAAAATCTGGAAACTCTGACAAGTGAGTTTGAGAAAGCCACGGCAGAGAAACTACGCTTTCAGGAAGAGGTCAACCGCACCAACAAAACAATAGAACTTGCTCATCGGCTAGTCAAGGGCTTAGAGGTGATCTATCTGAAATGTAGAGCACATATTTTAACCTTGTTCATCTTGCGTCAGCTGAACCGTACTTGGTTGTGTGTTTTAGAGTGAAAACGTGCGCTGGGCCCATTCAGTGGCTCAGTTTCATGAACAGGAGGCAACCCTCTGTGGGGACGTTCTCCTGACTTCAGCTTTCATCTCTTATGCCGGAACCTTCTCTAAGAAGTACAGGAGAGAGTTGCTGGAAAACCTCTGGATGCCATTCCTGCGCACCCAGAAGGTTACAAGATATTTGTTTAGAAATGTTCTGAAATTTCAAAGCACGGGATCATTTTGTAATGCGACATAAACCTCCATCTTATTTTGGTATAAACACAGACTTCTGTATTTCTTTAACAGGTGCTTATTCCTATGATGAGTGGCCTGGACCCAGTGTCAATGCTGACTGATGATGCAACAGTAGCCCAGTGGAACAACGAAGGCTTACCAGGAGATAAAATGTCCACTCAGAATGCTACTATCCTGATTAACTGTGAGTAGAAGCTTTAGATGTTCTCCATCATCATTCTTTCTAGCATTCAGCTTTTACATTGCTCAGTGCCAGGTTTTGTTTGTGATGGTGTCAGATCTCCAGGTAACATGTGCAACTGTTACAGGTGAGCGCTGGCCTCTGCTTATTGACCCTCAGCTGCAAGGCATTAAGTGGATCAAGAGTCGCTATGGTAACTCTCTCAAGGTTGTCAGTCTTGGACAGAGAGGGTGAGTGTTTGTGTTTATAAAAGTCCTTTAGTGCTGATATATTTTGCATTAAAGTTCCTGATTTTTTGAAGAAAACGTTTAAAGTGAGACATAAATAGAAATATGTTCAGTTTGATTGTTCTGCAGCTGTGTAACACAGCTGGAACGGTTCTTGTGGGGTTCTTTTTATTTTAACAGTATTTCCTATGAATGTTTCATGATGTTCCAGGTATGTGGATGTTATTGAACAGGCTGTAGTGGCAGGTGACACTGTGCTGATTGAAAACCTTGAAGAGACTATTGACCCTGTTATTGACCCTCTGCTGGGGCGACACACAATCAAGAAGGGCAGGTAACAACCAGAGTTTGCACATGTTTAAGCAACATTCTGTCCCTTTTAGCTCAGTTCAGTTAACTGATACTTTCATTACATACTTTTCTTATAAGGAAGCAGAATACCAATCTCCATATCAGTGCTGTAGTACACACACCATACAAAATCTTAATAAAAATACATTTATTTTATACATATTAGTTTAGTTCCATTCATCACACCCTTTCATCACTATCCATCTGCAGCTGTATAAAGGTCGGAGACAAAGAGTGTTACTTCCATCCAAGCTTCAGACTGATTCTTCACACTAAACTGGCCAATCCGCACTACAAACCAGAAATCCAGGCGCAGACCACCCTCATTAATTTTACAGTGACCAGAGATGGGCTGGAGGACCAGCTCCTGGCCCAGGTGGTGAACCAGGAAAGGCCAGACCTTGAGCATCTAAAAGTGGGTTGAAATCAGTATTTTTTTTATAAATACCTGCATTTAAAACTGTCAATTTGAACATGGGTTTGCATCATTTCTCTGCAGAGTGAACTGACAAAACAGCAGAACATGTTTAAGATTGAGCTGAAGCTGCTGGAGGACGAGCTGCTAACACGTCTGTCTGCAGCAGAAAGTAATTTTCTCGGTGACACCGTTCTGGTAGAGAAACTGGAGACCACGAAGCACACGGCTGCTGAGATTGAGATGAAGGTAAATGAACATATTTAGCTGTCACAGTAAAATTAGCATAGGTTAATTTCGTTGAATCTCGTCCTTCTGCGTCCTGTTTTCTTGTCGTTATCTTGTTTTCAGGTTCTGGAGGCGAAAGTCAACGAAATCAAAATAAATGAAGCCAGAGAGCACTATCGTCCTGTCGCAGTCAGAGCTTCTCTGCTCTACTTCATCATGAACGATCTCAACAAGATCAACCCAATGTACCAATTTAGCCTCAAGGTAACCAGAAGGCATAAGCGTGAGCAGATTTGTATCTTGTTATCTAATAAATCTGATTAAAGGGAGGCAGAAGTGCATAAAATGAAATGAATAATTTGATTGGTAATCTATAATGTGACTCTAATGCTTCTAAACGAATATAAAAAAAACAGAAAAAAGCCACACTAAGAAATTTGACCTGTTTTTAGGCCTTCAATATTGTATTCCACAAGGCCGTGGAGATAGCAGAGGCCTTTGAGGATGTAAAGAGCAGAGTAAACACGCTCATAGACTGTGTGACATACTCCACCTTCAACTACATCAGCAGGGGTCTGTTTGAAAGGGACAAGCTGACATTTACAGCTCAGCTCGCCTTCCAGGTGTGTACAGATTTTAGTCAGTCTTCAGGACTGATTTGGTTTCTTCTCTGATGGTCTTTGTTGCCTTCCAGCTTCTGCTAATGAGTAAAGAGATTGATGTGCGAGAACTGGACTTTCTATTACGTTTTAACATCGACCACAGCTACATCAGCCCTCTAGACTTCCTCTCCAACTCAGCTTGGAGTGCCATCAAGGTTCACACGAGCACACATGTCCAGATTTGTTTTTGTTTGTGAATGGCTGTTTCAGTTACCTCCTTCTGTCACCTGTTTGTGTCCAGGTGATGAGTTTTACAGATGAGTTCCGTGGTCTGGATCGAGATATTGAAGGCTCGCCCAAACGATGGAAGAAACTGATTGAGTCAGAGTGTCCAGAGAAGGAGAAGTTTCCACAAGAGTGGAAGGGAAAAAGTTCCCTCCAGAAACTGATTATGATGAGAGCCTTGAGACCAGACCGTATGACCTATGCTCTCAGGTGATGCAGGCTTTTTTTCTTCAGATTTTTGAGATGCATTGCACAAAACATACAAAATGTTAACTTCATGTTCCCATGGAAAATCCATCATTCGTAATAATTTACTCCTTTTCATTTGGCCTACTGAAGGAACTTTGTGGAGGAGAAGCTTGGGGTGAAGTACACTGAGGGTCGAAAATCAGAATTTGGAAAGTCCTTTAGAGAAAGTGGACCTTCCTCACCAGTGTTTTTCATTCTCTCACCTGGAGTGGACCCACTTAAAGATGTGGAGTCTCTGGGTACAAATATATTATTCTATACTCTGATCACACCATCTGAACTTTACTGAATGCCTTAGATTATTGTCACAGCAGTGCTGTAAAACTGTGAAAACACAAACAAGAAAGTATCTATATTTTTTGTATTGTCTTTTACTTTGAAATTGTTCATTTTTAGTCTATGTATAGAAATAAAACAGTTCTGTGTGTTTCCAGGTAGGAAGCTGGGTTTTACTATAGATCTTGGAAAACTTCACAACGTCTCGTTAGGTCAAGGACAGGAAACTGTGGCTGAGATTGCGATGGAAAAGGCCGCAAAGGAGGGTCACTGGGTTATATTACAGGTCTGATAACAACCCTTAGTTTTTCTTTCTTTAAAATGAGCAAGTTTTTGGATTAGAATCTTATTGCTTTGTGTTGTTGCTGTAATTTGTACATGGAGTTTTGACTATGAGGTTATATGCTGTTTCCCTGCAGAACATCCACCTGGTTGCTCGCTGGCTGGGTGCGCTTGAGAAGCTCCTGGAGCGCTGCTGTGAGAACAGTCATCAAGACTACAGAGTGTTTATGAGCGCTGAGCCAGCTTCTTCTCCCCAGGAACATATTATACCACAGGTGGAGATGCTGTTTACGTGCAATTATATAATTAATGCTTCCTCTCAGGTGTCTTCTTCCATCATCAGCGTACATGCAGACGTAAGTCCTTTTATCTTCCATGTGTTACTCAGGGAATTCTGGAAAATGCTATCAAGATCACTAATGAACCTCCTACAGGCATGCATGCCAATCTGCATGCTGCTCTGGATAACTTTGACCAGGTGAGGTTTTTTCCTGCTTTCCCACTTCACACATACAAACACATGCAGTTTTCTGGGGATTTTCTTTCTTCTTTTTTTTTTTTTTTTTGCTTAATTCAACCATTAGTCATTTATTAACTCTCCATCTTTCCAGGATATCCTGGACCAGTGCAGCCGTGAGCAGGAGTTCAAGACCATTCTCTTCTCTCTGTGCTACTTTCACGCCTGTGTGGCTGAAAGGAGGAAGTTTGGGCCACAGGGTTGGAACAGAAAGTATCCATTCAACACTGGAGACCTCACTATATCAGTTAACATTCTGTACAACTACCTGGAGGCTAATGCACAGGTGGGGGTGTGAAGTGATTAGGCTGTTTAGGGAGGTTATTCAGTTATTATTATTATTATTGTTGCTGTTGTGATGAAGGTTCCATGGGAGGATCTGAGGTATTTGTTTGGCGAGATCATGTATGGAGGCCACATCACTGATGACTGGGACAGGAGGCTCTGCAGGACATACTTGGAGGAATACATGCAGCCCAATCAGGTTTCTGTGTTTTTTCAACTGTAATGAGTGAAAGTACACATATTCTGTAGAACTGGACTTATTGTGGTCATATAAAATGCTTTTCTTCAGGCCCGTCAGCCCCAATTTGAGGTTGTCTAGTTTTAGACTACCAAGTGTTCAAGAATAAAATGTTGGCCCCTTATATACATTCCTCTGTGCAGGGCTTCACTCTTAAAGTTCTTGTTTTTTATGTCTTAGTTTGACCGTAGACTTGCCTTGGGGTCTGGTTTTCTTGTCCCTTCCAATTTGGACTACAAGGTAAGTTGAATCCAATCTTGTTCAGTTCAACAACATAATGCTGTACAGTTTTATGGTGTCAGGAAAAAAAGGTCAATGTATTCCAGTCAGTCAGCTAATTCTGAAGAGTTCACAATGTTCATCTGTATACTTGCCACATCTGTCTGTGAAAAACGTGTAAAATGAGTTTGTTCACCCACTGTGTTCTGATTCATCCCAGGGCTACCATGATTTTATAGATGAAATGATTCCCCATGAAAGTCCGGTGCATTATGGGCTGCACCCAAACGCAGAAATTGAGTTTCTTACAGTGACGTCTGATAATCTTTTTCACACTCTGCTGGAGCTTCAGTCTCCTGATGCTGTGATGGGGGACGGAGCTTCACAGACTCTGGAGGAAAAGGTAGCAACACTTACAAATGAAGATAATATTTATTGGGATCTGCAAAATGACACAAATCTGATGATGATGATGGTCCTGTAGGATAAAACTACAAAAATCTAAAACATAATAGATCATCCAGTTTTGTGATTACTCACCATAGCAGCCTTTTTTCTAACTAAACACTTTGCCCACTGCAGGTGAAAATTATTTTAGACGAAGTCCTGGAAAAGCTTCCAGAGGAATACAACATGTCTGATATCACCTCCAAAACAGCGGAACGATCACCGTACATCCTGGTCTGCTTCCAGGAATGTGAACGCATGAACACACTCATTAATGAGATCCGCCGCTCACTGAAGGAGCTCGATCTTGGACTCAAGGTATTCTCAGACGTCTCCAGCATTGTTTTTAGCTTAATGTATTTATTTGTGTGTTGATAGTGACAGACAGGTGAATGTTTCTGTACAGGGAGAACTGGCCATGTCCTCTGAGATGGAGAAGCTGCAGGCAGCCTTGTTCTTTGACAATGTCCCTGATACTTGGACCAAACTGGCCTACCCTTCTACATACAGCCTGGCTATCTGGTGCGTCTTTCACAGCACATGACTCAATAGATCTTTCTGTATATAACATTTTGTTTGTTTTTCTTGATATTTAAGATCCTTTTACTTGCACTGGTCTGTTGTTCATTGGCTTAAAATGCAAGTAACGACATCAGTGTGTCTAATGTCTTTGTGTCAGGTTCAATGATGTGATGCAGCGCTGTAAAGAGCTGGACAGCTGGACTCAGGAAATGTCTCTGCCCAGTGTCGTCTGGCTATCAGGACTGTTTAACCCCCAGTCCTTCCTAACAGGTAGAACAAGTAAAACGTTTCACCTAAACAAAAATATGACACTCCATTGTTTATCTCTTTAATGCATCCCTATTGGGGATCGTCTGTTGTGTCGTTGTGTCCCTGCATTCCAGCTGTGATGCAGTCTCTAGCCCGTAAAAATGAATGGCCTCTAGATAAAGTGAATCTTACAGTGGATGTCACCAAAAAGTTTAAGGAAGAGTTCAACCAACCTGCCAGAGAGGGTGCATATGCATATGGACTCTACATGGAAGGTAGAAGTCGTCTCTCATCTTGTTTCTGTTGAAACTGAGAGAAGATGGATTGGATTGTCAAGCAGAATTAAAAAAATTGTTATGGAATCTTCCCAGGTGCAAGATGGGACACTCAGACCGGGGTGATCACTGAGGCTCGCCTGAAAGAGCTGACCCCAGCCATGCCGGTCATCTCAGTCCGAGCTGTGCCCAACGACCGCCAGGAGACCAGAAACATCTACGAATGTCCACTGTACAAGACCAAAATCAGAGGACCCACATACGTCTGGACCTTTAGTCTGAAAACCAGAGAGCGGCCAGCTAAATGGGTGCTGGCAGGCGTGGCCCTGCTGCTTAGCGTGTGATATGTGGACAAGGTGACATTAAACAAGCAAAATAAAAGTGTAACAGGTATTTACAGGGACAACAAAGTTATTATCATTTATATTATCTCTTCCATATTCAGTGACACATGTGATGGTAGAATCTGATGAGTTTTTTTTTTATTTAAAAATAATGCAATATACAGAAAAAAAATATGCCAACAATTCACACACAAGATCACAGTTAGAACTGGTATAGTTGAAGCAAGTTTTAACAAATCAAAACAACAAACTAAAAAATACTCTAAGCAGGAGGAAAAATAACAGTACTGCCTCATTAGAGCGGCACTCAAGTGCATTTTTAGTCACACTTGTACCTCTTACAGTATATTATGCAGCAGTTTATCTAGTAAATTAAATTACACAGGTGAAATCCGTCTGGCAGCACAGCAAGAAACCTTTAAGCTCCTTTCAGACATATTTGTCTCCATTTATGTGACGTCAGCTTTATTTTAGAACACCTAGTCATTTCTATAGAAACGTAACATGAGTCGTCTCACAAGGTCACATCTTGTATCATTCTGTATCACATTAAATTTGGTAGAAATATCAACATCATGCCTTCAAAATAAAAGCACAGATGTCTACAGGATGTGGTGGATTGATTCTGTTCTTAAGGTTTCAGATTGTTATTGTTTCATTTGGCTCATATCCTGTTTTTCTGGCACCTGCGGTGAAAAGAATGAAATAAAACAATGTTTGAGCTGTTGTTTCTCCTCTCTGTCTGTCATACTCTCCAAAAATAGGCAGCAGTAGAGATATAAACTTTAAAGTAATCATTGTTTGATGGACTGACTGTTGTCACATGTCTGAAAGGGGCTTGATTTTCATTTTGCGCTTTTACAAATGTGTGTAAATTTTATCATCAAAAAAGTAACAAAAGGAAGGTTGTTTTTTTTTTTCATGTACAGACTGTGATGCACGTTCTGTTGCTCAGATGCTGAATATGCTTACAAGTTAAAATCTTTCTATTTTGGCCACTGTTTGTATTTCTTTGTGCATTTTTTATGGGTGTGTCTGATAATGTGTCTGTTAGTCGCTGTCAGACCAGTCGAGCTCCATCATGTCCATGGCTGCTGTCGCCATGTTGAGCTTGGTTCCATGTCGCATGCTACAGCTCTTCACAGAGTTCTGATTGGAGGATGCTCGCATGCTCACCTGCATCCCGGAGCGACCAACCGCGCCCACTTCACCTCGGATCTTTTGGCTGAGGGCCTCGCTGAGGTCGCCTCTGATTCCCTGGACTACAACTCCCACGTCACTCCTGCGGCTCCTGACCCCCAGCTCACTCCTGACACCCTGACCCATCACCTTCATCACTCCCAGGTCACCCACGTTCATGTCCATGTCACCCAGTTTCTCCATGTCTCCCATATCATCGATATCTAAGGTCAGCATGTCCCCTAAACCTCCAAAACTTCCATGGAGACCTTTAAATATGGTTTGCAGCCTCCCTCCTTCGAGTCCCCCCTCCACCCCTTTTTCCTCTAACCTGTCCCCAGGTTTATCAATCTCCCATCCCTCATTCTTCTCATTTTCCTCTTCTCCCTCCCGAAACCCTCCCGAGTACCCTCGGACAATGGTGGTCACTCTGCTTCTCTGCATGCCTCCCCTCTCTCTGTCCCCCTCCTCCCAGGTCCTCTCCTCCCTCTCCACTACGCCTCCAGGGAAGCTCCTAAGTGTTACCTGCACCCGTCCTCCCTCAAGACTCCCACTATCTTTTTGTTCCCTCTGAGGCCAACCTGTCTCCTCAATGGTTCCTTCCTCGTCCCCGTCTTCCTCTTCAAACCTTCCCTGTAACTCGCGGAGCATGGCATGCAGCCTTCCACCATCCAGGGAGCCCACTCCCCTCTCCAGCACGGCACCACTCCCCCTCTCTGTGTCTCCATTGCTGAGTGTGCGGAAGAGAGAGCTGACCCCAGCACTGCTGACCCCCGCACTGCTGAGCCCAGTGCTGTTGGAGTCCTGGGAGTGTGAGCGGAAGAAAGGGCCCGAGGAGCCGATTGATATCGGTGTGAAGAACTGACAAACCAAGACAGAGAAAGAATTATAATTGTTGTTTTGTTTTTGAGTTCCGTAAACTTCATTTGACGGCTACTTACAGGTGAAATGTTTGAGCGTTCCATCAGTAGAGAAGTCGGACTGGGAGTCATACTGGACCGCTCCTTCAGCCTCTCCTCCCACAGTCTGAGCCTCCTCTCTCTCTCCTCGAGCTCCTTCTCCTTGGAGTAAAGCTCCCTCTCTAGCTTCCTGAGGCGCTCCAGGGTTGATTCAATCTCACACCTGTTCAATGTACATATGTCATACACTGGGGGTGAGTAACATGGCAAAAATATCTCTTCTTTTAGATTTAACTAACAAATCCAGATCATGACTATATCACAACCTTTTACATTGATTGTTTATATTAATTTTGATGTTACTGAACAATAACTTGGCCCTAAAAGAGAAAATACAGCAAAGCATTTTGCCCAAATGTTGTTTCGGAACAGATTTTTATTCTGTTTCTATAGTACAATGTAGATGATGTGTACTTGTACAGCACTTCTTTTATAACTGATGCTTTCTGAAGTGCTTCATGCTAATATTTTGTCATTCACCCATTCATGCACACATTTGATAAACTACATATTGTAGCCACAGCTGCCCTGAGACACTCACTGACAGAGGTGAGGCTGACATTGCACAATCACCACTGGGTCCTCCAACTACCATCAAATAAACAAGGGAGATGAAACATCTTTTCCAAGGACACAACAGCAATGCAATCTATCCAGAGTGGGGATTCAAACCAGTGACTCTCCAGTCATCTGACAACTTGCTGTATGTCCTGAGTTTCTCCTATAACTCTACAAGGGCCAGAATACGTCTTTTCAATGACCACATAATCTATCTGCATATGATAGTGTCAAATCTCCACAATCTCTCAAGTAGCTAATGTCTTTTTTCACTTTCCAATTTACAAAAACTAGTCCCACCACAGGAAAAATCTTTAGCTTTCATTTTTGGATAAATTCTTTTTGTGCATTTTTTAAAGTTAAATTTTGAAAATAATTGAATTTTTTTCTTGTCAGAGCTCATTGCCCTTTCACAAAATTATTACACCGTGAAATAGACTCAAATGTACTAAATATGTACTAAATAGTACCAAACAGCAAAGCAACAACTACTGGTAAAATTGCTGCAACCATATAACAACCTGTTCTAACTTTTTAGCATATTTTCTGATACTGCAGTTAAATTTTGCCTGAGCAGCGGATTGTGGAGTATATTTTTGTTGCAGTACTGTCTGTATCCACAAAATGTCACTGTGGATGTTGTTAAGTGTCTCTGAATGTCCATTTACAAACAATCACCTCTCGCAGCAGCTAAATATAGACACACAGACATATCTCCTACATTCCTTCAGCACAATGCTTCCCTACTCATTCATCTCACCACTTTTACGTAGTTTTCCCCTCCATGTCTACATCTCACCACCCATAACCAAAACTTCACTCAGAATTGTTTGCGCTCACTGTGCTCTTGTTAAATATGCACAGAATCTCACACCTTCTCTCCTCTGGTGCATTATCCACACCCCCCCGTCTCCGTCTCCCCTCTCATCAATCCACCCTCATTTCGATTCTATCATCTCCGTCTTTCAGATTTCACACTCACACAGTACATTTCTTTTGCTCCCTGTTTAACTCACATTTGATTTCTCTTCCATACCCCATAGCCCTCCATGTCCAACCCTCCGTCCCTCCCCCATGGAGGAGCAGAGGAATCTCTTCCATGGACACTTTCCAGAGAGCTTAATATAGACTGATGTTGAGTGCAAGGTCACAAGCTCAACTTTTCTCCTGAGTTTCAGAGTAGCACAGAGCTGAGTGTGTTGGCGCTGTCGTTTGAAAACCTGCACCCAATGACTTTAGACTGTGCGCTTGTGTTTATACCTCCACTGGTCCTTGTTATGAAGGAAAGAGTTGCACTGATCTGGTAGCCTGCTGTCATTTGCCATGGTCTCCAACGTTAACAGGACCTGTTTAAACTGTGGTCGCTCCTGTAGATACAGAGTTTGAAACGGAATATTAAAACAGATTTAAGCTCCTAAGTTAACTCATGCAAAATATTCTAGGAAATCTTCTTTATCCCCAGACAGTCTGGTCTCACCTTTGGATCTGCTTGCCAACATTTCCGCATTAATTCTGCAAAACTTGCAGGACAGCTGGTGGGGATGGTTAGCCTCTAGATGCACAAACACACATCACAAACAAATGTGACTTTGAATATTTCAGTTATTTTCCAAACAAGAAAAAATTGGAACCAAATAAGTGATAGTTTTGTTCAAAATAAGCAGAAGACTGAACAGTTTTGCTCCTGTGAGGCTTCACTTCACTTGTTTTTCATGACTGCTTCCTCCTCTTAACGCATGAATAATAGTGTATAAACACACTGTGTTTAATCTGCATCATCATACCACTGAAATGGTAATAAAGGATTTAATTTACTTCTGATGTTATCATCAAAAGCTTTCCTTGTACACATCAAATCCAAGTCATTTATTTATTATCTGTAAATAGTCTCAATATCTCCTCTGACTACACTTAAGTTCTTATTTTTCATCTGTTGCATTAATATAGTTACAACTAAACTTTAGAAAGATGTAATTGGCTGTTACACCCATTGACTTTCTATACAAGTCAATGGTTACACCCCTGGTTCACACATGTTGTGATGCAATACTCGGGATTTTGGTGTCCACTACTCACAGCTCAAATATATAATCATCACCAGCTGAACTGTGATGTAAAGCTAAAAACACAGAAAGATCCCAAAGGTGGAGAAACTCAAGCTCTGACTGGAAACAACTCGACACAAAACTGGAATTAGTGATATTTTGAGAACCTTTGTAGCGGATCATAGTTAACCAATGTGCTTGTTTTTACTTGTGCAGTAAGACTGAAGTCTCTATTAGATCTGCATTAACAAAAACTACCAAACAGAGAGAACATTTAATTACTTTTCAAACCTGTATTTAAATGTTGTGGGGTAGAAGTGGTGCTTGTCCTAGGTAATAGATAAATGTAACCATCACATCTTAGACTCCACCCTTTAATCGGGGTTACGGTCGGGGGTTTAAATATAAGCTCATAAACCTGCATTAGCAGATGATGGTCCTTGGGATGCTTAGTATTTTCTGATGTGTTACTGGTTATAAAAAGTTTGAGAATCACTTGCTTATATCTTCTAACATCACAGTTTCTTTACATTATTATGTAGCTAACACACTGACCTTGTGCTTTTATATACAATTATGTCTGTGAGAATGTCTAACACAAACTTAATTAACTGAGTTCAAGATGAAAACTGTGTTGGGCAACAAGTTTCTCCACCTCATGAAGCTGATTTTCCATTAAAATGCCTGAGGTTTGAAAAAAAGTCCTAACAGAGTTTATAAAGTTCTATTTTATCTAAAAAATCTGAGACTGAAATATGTTCTCCTACCACTGGAAAGCAGGTGTCATGACTAGGTTTTCACCTTTATTCTCTCCTCTTGTAAAAGACTCTCTGGTTGCTGCAGGACTGAATATAAAATGTGAGTGCTTCTAATCTTAAATGATCTTTTTCTCTCTTGTATAACAGAAATAGAAAAATCCTCCCCTCCTCAAATAAGAGATTAGATATCAAAGACTCGTTTGAGTTCTGACAAGACCGTGATTCCTTCACATGAGAGATCATCTGGCATCATCAAATGTCTGAATGAGCACCATGCTACAGTGCAGCAAATGGAAAGATTTTTTTTTTTTTTTCACTGGGGATTAATCTCAAAATATCAGCAAGTCTGAGTGGAGAGAGGGCAAGTTGAAGGGTCAGGAGGAGAGGTGTAGCTATGGAGGGGGAAATCAAGAGACTGGGAAAGAGGAAGAGACACAGTGAGAGTTATTTAGGGAGAGCATTTGGAGATTAGCCAATGGCTATGCAGGAATCGTGTTCCCCTGGTTGTTTGTTGCCCCACTGTGTGTGTGTGTGTGTGTGTGTGTGTGTGTGTGTGTGTGTGTGTGCGTGCGTGTGTGTGGGTTTGTTTTTCTGACCTCCTGAGGACCAGTTTCCTGACTTTTACTATCTTTCTGGGGTCCGAGGGTTCTTGTGGGGACCGAAGCCTGGTCCCCATGAGGGGGACTCTCCTTTTTAGGGTTAGGGGTTAGGTTTATAGGTATGGTGTGAATAGAGTTTTAGTTAGTCTTAGGGTTAGTTATAGATCAGTAATGGTTAAGGTTAGGAAAAGGGTTTGGGTTAGGTATAAATCTAGTTACTAAAATCAATGGAAGTCAATGGACGGTCCCCATAAGGATAACAAAACACACTTGTGTGTGTGTGTGTGAGAGTGAGGTCAGTAACTGAAGACCTCGTAACCATCAACCCTTATCACTTATAAACCTCAGCAGTTTTTTTTCCTTTTTATCCCGTCTCTCTCTCTCTCTCTGTCTCTCTCTCTCTCTCTCTCACTCGCTCGCTTGTAAAGGTTTTAGCCTGGAGAGAGTCTGGCTGAGCTCCACCGCTGTGTATCCAGGCCTTACATGAGCACAGAACTGACATCAGGCCTAAAAATACTCTGCCAAACCAGCTCACAGTGGAAACCATGAGAGCATCGCATTGTGCCTCCAGTCGCCTCGAACTCTGATGTGTCAACAGGCTCACAGTGGGTTTAGAGAGGTGTGTGTGTATGTGCAGATTACCTCTTGTTTTTCAACCACCAGCCAAGCAACCTGAAGTCCCTCGAAACCTTTGAAAGGAACCTCCCGAGTCAGCATCTCCCATAGCACCTGGACACAGACACACACGTGGTTTCAGTATTTTAATTCTTGCTCTTCCAAATTTCACTCTGACACTAGATAGCCAGTGTTATAACACTCCTTCTAACTCACCACACCATACGAGTATGTATCACAGGTCTCAGACACAGGTAGGCTCTGAATAACTTCAGGAGCCATCCATGGAAACGTGCCCACCACCGTCATGTGAGTGGTGTGAGACAAAAACTTAGAAGCTCCAAAGTCACAAATCTGAAATCCAAACAAACAAAAAGTATTTTTTAAAAAGAATCTTACACGATTTGTGTCCCGGACTTTTATGAATGAATGTCAGTACCGTTGCTACGCACCTTCAGCACGTTATCTGCTGTCAGCACCACTGTGAACACGGAACACAGGAACCAGTCAGACTTTAAAATTAGTTAGGACTCGTTGTTTAGTGCATACGTTCATAAAGCAAGTTCAAGGAGAAAGAAATCAAGTCCGGATCATGTTACCATTTCGGGACTTGAGGTCCCTGTGAATCACTTTGACCGGAGCTTCAGCATGGAGGTAATGCATCCCTGTAGGAGAAACATTAAAACATAAAACATTACGTACAATTTAAAAAATAAATAAATAGACAAATGTAATTTTTTTAACTAGATTTTGGTGGGTTTTTTTAATAAAACAACAAAGAAATTCCATAGCATTTTGTTTAGGATCATCAAAATATATAGAGAGAATTTGGAGGCTGTAAATATATTTTTAAATAAGCCGTGTGACATCTAAAAATTGGGCTTGAAGCTATTTGAATCTTAAAAATGAAGCAGAAAACCACTGTGTGGATACCTCCAACTAATGCTTGATATACAGCACCTACAGGCCTGGAAATGATCAAATCACTAGACAAGAGCTATAATGATGCTAGTAATTTTATCATCAACCAAATGTATTATCTTCTACCATGATGGGATGGCAGTCGCTATGACTTGTTACAAATTAGAAACTTAGAATGCACCATGTCCTGTGAGCTCCTCAGTGTTCTGGTTACCAGAAAATCAGCTGGTCCAGATAACCTGGAGTCTAAGTTTTTAAAGCTAGCACCACTTGTACTACCTTAGACATATTGTATGTATTTACTGTCTTTCTGGATACAAATAACTCCCATTTGGAAATTTGCCTTTCTTCTCCCTTCTTTAACGGAAAGGGGAGGGGCTGCAGACCTAAACAATTACAGGCCTATTGTTTGATGCACTTTGTGTAGTTCTACACTAGTTTTAAATACAAAAAAACTGAATTTATGAAACTTTCCAAATGAAAATCTAGATCCACCAACCTGCCACCAGTACTCAGGGTTCAGAATCTGAGTTTATGTCTCTGAATACGAATCATTAGGAATTTTGATAAATGACTCACTCTTGCTGAAATTAAAACTTGACCTCACCTTTAGAATCAAGTCACAACTTTATTTTGAGGCTAGAAAAGACTCGATCTGCTACTTTTACATTTTACTGATGATAAAACTAGTGTCTGTACATAGGAGCTCATTGCCACTAGAACCTTATTATTACTTTAATATATATAACAAAACCTGTTTAGTACGATCAGATGTCTTCATTGTAATACAGAGCAGCATTTGCAGACACCAATATTACTTTTAATCGTACCTTTGGCTATCTGTATGGCCCATGTCATGATCTGCTCCATGTCCATCTCCTCACTTTGCTCACTGGAAAGGAACTCATAGAGAGACCCCCCACTAGCATACTCTGTAACACACACACACACACACACACACACACACACAACAAGAAAGAAGCAATAGTTTCTATTGATGAACAACTTAAAGGCAAATTACAGGTATTTATACACAGATACATGTTTTGTGAATTTACTTTCAGACAAGATTGTCTACAGATTATGTAAGAATTTGTTCAACAAACTAAATAATGGGGAGGTATCAGGTGTTGTTTGATCAAAGGTTATTTAAAACAGCTGAAAATGAAAAACTATTTAATTGAAACAAACCACAATCAAGTCATTTGAGTTAAATATTTCCTTTTTGATTTTTACATATAGCTTGATCATGTATAGAACATGTCATTGACCAAACTAAACATAACACAACTAAACAACAATTGCAAACAACATGAATATCCTCCTTTTCATTAACATGTGATTTTAAGTGAGATCACAATTTTTGGTGAGAAGTTTGAAAAAGCCACTTTTTTTTTTATTGATTCAATTTTTAGTTGTGCAGCAGAAAGATTCAGTAGTCCTGAAGAGTTGGACGTGCTCAGAGCTGCTAAGTGATGCGTCAGTGCTGAATCTGAACCAACAACCACATTCAGAATCCAAACATTCAGGTCTCAGTTACAAACAACATGAGCAGGAGGAACACCAAGAGCCAGTGTTCAGAGAAGGCTCATATAAACACATGAACACTGCACATGAAAACAAGTCTGTGACTCTCTACATCAAGAATTAAATATACACACACACAGGACACAGTGTGTCCCAAAATCACTTCCTGTCTCACCTTAAATCTCATGTTTAACTTTTTTCTACTATCAAAACTCCAGAATAATTACAGCTGACAGCTACTGTTTAGGTTTAATGTTCTTGTGAAGGCGTCTGAAAGGATATGTCAATCTAACACACAGTGTGGGGTCTGACCTGTGACGATGGCATAGTTAGGAGACTCCAGCACAGCTCCATAAAATTTGATGATGTTCTTATGACTCAGTACACTGAGAATCTCTGCCTGGAAAGAAAGACAGTACAAAGAGAAACATTATTAGAAAACGTTCAGTATCTGATTAAGACATTTTTAAAAAACACCAACTTTTAGGTGAATGGTAGTTTGTAAATATTTAAACTTTTACATGTTGTTTAGAATCAGAATTATTTTAGTGTCTGAGCAGAACTTCTTTCTCTCTGAGTCACCAAAGATCTCCCTCACCCTACAGTTACAAAGATGCCATCATTCAGAGCTAATATATAATCCAAAATAAAATATCTGATAAATAACATAACAACTATATGTATTTTAAAAAGCTGCAAATGATGATCAAAATGTTTTTTTTTTCCTTAAGGAGCAATTTACAAGTCTCAGATTTGTAAAGTTCATTCATGACTATTTGCATCTCATTCCATCCATCAGCTAATAATACAGGAAAGAAACTTCAGTTCTCTCATGATCCATTCATTTGCATTTACTCATGAGCTGCACACACATCTGTAGCCCCTGAACATATTAGAATCACTTCCCCATGTGGTTTTAGTTACTGGCCTGTGCGCATGACATCACCTTTTAATGCACAAGTTCATCTTACTAACTATATATTTGATAGACTCTGCAGCTTTGACTGTTATACAAAACTTTAAACTCCTACAGGTGACGGTGACTTTTCAGGAAAGAGGTTTGAGTCACCAGCTGGGGGAGAGTCATGTCCCAGTCATGTACTACAGAGATCTCAAATAACTACACACCTCACCCCAACATACAATGGGAGGATAACAGAGGGAGTTGAGCATAAATAAAACTGCTCCATCTACAAAGAGTGAGATGGGAGGGGGACAAAAAGAGGTATGTTTAAGATAAACACATGTTCAGTGCCAAAAAACAGGGAGGGAGGGAACTTTAGTGAACCCTGTAAAACTGAGTGAATTTGTTTTATAGCTCTCTTGTGCCATAAAAAAATGAATTCTGTTTCTAGACACAGAAAGAGTGATTGTTTTTGTGTTTCTCTTTCTACCTCTTTGTCGATCTTTAAAAGCTTCTTCACGGCCACCTCCTTGTCTTGAGATATCCAGACGGCTCTGTAGACGCTCCCAAAGCTGCCTCCTCCACAGTTCTCATAGAAAAGCAGATCCTCATGTTTTATCTGTACAAACGACGAGCCAGGGGACGACATGGCATACTGACTCACGCACTGCCAAACACACACATGGACACACGAAACACTAACTGGAAAAAAAAAAACAAGAGTGGACGCTCAACTCAAAATTGCCGTTTACAACTAAGTCACTAAACGGCACAGAGAGCGAGTGGTAAGAAATGAAGTAAAAGCCGAGCGGTTTCCTCCACAGGCTTTAGAGTTCTTGTTGTTAGTCAGACTGAACAGAGTGTCAGAAAGAAGAAACCAGAAAGTGCTGGAAAGAGAGAGAGAAAAGTTTTCTGTCCGTGAGCCGGGACGGGTCGACTGTCACTGTCAAAGTATTACATTGCCTGATAGTGGTGGTTCAGTGAAACTGCAACTTCAAACACACACACAAGCTTAGAGATGAAGAAGACATGAGTAAGTATGTTTAAGATTGTATTCAGTCTGTGCCGCCCGCATTCAGTAGACACACTGTTCAAATATGGTCACTGGCATTCAGGGCATTCCTTCTTCCAGGATAACTGTGGCTATATAAAGCTGTCCATACACTGAACACACACACACACACACATAGATTTGGCCTATACTGTGTCTGACGTACTGAGTCCATTAGTAATACGACAGCCTATCAATCACTCACTCTGCTGCTATAAAAACATACCGTCACTACAGAAGCCACGCAGGGACACAGAGTTACTCAACCAGATGGGAACACTGACATCATCAAGCAAGACAGACATGATAACATCAGCATGTGGGGACAGGTGAGACCAGCCGTGGGAAGTTACACAGCTTCTCCATTTCAGATTGAAATCAAATACTGTGTTTAGAAGGTGCAGCCGAGTCCCTGATGAAGAGAAAAAGGAAATACTGCACAAACATTTAAAGAACCCCATATGTTTGATTGTTTAGATGGAAATTAGCACATCAGCTGAAAGAAAACAGGATAAAAGATTCAGAAGTTGTCTGACAGGATGCGTCCTTCATCAAAGCCTGTGCTCTTTTTACATCAAAGGGATCACCATATGTACCACATTTAAAAGTAAACTACATTTTTCCAATAGTAACTTCAAATGTAGCTTTCTTCCAATTAACAGTTAGTATTTATATAGTAATAAAGTAAAACTTCTATCATACGTAAGACAGGGGCTCATCAAGGAGGTTCATTCAGTCCTTTTTGTTAAACCCTCTGCTGACACAAGCCTGGATTACGACATAGGGCAACATTTTCTGAAGAGAGAACAGTGGTGGGACTCATCAGCAGTGATAATGACACATTTCACAGAGATGAAGGAGAGACAGTAATCTGTCTCTTAATGTCAACAATACTAAAGAGTTGATTTTGAATTTTAGAGGAAAAGAGAGATGATCAAATCTCCTCAAACAACAATTAATGGCTTACCTGTAAAAAGAATGTCCACATCATTGAAGATACTCAATACCAAACATCTAGCCAGGCTTAGAGAAAGATGAACTTACTGGCATTTTACTGGGTTCTACTTAGAGCATCCTGACCAGCGGGATCGCTTCCAGGCACCTGCAATGTGAATGACAGGTTGACCCTGTAACATGTGGTGAAAATGGTTAAGAGGTCTCACTTGTCTCATTAAGGTCCATTTTTTTAGGGGAGATGCAAAAATAAACCTATTAAATATTGTGAAAGATTCCTCTCCTCTTACCAAACCTGTTCAGACTCCTGCCATGTGGAAGAAAACACCACTCTATTGTATCCAAAACAACCAGAATGTGCAACAACCTCATTCATCTAGTAACTGTCTAACATTGGGATCACTCATCTGTACATTACTTTACATTTTATAGACATGAATTGACCAATAAATGATTTAGTTTTATAAGTTTTACAATATACAGCTCTGTGCACCTTCCTGATACTATAACTACAGCAGACCTCTTCAATCGTTGCCGTCAACATTTCTGTTCTGTGCTTTGAGTAAGAGAGTAATTACCCGCCTCATCCTCCACTCGGAAGAACAAAAAAAATTGTAGTCAGTGGGGCATTAATGCTGATAAATTAGCTATTTTATTTTTTACAAGGCAGACAACACATAAAACACAGTTCACAGGCAGCTTTGGGGAAAAGCCAGCCTCACACATCAGCACAGCGAAAACTCCTGAGATCAAAGTAAAAACAACGACACGCACACACTCCAAATCTACATATACAAAAATAAAATCACACAGACTGAACACAACGGGTCGATATGACAAGGGTTCTCCTCAAACTCTTTGTTTTTATACTCTAAAACTACAAATCAGTCCCAATGAAATCAGTGCAGTTTCATCATTCAGCTGATCTCAGAACAGATCAAATTAAGCATTGCCATCATTCAGACTGTCTTAAATTTGCAGAATGCACTTCAACAAAAAAAGAATACTGCAGTAATCCTACTGAATATTTTTTTGTAATATCGTTAGAACTTTAATTAATTTAATACACAGTCAAGAAGTTTTGAAATATTTGACTAGTTAAAAGTTATAAATATTTTAATTTTCTTTTTGATTAATTTAGATAACAAACTAAATACATATTCTTAGATTTCTGTGTATGCAACATGAAAAAAAAAGAGAGTTTGGAACACTACAGCTTGTTTGTTTTTATGAGTAGGGTCATCTGGTCTGTTCAACAGGCAGGTTACAGCCATTTTTTGTAAACTAGGACTCGTTTCAGGTTGCACAACAGTACAGGACTCTCTGATAGAAATCCACTGTATAGAACATAAAGCCTAAAGAATTCAGTCATGCAGGATACTGGTTCTCGTTCTATACATTATAGTTCTAGCTAACAAGTCTGAAACAGTAACGGCTAGAACAGCTGACACCGTCGGTCCAGGAGCTGAGACACAGCGATGAGAGAGCAGCCAAACACTTTCTGTTTGTCTTCAAACGGCACAGTTTGATCCATGACAGTCCATACTGAAGATAAAGTTACTGCTGTGGTTTGCTACTAAATGTCCACATGTTGGGTTAGTTAAATCATGTAATGTGTTTGTACTTTATTTTTAAGCTAACATCACAGAGAAGGCGAGGGTGGTGGAGGACTTGGAGCTCATGTCCGCCGAGGCTCCAGCCTGTAGGAGAGCTGCGTCAGCGCCCTCTGGTTGTCAATCACGCAGAGCTTCCTAACGTAACCTCGTACCTCGGCCTGGTTCTTATTCGGCTGGCAAACGTCAGGATCTAACGGGTCACAGAGACGACAGAACAAGAAGTCAGACTGCAGTTCGCTCGCAGCATGTCTGCAAATTCAATAAATGAATAATACATGGGACTCACTGAACGGTTGGCTTCGACAGTGCCTCACTTGTCGAATAGTGTTTGCTATAATACGCTGATATAAATTAAGGAACAGCTTTAGATATTGTGTTAAAAGGAAAGAAATCCGTATTAAGTAAAAGCCCCCTAAAAAAGGTTTAACTGCTCACCATTTTCTCAAAATTGACCATGTTGTCAATGAATGTCTTGTTGCCCTCATGTGTAAATGTCATATCTGTAATAAAAAAAAATAAACAAGACTATTAGCAGAAGATCCTTCGTGTGTTACAAGATAAATAATCTGTTGATGTTAAAAAAAGAGCCAAATTTCTTTAAACGGAATGTGTTTGGTGCAAATACAGTGTTGTTTGCATCATATGATTAAGAGTTATTTGATATTCATACTTTTTACATCACAGATGAAAGAGTGGTCAGTATGTTGATGCTAAAACTGACCTTTAAGAAGTAGAGGCATGAAGGGGATGATTGGTGGTTCCAGTTTGGTAACAGTAAGTCTGTAAGACCGGTGGTTTCTTGACGGGTCCTGCCATGAAACGTGCAAGTAAATGTCCAATTAGAACAAAGTTCGTTTTTACTTACACAACTACGTCAATAATAAGTCAAATTTAGGTTGTACGTTAATCTGTATGTTTTTTAGATACAGATCTCTCTTGTTGTCTCTCTGCAGTAAAAATATAAAAATGAAGCCTTATCTTTCTCAATCTGAGCACACAGAAGTCTTAAAGATGTTTCTAATTACACATTATGTTTGTATCTGACACTTTACAGCGACAATAAGATGCTGTTGTATATCTTGATAAATGTCAAAGCAAAGCTCACCATCATGCTTTCAAATTCAGCATAAAACTTTTTAAACTTGGAAGGAAGTTTCTGTTTGAAAATAAATAAGAAAACAATTTCAGTAAGAGTAGTTATTTATAGAGAATTTTATACAGATTAGGATTTATGTGGATTATTATAATGTTTACCTCCCATGTTTGGCTCAGTCTGCTGACAGCAGGGTTGCTCATCCCCATGATGATGGCAAAAAATGAATTGAGATTCTTAAATTCTCGACAGCTACATAGAAAAAGGTATAAAATAAAGTGAATCCACATGTTGAACTCATTAGAATTTAATTTGTATGTGAGAACATGTTTATTAGCTGAATCATGTCCAACTCACTGGGCAGCAATCTTAATGAATTTCTTAAGGAGCTGCACTCTCTTGCTTAGCTGAGTACAGAGGCAAACTTCAGTGACCACCCACAGCTGGACCTGGTTGAACCTCCGCAGGAACAAGTCCAGATTAGCCGTAATTCTTTTGAAGCTCTGGCGGCCAAATGTGTGGTAGAGCAGCTCGTGCTGTGAGAGGAGAGAAAACAAAAAGATACATGAGTTTAGACTTAATTCATGGACAGATGATCACACCCCTGGATTCACCAAGCATCTCCACAGCTGGATTTTTGAAGACTGACAGTCATAAAATGATAGCACGTGCTTCCTAAAACACAGCACCTCATGCACACAGCTGAAGAGCTCCCAGTCGAACATCGTCATTTGATAAGCCAGGTCTTTGGAGCTCATCAGCTCAAATGTTGACATGGAGCCTGCAGAGGGGCCTTCCTGGTCTGGAAGAGGGGTCTGACACACAGATTGTACAAATTTATAGACACAATCAATCAACATAAAATGAGAACACTGCGCATACCAGAATATGTTAAATTACATTTAACTACATAGCTAAAAGTTAATGTTTGTGAATATTAGCCTATTTCCTTCTTATATGTCAATAAAATATGTTTGTAACAATTTATTTATGCTGCGTGTAACATTTAAAATAAACCCAATCACACGTGGAGGATATCAGTCCCTTACCAAACTGTTGAGCTGGTCGCGAGGACTGGCAAATAATCTCCCATTGATACTTAATGTAGAAAACACTGACACATCGTTAGGCTTCAGGATTTGTTTTTCTGCAACAGGAACAGGAATACGTGGGTTTTAATCACCTCCAGCATACCTGGAAATAAAAATAAATCAATGTCTTTGTTGTTTTCTTACCACAAGCTGAGCTGAGGTGGACCAGCAGGAGCTCATCGGTGGTGCCGAGTTTGTCGCTCACAGCGCTGATCACTTCTCTCCCAGTCGCTGCCACGGCGATGCGGATTGTCGTGTAGGTGTGATCACTGCAATACACCTTTAAGAGGACTGTGAATGTGGAAAAAGATTAGTGAAATAAAGCTGGTCTGTAATATATAAAATAAAGTACTAAAATACAAAAGCTATAGATGTTTGTTCACATACAATTTAAGGTAGATTTAGTTTCTAAAATTTGCAGATTTACAGTATAAATCTGCTAAAAAACAACAACAATTTATTCAACCCAAAACTGCAAATTCACCATGTACTAGTTTTTAAAATGTGAAGTCTTTCTCTGATTGAGCCAGAGTCATATTTTTTCATTGAACTCAAATAATTAGCTTGTTAAGATTAGCATTAGTAATGGACCAATCAGATGTCAGAGTCAAATCAGCCTCAGGGCCAGACACAAATTTATTTTCATAGCTTACTGTCATCTTGATTCCGGATAGGTTGTTTCTTCTGCAGCCTTTCCTCTCCATTGCTGAACTGTCGTATCAGGGTCTTCTGTTGAATTATGACATAATACAACTGTCACATGCATATTCCATACAGTATATTTGGAAAAATCCACAGATATTCAACCCAATTATAAGTTTAGACGTACCTTTTTTGTTGATTTGACCTCCTCTGAGCTACAGAAGCAAAAACACAGTAAATATAGTTTGTATTTGAAAACATCACACTACAAATACGTAGTGGAAAAACTGAGACATACTGTAATTTCATCACATTCTCAAGATCAGGAACCAAGTCTTTCAGTCCCCTCAGAGTCCGAGAATCATTTGATGCGCTTCCGTACAGCTCCTACAGAGACAGAGCAGAAGAAATGCTCAAATCAGGCAGGAATTCTGTGCAGATCGTGTGACTGAAACTTATTGAATGCTTACTCGTGTTTACCTCCAGGAAGGTGACTGCAGCGGGCTCCTCCTGTAACAGGTAGGTGTGTGTGTTTGCCCAGCGGAGTGCCAGGATGAGGACCCTCCTTTTATTGTTGAGTGTGTACTCCAACCTCTCCTGTTCAGAGCCCAGTGGCGATGCAGCATGATAGGTGCACACATGGTCAAAGATTAATAAGAAGTTACAGCTTTTGTGTTGTAAGAACAAAAAGATGGTGTAATATGATGATCTCAGATCAGAGTCTTTATTTGCCACCATACAGCATCTTATCAAAGCAACAGCCAGGACTATAATTTATATTTCATTCCAATTTAAGGCCTGACGTTGTTGCTTAATAATGTTAAAACACAAGCAGTTTCACACTAATCAGAAAAAAAAAGTTTCCTGCAACTTGGCAACATCTGAACAACAAGGATCCACATGGGAAAACAAATGGTGAATATCTAAACTTGTTACAAAGACGTAAGGGGCGCATGGAGGGGGATAAAGACTTTAAAGGATATTGTGCCATGAGCAGCGGGCACAGCTGACTGTTTGGCATGAAGACACAGTGCATGAGGACAAAATCATCCACTGCTGGATCTAACAGGTGGGAGAGAAAGCAAACAGCAAGAAGAAAGAAGTCAGGAGGGAAAGTTTCAACATTGATCAGTAATAATCTTATTTAATAAAAAAAAAAACACGAAATGTCTTTCCTTAACTAAAACAAAATCCCAAAACCCTTTGATTTCCTGGAATATTGTGGATAAAAAACGTTTGTTTCTTTGAAAGCTGTAGTGATGCAGCTCACAGGAAGTCAGAATTAAAACGGGTCAGAAGGTTCGTCTCATCGATCCTGCTCCATCCTGTAGTATCTTTGGTAAATATGAAAATAAAACCTACATTTCCAAATGCATCACAGATAATTAGGTTTGATTAAACACACTCATCTACTGTACATGTTTGTAGTGGAGACTGATCAGAAATAATAAGAGGACACCTGATCCCATTTAGCAATTACCTTGAACGTTTTCACCACTTTAGTTTCACTCTTGTCTCAAATCCTTTTTTATTTTACAATCTGGGACGACATGTGACATTTTCAACAGATTTGTCCCTCTTTCTCAGCTTATTTTTATCTTTTCTATTTTTCACACTTGGACGGTTTAAGACAAAAATAACTAAAAGCAACAAGCTCTTAAGTTTTACATCCGATCGTTTCCTTTCTGGTCACCTGGTTCGTTGTGATGAATGTCCAGTCTCATGGTCTCCAGGAAGTGATGGAGAATCTTCTCTGGTGTCCCTGATATCACAGTATATCTGCAAAAAGCATTTAAACACTGTTCAACAAAAGTACTTCTTCAAAAAGACAAATAAAGAACTGCACATGGTTGTTTTTAGTACTTATAGGTATGTTGGTAGAAAAAAAATTACTGTTCATTTAAAAAAATATTCTATAACAAATATTAACACAATCAGTGATTTGTTTTCTTTGATATGAGACACTTGCTTCAATAAGAAGTTGATACTACTGCAGAGAAAATACAGTATACAGATATTTTGCTACTATAAACAATAACACCTCAGACTTTCTGACTGACAGAGTTGGTTGTTTTTTGGGTTTAATGAGACAACAGAAGCAAAATGCTCAAAAAGCAAAATGTCCCTTGAGTATAGATATAAAATACAAGCTCAGAAGCAGCTAGAAGAACCCTGCCTCAGATTATAGATATTAACTGAATTACACAAATCAACATTTACTGTACGTCACCAAATGGGCTTTAAAAGTACTGAATAAAACTTGAAACCAATTGAAGTGTGATGCATTAAAAGTATCTCAGATAAGAATCCTAATCACTGACTTGATACTTCCCAGTGGGGACGCTCGAGGACTCTTCTCTAAAACCAGAACAACTTGTTCATGTTCTTTCAAACGCACTGTGTTCGCTTCCACATCCTAAAAATACAAGAATAACCATTAGCATGAATTGAACATTTGCAGTGTAATACAGACTATCTGCCAGAAGAGGGAGACACACATCACCTTCAGACACCATCACACATCGCTTCCAGGTAAAAGCATCACTTACTATTAATAGATACAAGATGGAAGCACTTTTTAAATTGTATTTCTTGACTGAGAAAATAAACTCCTGTTGACAATAAAACAGTTGGAAGAAAAGACGTGTCTATATCTTCACAAAATAACAATACTCAGCCCACCCTGAGTATCCTGTTAAAGTCCTCCTTGTCCACACGCAGGAAGTGGCAGTTGTCCTCTCTCAGGACGATGGAGGCAGCACGAGGTGAATCTGTAACCAGGGCTAACTTCCCAAAGTCATCACCTTCATGTAGTGTGCATACCACACCCTGAAACACACACAGACACACAGGTTATTGCATGAAAGCACATGCTGATGAGCACACACTGAGATGTAGGTTAACTCAGACACAAAGACACTTTGAAAGTCATCAACAGCCCGAAAGAAAACTAGACAGGGATGAATCATCCATGTCTGTCTGGTCACATGCACCGAGTGCATTTGTTTATGCAAATGTGTGTGATCAGCGTGTGTGCAAAGCATTTGTCTGTCCTCTAGTTGTGTGGTGTGTTTTTTGTGCATGCACACAGTTTTTTATTGCAGCTAATCATTGTGATGATTCATGCTGAGCAGAGGAGAGTTTGCCAAACTCCACTGCTGGTGTTTCCCATCCCCACAGGGCACTTTGTGCTGGTCTGCTCTCTGCTCACACAATGATGAGTTACACAGTTTAAATCTTTACATGCAGAGGAAGTATCTTTAAATAAGCAGAAAAATATTTCAATGTTTCTATGTCAAAAGAAACAAATAACATACCTTTCCATAAATAACCACATTAACAGAGCCCTTTTGGATGATGTACCAAGATGTGCCCTCCTCTCCTTGGTTAAACACTGGAAGCAAAATAGATAAATATCACCCAAATATAATATACATGATTAACACACATATCAAAAAAGTATTTTTTTTAAATAAGTGGGACTTTATCAGGAAGGAAGAATAACGATGGATGGATGGATGGATGGATGGATGGATGGATGGATGGATGGATGGATGGATGGATGGATGGATGGATGGATGGATGGAACAGAAGTTCTTATATCTACACTTTATTCACTCAAGACTGAAATTCAAATGAGAGATTTTTTGGGTACTGAAACTCTGTCATCGGTAAGAACTTACACACAGTTCCAGCTTTTGCATGTGATTCAAAGATCACGACACTCGCTAGTTCTCGCTTTACCTGCAAACCAAAACACACAGATTCAAACTTGTGATCTTAAAATCAGCTGCGGTCTTAAAAATAAAACAAAATCAAACAGAGATTCAAGAACCCTTATAGTGAACCATATTCTAAATATGTTTGTGTCTTCACAGCATCTTTGGGTTTTATGTATTCAGTTCATTTACAATAAAATAAACTGGATCAAAATGTAAACAGGAGCTGACACAGTCCGAAAACTCAGCAGCACAGGACAGATGGTGCCTATGCAGTTCTCAACTAACTGTCAAATGTTAAGTTGATTGATCACCCATCTCAATACCACATACTGTCTCTGTAAAATAAGACATGCAGCAGACTTACAGTGTTGGAGAGGTGTGCTAAGGCCTTGATATGAAGCAGCTCATCATAGATGATCTCCAGGTCATCACCTGTCCTCTGACCGGGCCTACAGAAACATAAAAGAGTTAGAGTAAGATGTGATTGTCCAAAATGAATTTTCACATAATAAATATTTTTCATCCTAATATATTGTAAGAAGTTACTAGTTCTCTAAAGGTCAGACACTGGATCAGAATTGGATTTTTAGTTTTACTCATAATAGTTTCATTTATCAGTGATTGTTACAGCAGCTAAAAGCTAAAAGTTCTGGAAACTCTGAACAAATGGTTCATCAACAGCGTCATAACTAAAGCAAACTGACGATTTCCTGAGAATCATGCGCAGCAGTGCGTCAGGGCCAATCTGAGCGAGGAAGAGGATGGTCTCCGGCAGCTCTTCTTCACTCTCTCGCTTCTCTTCTTCACTAGGTAACGGTGTGTCCTCCTCCTCATCGTCAAGAAACCGATAGAACAGGTACTTGTCCTGGAAACCCAGTTCCTGATCCACTGAGGAGCAACCAGAACACAAACACATCAAAAAAACATCTAATAATGTCTATCACCTTGAAAACATCATTTCAGGGTAACTGCTTTTGTAAATGAATTCTAACATATGTTGCCACTTGATGTTCAGATGAAAATACACACGTTAACTCAGACTAACACACATTTTTAGCTTGAAATTGTCGTCCTGCACTTAGTAAAACTTATTATTTAAACAAAGATTCAACATTTATATCTGAACTGTTTGGCAGCAGACCATAGGAAACAGATCATGATACATGGAACTGAACTGAACAGCATCCACTATGATGTGGAAGGGAATTAGACTGTATCTACCATGATTAAGAACTCCTTCCTCTAGCAGTGCCTGCCACATCCCAACAGCATGGGAGCGTGTGAGCACACAGGCACTCTGCATCACCAACCAGTCCACCAGCTCTGTTCCTACACAGCACTGTCTGAACATGAAAACACACAGTTCAGCTGCAGCTCATTACGCTTAAAAGGTATATGATGCTAATAATTCAGTGACGCGTGAACTCAGCTGACAATCTGCAAACAATCCCATACTTGTAGGTTTTGAGGTGATACTTCCTGTCACGGATCATGTGCGGCGCTCTCGACAGGATGGCGTTGCGGAGAACTTTCCCTGCTCTCCTCAGCTTCTCTGAGGGAATCTACAGAATCCAAACAGCAGGACGACAAATTTTACTGAAACACTCCGTGTTTGTCTTCAGGTAAAATAAGAGGACAATAACGCAGTAAAAGTCATATCGTCTCATATTTTGAACCGTCAGCAGTTTGTTCACACAAGTAACAAAATGTGAAACAAGATGAAGCAGATGCATCTTTTAACACACCTGCATCCCAGACAAGGTAAAAAACAGACAGATGTGTATTCACACACATCCACACAAACACGCAGCTGTTCTTGAAAACAACAAAGTAAGGCATGTTAATTGAACAGATGGGATCTTTCTTCAGTGTGTGCATATATTAACTGTCATTTACATAACTACAGAACATCACCGCTCTGAGTCATCAGGTTTCTGCTTAGAAACACGTTTACCTCTAAAACCTATTCTGGTTCATTTAAAACAACATGAAAGTACTGAAAACAAAACTCCAGCTGGATTGTATTACACTATGAACCACTTTGATTAGAAGCATTAAGAACTGTATATATTCTGGTGAGGTAGAACAAGAATTCAGAACAAAACATGACTGTGGATAGAAAGTGTGTTGATTTATTCTTTTTTAATTTAAAAACTAACCCAAACTGTGATCTAAGGTGAGTGTTTACCTTGTTATGAGGTTTGTTTGCGCAGTCTGAGTTCATGTTTTCTTTGTCTGTGAGTCCTGAGGAGACAAACTGTCATCAGGGAGGTTGATTCAAGAAATAAAACAGCAAAACGCGTCCCACATAGTACCACATTTTTCAATGTCTCACATCCTCTGAATAAAGTCAAGCTACAATTCACATTAATATGTGATTAGTCAAAGTTAAATTTGTTTTTTTTTGCATTGAGGGATCTCCTTACTGTCATTGTTAGATCCACTTTCCATGGCTCCATAAGGTGGAGCCAAAAGTCCAGCCAAGCTCTGACGATACTTCTGCAAGGCGAAAACATCAGAGTCACTCTTCTTATTGTTTACACCTCCATTTTCATCATATCTGAATGTTTTCTGTCAAAATGTCGCATTTGCTTTTTGCTTCCTTTGACCCAGAGAAGGACTGCATATTGAGTAAAGCTAAAAGTCTTCATCAAAAGACGCCACAGAGTCTGGTAAAATATTCTTTTTACACTTATGAAGATTCTTAACAGAGCAAAATGGCTGTCTGTCTCTAAGCAACAGAATAAAAGCTGTTTGAATTTACTAAATGCTGTGGAGAGTGCTTCCTTTATTCTCTCCTTTAGCAAAGGCAGAACTGGATCATCCTTTGTGAAAGGAAAGGAAATAATTCCATCCCACAATTCCCTGCAGTAGCTACTTTCAAAGCGGGGCTGAACTGATTTCATACCGTCATTCTAACTAAAATTAATATAGATTAATATGAGGGGGGGGTGACAGGAGCAGCCTGAGGCAATAACTTGCATTTTTCTGCATTTTTCTTTCATTTTCTGTCACAATCATTGATAATGCAGAAATATTTTACACCTTATTGTGTTCTATAACGCTGCAGGATGTCGATGGGTATTCAGAGTTTATGCAGATTTTTTGGGTTTTGAAACCAACATCACAGCTTGTAGTTTAAATATCTGATTCACACTGAAATTGAGCCGTTTGTCTTAAATTCTTGTGAAATTCTTCTTTATTTAACATCATGGCATAAAGCTAAGAGTTTGGAAAAGTATGATGGAGGTCATGTTTTTGCTTTTCCAACTTCAGTCATTCTCTCCAATTGAAATCCTGAACTGACTAAAGCATGTCTGTAGCGCAAGGGTTTATTCTATTTAGCAAAATTCCTATTAATTAACACAAACAGACCACAGTATGAAACTGAAGAGTTGTACATCTGACCAGGTGATCAGCAGCATAGGAGCACCACAGGGGACTGTACTCTCACAATTTCTTTTCACTCTGTACATTTCAGACTTTCAGTACAGGTCAGAGTCCTGTCATCTGCAGAAATACTCTGATGACTCTGCAGTTGTTGGTGGATCAGAGACGGACAAGAGACTGAGTACAGAGAATTGGTGGACCACTTTGTGTCCTGGTGTGTGAACAATCATCTCATCTTGAATGTGAACAAGACAAAGGAGATGACTGTGGATTTTAGGAAAAGCAGCAACATACCAAAACCCATTTCCATCATGGGAGAAGAAGTGGAGCTTGTGGAGGAGTATAAATACCTGGTGTTCACCTGGACAACAGACTGAACTGGAGACACAACTGTGAGGGTGTTTTTAGGAAGGGACAGATCAGACTGGACTTCCTCAGGAAGTTTAGATCCTTCAATGTTTGCAGCCACTTTTATAAGTCTGTTGTGGAGAGTGTGGTCACATCTGCAGTCATCTGTTGGGGGCGGAGCATCAGAGCAGGTGACATGAAGAGGTTGAACAGATTGATAAGGAGGGCTGGTTCTGTTCTGGGGACTGATCTGGATCCCCTTGAGTTGATTGTCCAAATGAGGATGGTTCGGAAAATGAAAATCATCATGGAGAACCCTCATCATCCTCTTCACAACACAGTAACTCAACAGCAGAGTGTCTTCAGCCAAAGGATTCTTCAGATCCGCCGCAGCACAGATCACTACAGGAGATCCTTCCTGTCCACAGCTAGAACCTTCTATAACGGTTCCCTGAAGAAGAACTGAGCTACGACAACACTTAATTTCCCCTCGGGAATTAATAAAGTATTTTTGATTTGATTGATTGATTGATTTCTATTACCTGTCAAGTATTTTGTTTGGTTTGGACAAAAATTTAGCAAAATGTCAATCACACCCATCAAATGAAAAATTAAATTGACTTTCAGGAGCTTTTAAATAAACAAAATGACGGTTTTCAAAAATTAAAATATAATGTTCACAACATGAGTATGTAAAGCTGATTTAGAAGGATATAGTCTCCATAAAACATCAAATCCATCTAATAATCTGAGCCTTCCAAAAGCAGACAATGTTACATGGACACAGAAACTGAAGTACCTCTTTAAAACAAAAGCTTTTGTACAACCGCGATCATTTATATGCAAAACAACTAACATTATATAATACAAACGCACACACACACGTACGAGCACAGAGACTGAGCAGCTGCAATTAGTAGTGTGAAGCTGCTACGCTTGCACAGATGTTGTTCTTACAGCTGTTAACATTATAAAAAATGTTTCATTGTTGTTACTGTAATAAAGTCAATGAAATACACACAGCTAGTAGTTCTGCGTCTGATCGTGGCACTGATCTTCCACGAGGTCATTATCTAGCAGCCCGTGCTTTCTGATGACCACCAGGAACACACAAACTGACAGGAAAACAGAGGGAGCATCTGTTTGACCTGAAGATACAAATGTTCTCCTGTCCACAAACATGCACACAGCTACAAATGACATCACAGTATTAAATATAAGCAATAAAAAACACTGTCAGTTTACCGTACAGTTAAGATAATGTGCAAATATTTCAGTGTTGTTGCAAAATGTCCTCTACATACAGCACAAAGATCTGTTTCAGACAAAGAGTCCGACTCACCTGAGGTAACGCACTCAGCTGCCTAACACTGGAGAGACTGAGACCCCAGAAAGCTGCCCTCTGCTCCTTTACAAGTCACACACACACCCCACCGGATAGCATCCTGTTCTAAACAAGCTGCTCGCCTTCTTTCTTTGCTGCTTCCGTCTTCCTCTCACACAGTCACCCCAGTGTTTGTCTGCGTCTCTCGTTCGCCCTCCCTCGCTGCGATCAAGCCAAGAGCCAAAGCACTTTCTCTCACAGGTTACCACGGTGATCTGAGCCTCCGTATGTCTAAGCTACTAGTGCAGGGGAAGGTAGTGGCGGGGGCGAGAAAGCACCAGAGGAGACATGGGAGTAGAAAGGGTGAGGATGGAGGAGGATGATGGAGGAGGACCAGAACAAGACTGGCAAAAAAAAAACATGGGCAACAGAGGAAAGAGGAAGTGGGCAAAGGAAATGTAGAGCTGGTGAATGAGAACAAGGGTAAATAAGCAAAGAGAAAAAGGCCATCCAGGGATGTTTCCACACATCTGTTAGAAAAAAGGAGCTGTTTTTTTTTTTAATTCTACCCCCCACTTTCTCATCGTAGTGCTCCAGTCGTGGAGCGGCACTTCTTTTCTTTCATCCTTTCATCAAACACAGGACTCCATTCATCTGCTAGCTTTCTAGTCCACAAACACACAAATTAGCCGTCTGGCACACACAACTCAGATCTCCTTGTACCGTGGGCTGGATAAGAGTCAAACAAGAACAACCTCAGGCTATGGTTTCCTGCGTTGTGTCCACTCTCCTAAAACAGACAGCTGATATGGAGCACATTCAGTTCACAAGCAAACATACTACAAGCCCAATAAAACAGCATGTGTGTTTTAATCAACAATTATTCTCTCATCCTGCCTTTTAACTGTCCTTGTGGTATAAAACTGAGGTACCAAATGTCCATGAATCTGACTTCTATTCATACCTGAGTGGGTTTTGTGCAGCAAAGCTTGTAAAAACTACCTTTTAGGCTTTAGAGGATTTTCAATTTTGTAAGAAATTTCATGGAATTGTAAAAACAGCATATAGTTTGTATGAATGAGTTGTTGAATAAGAAGCTGGAAGAGGATCCACAAAAAGCTACTTTTTGAATTGAACCCTTGAATGAAGCCAGTAATCTTAACGAGATGTCCAGACAGTTACGATAACATCAGCTTCACCTGTCAGAAGTTAAAAACCATGTTAGTGCCATGAGGTTCTAGTTACATTTCCCTTTGTCTGCACATCCACTGTGTTTTTGTATTCTGGACATGCGATCACACTGCAGTGAGTCACTTTTGTTAAAGTTACATTAAGAAATCCAAATTATTTACAATCCCATCTTCAAAAATCAGCATGAAAAAACCAAACCTAACCTGACCGACCTTTCTGACTCAGTGGATTACCCAACCTAAATGTTTCTGTATGCAGTTAAATTAGGAATTATTTTAAACTCTCTACTTCGAAATGTTTTCAAAATGTACACAAGGCATCTTGGGATGTTGTTTGACTTCTTTTGTCTCTGACGTACAACAATAAATAAAAAAACAAATGGAAACTTCTAAACTTTGAGTATCATTTAACAAACTACAGCCAGTATTATTACATTATGTAGCACTTAATCCATTTGTTTAGTGCATCATTTCTTGTAAATGATGTTCACAGTCACATCACAAAACAATAAGCATTAGTTATGACACAGAAGCAACACGGGGCTGAGCTGCTCACCGCTGGTTTGCCTGAGGTGCAAATTTAATAGGTGGAACTAACAGCACCGTAACAGTGGACAGCCCTCTTGTGGGTACAAACTCAACTGCACTGGAAGGTTAAAAACGGCAACCAGTCTTAAATCTCCAGTTTTTTCATTCAGTCTCTTTTATATCTCACCTCCCAAAGGTTCTTGAACTCCCTCTGTTCAATCCGAAGCAGCTCGCTGGTCTCTCTACTGACAATAGTAGCATGGCGAGGAGTGTTGTCCAGGATGGACTCCCCAAAGGCCGTCCCAATCCCCAGTGTGCAGATGGTGACTGCATCCTGCACACACACAAGACACAATCATTTTGATGCTCGAACAAATTGAGAGATAATTATATACAATGTTTTATCACAGTCAATATGTGAAAGATTAGATGGAACACACAGGAATACCAACACTGTTGGATGGTTTAGATAAAAGTTCTTAGAGCTATAAAAACCTTTTCAGCTGTCCAAACTGACATTTCAAATATAGCCGCAAATCTAGGCCACCAACTCTTCTTTAGGGTTTTATAAATGAAAAGGACAAATCACAACAGAGGAAGTTCTTATCTTCACATGAAACCAATCCTCAATCCTTCATCTCCCACGTGTCACTCTTCCCCTCTGTGCACACGATACAACACTAATTTTACAAACAGTATGTCAGAAATTCTCCAAGGATTTGTTTTCTGTGCTGCAGCAGCTTTGCTCCAGCATGTTTGAACAGGGAGACAAGAACTGCTGTACGAGAACAATGTCAGCATTGAGGAGAGTCGTACCAGACCAGCTCTCTATCATGCGTACTGGAGTCGCCCGAATCGTGACAGTGAAAAAGACAAATACATTTGAATACGGAAGGGAAGAAAAATCGACGAGAGAACCATTTATTTTCACTTTTACTGCAGTAATTATTTGTTTATGGTTTGAATGATTGTATAGCTCGACACAGATGAGATAATATGAGTCTTGCCTGATGATTGGCGGTTTCTGACACCTTGACGTCCAGAGAGCCAGACAGGACAGCGTACCAACTGGTGCCGATGTCTCCCTGTCGAAACACTGCAGAGAGGAATTTTCATTAGACAGGGATTTAAACTAAAACTATTCTACCCCAAAAACATACCTTTCTGAATACATTCATTAAAAATATACACGAGTAACACTCCAATGAAACTGAAGCTGAAAAGGTCAAAGTTCAACAGGAGATGTGTTCGCCTTTGTGAAAAAACAGTGACTGTTAGCACTCGTGTTTATTTTCCATATATCATTTCACTGGATGGTCTTTGCATTAATATATTTCTCATCTATTTGTAGTTTTTTTCTATGTTTGCAAACAAACACTTCAGTTTCATCCATCATATTCTAACATCCTTCAATAAAAAATCTGGATGATTTGCAAAGTGAGACTGAGATCCTACAAAACTTGTTCCTTTCATGTCGCCATCACTATCTTTCCACCTCTTCTTGTCTTATTAATCTTTTCAACTTATTTTATATGTCCTATAATGTCCTTTTTGTAGTTCAGAATCTATTAAAATCTCTATAGAATTTAATTTCTTCTCACAAGATTTTTGCAGCCCCTGAGTCAGCTGAGGCTTTACATCACTGATTCTTATCATATAATGATACGTTCACTTCCTTCAAACAGACCTGCTTCTGTTTTATTTTTCACAAATTATGATGGAATTGAATTATTTTTCTTTCTGACCCTATTTTAACATGTTTAAACGGGCCTACGTCCTAATTTACTTCAAACTGATGTTGATGTATTATGAATATTGTTTATGTTTCGTTATATCACTTATTAAAAGATGTCTGTTAATTTCAGTTGTAAAAATAGGATCAATTAACAGCAAAAGTACTACTGACACCGTGGCGAGTGATCACATGATGGAAACTCGTAGCGTTTACTGCATCATAAGGTCTTTAGTTGTTTTGTTTTTCCTGGTTTATTAGATCAATATTAAATTTACCACATTTTCCTGTCAGTTAACCATCTACAGACTTTTACAGCTTTCTCTAAAGTATTCAACATTAGAACCTGGTGTTCTGTAGAGCTAAAATAATATATGGATATATAATAATATATATGTTTTTAAATATTTAATATTTCATTATTGATTATAACTTCTTCAATTTTATTTCAAACAGCTTCTAAAGCAGCTGATATACTTTCCAGTTTTTTCAAAGATTTCTATAATTAAAACAAATAACCACAAACTTTTGTGTAGTATTTGCTATTATCATAAATATAATTTAACAGATTATAATATGGATCGTTAATATTTTAATATTCATACGTTTAATGCTTTGCAACATCAAATCCCTTCAGAATTTAATTTTCAGCTGATTTAATTATAAATTATAAGACATTTTTGAAATATTACATTATTAAATATGCTGTCTAGGTCAATAAAAGGACTGTAAAATGACATTATCCTCCTATGTGTTTATGGTTGACTGAAGAGTGGAGTCACTGGTCAGCTTCAGGCCAATCTGAGCAGAAAAAAACTCAACTATACAAACAAATGTCAATCATTCCACCACTGTGCATCTGCAGCAGTGAAACAACACCACTGGAACAGTTGAATATTGCCTCCAGCCAGGTCAGCCACATATGAAAACAGCACAACAGGATCAACAAAACTGTCCACCAGCATCAGCTGCATCACAAACTAAACACACCTTTCACTTCTGAAGGGTCTCAGCTTTCTTTTCACACACACAAAAAATGAAAAAAATAAAACTTGAAAACTGATTTTAGCTAATAATATTGCATTTTATTGATGTGGGGGGAAATTGTGTAAAATACTAGAATTGGTACTAATTAATTCAAATTAATTATGGTTAATTATTCGCTAAATAATAGAAATTTAATGCCTGAAAATAAAATGTTTATTTTCACTCCTGCCTTGCTTAGGCAGTTGCTTAATTAATTACTAGCTAACTTGTTTAGCTAGCATAAAAGTCATAAAATGACTATAACCTTGCAGATTAATTAACTTGTACGTACACGTGATGCCTTTATCCAGACATTCATAGAAGGCGCAGGCACAGATCTGTAGTAAGAGTGGTGGAGGAAATCTCTGGAAGGTCTTGACCTCTCTCAGTCTGGTCAGAATAATATCCACATCCTCCCCTGAGCGCTCTGAAGGTCTGTACAAAGAAAATTCACATTAAGAGTTACTTTTTCATACAAGTGCAATTTGTTTACTGTGAAAAAAATGCAATTAGCAATGAAAGAGCAAAAACATGCAAATAAATGAAGGCAAATGTCCTTTAAACTAAAAGGCAGCTTTGTGATTGTTGCGTTATCTCAGCCTTCTTGTGTGTATGTGTGTTTCTGGTGAGTGTGTGTACGTGCGCTTCTCATAAGTGTGTGTGCGCACGCTGACTTCATTGTTCTGCCTAGAGTCTCAGCGATATAGCAAAAGAGAGCTGCAGGCGCCATTTCTCTCTGCACAGGCCCCCCACTGGGTGTTGATGTAAGATCTTGTACTGGTGCTGTTTCTAATACGTTTCTAATCTCGCTGTGCGCACCCACAATTAAGTCACTGGAAATCTATGAGGGTGCGCAGACACAAGAACCCACAGAAGTGAGATCTGACAGATTAAACCTTCTGCTCTGTGATGTGGTGGTGGTAGGGAAAAAAAAAAACTACGGCGCCAAAATGTCTCACAGGAAAACATGCTGCAGTTAGAAGTGCTCATTCACTTATTTTCTCTTTCCTAGTGACTCATCCTCTTGCATGTGTGTGTGTGTGTGTGTGTTTCATACAGAAAAGCTAATGCACTGAGAGCTCCTTCCTTCACAGATGAGAGGCTGCCGATCCCCTCTCCTCTTTCAGCTCTTTCTTCTCCTCTCGCCTGCAGCTCTGCTCATCTTTGTCTGCTTACACACTTCTCTATTCTCCATCTATTTTTCTTGGTCCCTTGATACTCGTGTGTTTTCTCAGAATATTGGTGAGGCAGAACAGAATAAATGTTTCTCTTATTCTGAAAGCAAGAAAATTGCTTCTTGTAATTACTAGCATGGATTTCCTCTATGCAACTTACATATTAACCTCCTACTGTCTCCTTATAAAAGAACGATGAATGCCGTGTATCTCTGCTAAACATTTAAATACAGTAAAACACTGCAGTGTATTTGTGTCCCTAAGCAGTGATGGGTTCTCTGTACCTGGAAGCAAAACATCTGCCCAATTATAGATTGAAGTCTTTGTTTTCTTTGCTGTTTTTAGTCTCTGACTCATCCTCCACCTCCTGCCTGGATGTTGGAGCATCATATCCCAGTGCAGACTGGGTTAATGCTTCAGACAGTGAGACTCCTACACTGTACAACAAGGAGGCACATGGAGCATCACCCTTCATCTGTTTGTCTTAAATTAAAAAAATAACAATCTTAAACAGTGAGGATTAATAACCTCACTCTGTACTTTTGAAATCCTCTCCTCCTGCCCGTCCAGAGACATCCGAGTCCCTCTCAGTGTGATGTGAATGTGACCTGAGAGGTGTTCACCTTGAATCATTCTCCTTCCTTTCAGTTTTTTTTCCCTCCCTCTAATTCTTTCCTCTGCCTCCTCTCCCAGTGCTAATGTCAGCAAAGATCTCAGTTTTCAACCACAGAATATTAAAACACACACACACACACAGAGGATTTACAAATCAACTGTTGTGGCACACTGAAGAGAAAACCGAGACACCAGAAGGTTCTGCAGACTGTTTTAGAAAAAAATCAATCTGGTTAAATTTACTGTTTTCAGATAAATAAATCATAATTTGACCAGAGTCATTTTAATGACAAACATATTTCTTCTGCTGACATACTAATACACTGGTGTAACAGAGGCCTTTTTCTATGAATGAACCTACTTAAACACCTATTTTCATCACCACTAATGACCTGACATTCTGCTAAAAACACTGAATAATAATTAGCAAAAGCTCAGATTACAGTCTACTCAGCTAGAATGACAAAATATCATTTAGATATTACTACCTAGAAATTTGTGTCAATTAAGCAATTAATAATATCATATAATTACACAGTTTCTTTTACTGATTTCATTTCTTACACCTGTGAGGTCATTTAAACTTTTAACTGTGAATTAACCATCAGTGATTCAGCTTTTTATTTCCTTTCTTATTCTGATGTTTTATGAGTGACTGAATATAAATGTTGTGTTCAAATCAAAGATATACATCAATGTTAATTGGTGGTGACGACTAAAAATACCAATTATATATTTATAAACTTGTTTATGTTAGAATGAAGCTGGTGTAATTCTGCTACTTGGGTGATTAAAGGGTTAAGAGCTCCTTTTATTATGTTTTCTTGAGTTTAAAATGAACATTAAACTTTCATCTAATTCAGTGCCATTTACAGAGAACAAAATAAATCAGATCTTCACTCTCAGTCAGTTAGTTTACTAATGACCTCTGACTTTTTTCACCTTTCTCTACTCGTCATTTCCACTCTTCCTAACATCAATGGTTTAATGTAGATGAAAGCTCACACACACACACACACACACACACACACACTCAGTCGTGGACATTGATTGAATAAGAAGCGGACAGCTGAAGAGCGCTGAGTGCTCCACAATAAAAGCCTGTCCCGTGCTTCCTATCAATATAAACTCCCACCTTCCCCCTGCACAACAGAAGCAGCACTGCACCACTGTGTTTCCATGCAGATGTTTGAATCCTCCTCATTCGACCTGCTTTAAGAGACACTCCCCTTAAAAATAACTAACAATCCACACTCAGAGAGGAAATAAGTCAAATAGTACTGGCAGGAAAAAATAGTCCATTTTAAAGCAACAGTTTCAGAAGTTCACTGCTTTCCTAAAGTGAACGGTTAAATAAAAGCAGCACATCTAAAAAACAATCATCCAGATTTTTACTGAACTAAGAAGCAGTTCTCACTAATTTCATATGATAATCAACAATGAAAGCAATTGCTGGTCGCAGCTTTTTAAGTAAACACCACCAGATGTGACTACGCGTATCAGCCCAACACGTCATGCATCCAGCTCCAATCCAGATGTGCATAAGAGGACAAGATGGTAGCTTCAGGTTGCCCATGGTAACGTGATGATGTGTTGTAGGGGTGTGCACAAAAATGTGTGGGTGTTGGAGCTGTGGGGTGCATGTCTTATAGATCTTTGTCTGTCCATCCTATATACAGATGTTACTGCGACACGCCCCTTCTGTTAGTTTAAGCCGTTATAATAAGATAATAGAAGAAAAAATGAGTCACATTGGCTGTTCAGCTTTTTTTTCCAGTAGTCAGACCAGACAGCCTGGCATGCAGCAATGTGACAAAGCCTGAAGTCATACTGGGGCGAAAAAAGACAACAGTGCGTCTAATTTACATTTTTCTGGAAATCCCTACCACACGTGCCACTGTTGTATTTTAATTATGTATGTCTATTTGGTCTCGGCAGAACGCTGTGACCCATGTGGGTCTCATCCATCCATCATCCACACGGTGCAGCAACAGCCCAGTGAACCTGGAGGCCACCAACGCCTTTTAAACCGAACACACACAAACAGGATTTGGGTTTTGTTGTTGTTGTTTTAACCAAATGACAGCGTGTCGTTACGCATCGCATTCTTTGTGTTATGTGCTGATAGATTTCACTGAAGATGACAATCACATGCAATACGCTGAAGATGAGGAAGACCCCGTTGTTGCAGCTCACGCACGCTGCACATGCATGCAGCCATCACCGGTTCCGATTCATCACCTCAACACAAATGAATGAATGCAGAGATGCGACAGCGTGGCCGTCACCCACCCACCGTTTATCCAGGCAGCAGATCCACTCCGCCGACGGAGACGAACTGAGGGACGTCTGCACTGCGACCATCTTCCCCGGCTGCGTGTCGCTGGTTTGCTACCGGAGGAGGTTTCCCGGTTATCGGTGGTCGTTAATGAACGTGAGCTCCGACTGCGCCCCCTCCCCGCCCCTCTGATTCGAGCTGCCTCACACCAACACGGGCTGCTGTCTTCATCCTGCCACGTACATGAAAACAATGATCAGTTTGCTGTCACTGGCTTTTTTTTAAGTGGACGGATCATAAATAGCAACGCTGGTGGGCAGGACCTCTCCTATCAATGGAGTGAGGGGGGTGTTATTAATCAATGTGGCTGAAAACATAAAACACAATAATGGATGGTTGTTTCATTGTGGTTATTTTTCCATAATCTATATTTTAAAACATGAGACTGTATAGTTGGTGCCAGGCTATGTGCACCAAAGGTATGCAGAGAAATGTGGGTGAATATGGAGAATGTGACACCCAAAATTCAACCCGAGACCCTAAGTCACCCCAAAATGTGACCCTGATTGGTTCAGTCACCTGCAGGCAAAGACGAATCTTTCTGTGAGTTTAAAATCCTACATGCTCAACACACAATGTTGGGTTATGAGTAACATAAGGCAAATTGGGATGCAACTGGATTTCACAGTATAAAGATGAATTTAAGCATTAGTCTTCAACAAATGAAAAATGTATGCATGCAAAATACATGTAAAAGATACTTTTAGTCACATTCTGCACCCAAATTAGGACTTTGACCATGTCACAGTTCAAATTGTAATTAGGTTAATTTGTGTAAAACAAATATAATCGTAAAGAAACACTAACGTAGCAAACAAAATGCTGCAGCCACACGTAGGCCTTTAAAACGTTTACTTTTCTCAGAGATCACTGTAGTTTCAAAAGTTGCCGTGCATCACATCTTTATTGGGTATTGTTTTATGTGCTGCAGAGTGAATCCAACAAAGAAATCTTTGAACCTCATCAGTTTCACAGTGTCCCTCAGATAAATGGTACCAGAAAGTTGCAACCTGAAGACAAATGGAGGGATAACAGATTAGGGTCCCAAGGGTTATGAAATCATTGCTCGTGGATGTCACGAGCTAGTACATCATGATGCACGCGCCACCCCCACCACCCTGTCTCTGTGTCGTAACATAACTGGAATTTGAAAGTATCATAAATGACGAGGCAACAGCTGAAGGAAAGAAGGCTGTAAGAAGAAGCAGCAGGTGTGTCATCCAATCCATCCTCAGGTAAATGTTGTTTAAAAAAAACATCCCAAAACCTAATGAATATACAGGTTATTTAAATCAAATATAACCTCAGTTAAATATTTAGACTCATCAGTTCATGATTAAACACTGACAGCAGTCACATAACATGAAGAAGAGGAAGGAGGCGAGGAGTCAGATCAGAGCAGCGTCAGTATTTACTAAGCCATGAAAGGAGAGATGGCATAAATGAGCTGTAAACAAGCTCATCTCTAGTCTGAATGTGTCTAAATCTTAATCAGCGCAACTGCTCCAGCTTTAAAGGATGACTCATAAGGAAGTGGGTTGCATGAAACTGTGTATGAAGGAGCCCTGGTTTTAACCCAAGAGATGGAGGTGCAGCATAAACCCAACCAGTCACCCAAAAGAGCAGAAACCTAGATGTCCAGTGCATTGTCTCCCTGATAGTCATCTGCACTGGAAAAGCATGTGAGGTCAGGCGTCTGAAGGAGGACATGAATTGTTTTTAACATGATGAATGAGACACGAGGGAATCAGAGGACAGTCAGCGCAAATCACAAACTCCTCCGACTGTGACCTTCTTTCCTCTCTTCATACGGCGCCCTGACAACATCAAGGTTATTAGTTCAACGCATCAAGTGAATTACAACGTGTGAATGTGTGCACCTGTGAACTCGTGCACGCGTGTATGTGTGTTAATGCCTGCCTTATTGCATCTGCTTGAAATGGCACTTCAACACGCATGACTGTAACACTGGAGGGTGAATGAGCAAGTTTTCATCTGCCTGGTATAATAAAGTGTTTATCAGTGCCAGATGTCTCACAAAGACAAGTGTTGTATTTTTTTTTAAATGTTGCTTTGAATGATGTGGAGAAATTAACCTGAAATAAAACAGAAAAAAATGAGAATAAAATCACTGATTGTCAAGAATAAAGAAGTTTTTTCTTGGACAGCATTTTAAAAATACAACACACACACACACACACAAAACATGGTTTTTTATGTATCCAACCATATGTCAATAAGTTTATCTACACATCTGACAACACTGACACATCTAAACACAAAGTGGCAGTCTCACTGTGTGAAGATTTATATCTGAATCTGAGCTGTAAAAACTGCCTCTTCAAGCACAAATCAAACATATTCACAGCAACATCTAAACCCTTACTGAAGATGTGCAGAACGTTGCTCATATAAACTGACAAACTGGGAGCTGAACCCAGCTGTGGGTCAGGAAACTGAGCATCAACCCCCCCGTGAATGCAAGAATCTCTAAACACGGCTGATTACACAAATAAACATATGAGGTCTGACTGAGTCACGTCAAGTCGACATGACGGCCAGATAATCAGCTGAGACAAAAACATGTACATTGAATTCATATATCTCTATATTATACATATATACAGTATGGAAAATATTTTACTTTAACTTTCATTTAGCACCTGCATTTTTTTAGTTTCTCATATTTTCTACAGAACAAATATTATATTATACAAGAGAGCGCTAGACTGAAATACCGTCCCCGACTTCTACAACCCTAATAAATGATCAGGAGCAAAAAAGGAAAGGAAAGCAAGAGCATAGAGACATGTAGAAGCTTTATAACTGTAAATGTTGATTTATTTACAATAATATATATAGTGGTGTATTTATAACAATCATAAAAAGCATCTTTCTTTTAAGGAACCAATAAATGTGCACTGAATCAAATGTGTTATGAGCGCCCTCTGGTGGTGTCACTATAGAACAGTAACACTGATAGAAGAAGAAAGTTTGTTGTTAACGCCGCCAAGGAGGTAATGTTTTCATCAGGGTTTGTCTGTCTGTCTGTCTGTCTGTCTGTCTGTCTGTCTGTCTGTCTGTCTGTCTGTCTGTATGTATGTATGTATGTCTGTCTGTCTGTCTGTCTGTATGTCTGTCTGTCTGACTGTTAGCAGGATAACTCAAAAACTAATGGATGGATTATGATGAAATTTTCAGGAAAAGTCAGAAATGACCCAAGGAAGAATTGATTAGATTTTGGGGGTGATCCAGATTATCGTCTGGATCCAGGAATTTTTTTAAGGATACAGACATAGTACGTTCTACAATATGTTCACTTGGCGGAGGTCTGCGCTCTCCGAGTGCTTTTCTAGATTTATAAAGTTCCCTTCAGGATAAAAATAATCCATACCTGCTTCACAATAAAACAAGTACGAACAACAACAAAAAACACAAAAGTAAATGGTTAGACTTTTCGCTTAAAAAAAAAAAAAAGATTTTCAAAAATCCAACACACACGGGATCAGTGCAATAATGTAGGCAGACAAAAGACACGCAAAAAGACTTTACAGAAACATGGAATGAAACGAGTTTGTAAACTCGTTAAGAATTACATAAAACCCAAAGTGAATAAATGAATTTTTTGTTTCTTATAAAAGATTACAGTTATTATAATTATAAAAACATGTAAAGAAAAACAGAGCGCATTGATTTTCAAAGAGAGAAAAGACTATATTCCCAAAAGGAACATGAACAACATGCACAACATGCTGAAAATTAGATATTTTGAAGATATAATTGGCTTTTGAATGACGCTGTTAAATCTGAACTACATAAAAAAGAGAGTTTGAGTAAAACACCCTGGTGTATGTCTGTCTTCTATATTTGATGAGGCATTTAAAAATATGTGACAGTAAAAACTGTGAAATTTAACGTGATGTTCTGCTTGCAAATCCAAAAAAATGTAAGAAAAAATTAAAGTTGTTTTGAACAGAGTTCTATGGGACAAAATATAACAGTAAAAAAATTAAATTTTAGGGAAGGAGGAACTGAATTTTTTAAAGTCAAGACAACCTGTTGCTGGTGAAGAGTAATGAAAGTTAAAGGTTATGTCAGCAAATACAAATATCCTCCTTTTTTAAATCTTTTTTATGCTTTTAACATAATTATAACATTTCCTTTAAACACAGTGGCTTTTATTATAAACACTATGAGTTCTCTTTACCTGCAGTTTTATTCAGACTAATCTCACTTTCTTCTTCTTCTCATTATTCAGGTTAAAGTTCTGCCCTTTATCCTCGGTATTCATCAGCTCTACTTCACTTTCTTGCACTTCTACCTCTCACAGTTTACTTTGCCTCCCACCTCAATTCCCCTCAATTTCCATCTCTGCTTTAATTCACTATTCCTCCTTCCCCTCCCTCTCCAGGTTAGCCTCATTCAGAAGAAGGCTTTTGTGATTGGCTAGTATTTATATCAAGTAGGTCCCTGTACCACATGGGACAATGGTCTCCAGTCAGATCCAGGTCATATCAAACAGAACCGTTCTCTGGCTCTGCGTGGATCAGTCCCGTCCAGTGGAGTCCAGTCCAGGCTGGTTCATTAACAGTTTAGCTTTTTACAGACAGAAGCTGGTAATGCACTCCCTCATATCACACACTGCCTTCTCACACTCTCACACAGGTAGGCAGCAGGTGCAGCATCACTACCGCTCGCATCACACACAGGTTGATAGCAGGAGATCTGGCTGACTGCACTCACCTGGATGAGATGCTCTGTTAGTAGACTGATTTCTGCAAGCAAAGAAATAGGAGAAGGTAAGTGAATATACCAATGAATGACCTGCATGCTGCATAGAGGTTCAGAATATAATGTTGTGCATTCAAATAAGTTTATCCACATCCCAAATACATAAACAAGCCAGGAATACAAGTTATAATAGATGCCCTAATTATCACTGGATTAAGAATAATAAACATGCAGGGAATACTACTGCATTAAAAACATCATAAATCCTAAATATAAAAACATAACAGGATGCAGGTGTTATTACTGGTTGTTCAAGTGTAGGCTGACTTGTCTCAGTGCTGGTTACCCACTCAGCCCTGGTGTTTCACAGTTACTGGAGTAGTTTACACAGGATTACCAGAAGATAATCCATTTACAGTATTTAGAGACATGAGTCGCCATCTGTTTGTCTTTATCTCAGCAAGGGAGCCGCGGCCACCGACTGACTGCAAGCAAACAAACATATTAAGAAAGAAATGTCGAAAACAAGGGAAGAAAATCTCATACTTCTTATTATGAGTCATATTTACATCGCGGACTGATGGTTAAAACGGCGCACGCACTGACTTCTTTCAGGTTGGAGAGATTTGTTGCATTCAATGTCGTCGTAAACCCGAGCTTTGATAGATTCACTTTAATTGAAGCCAATAGGAATAGTATGGAAAAGAAATAATTAGTGTCAAAAATGTCTGAAACCTTTTTTTATGTTGTGGATTTACAACGAAAACAAGCGTGCTAAGAGTTTAAATGAAGGTTAAGTTAATTCTGTTAATCAACTTAACGAGTTGCATCCACAACAACAAATTGTCTAACACTAGCTTTGGGGTTTTCTCTGACACATAAAGTCTAAGCTTAGTAACAGAATATTAGCATAACTTTCAACGTACAACTCACTGCTTTTATATTGCTTTTATATTTTTAGCACATTATGAGCGTTTGTCCTTAATCGCCTGTTTTCCTGACTGCACGTTAACGCAGACGTTAAATGGGACACAGAACAAGGTAATTGTGAATACCTGTGTGAAAATACAAGCTCCATCCTCATTCGTTTTGTTTTCACGGCTCTGGCGGATGGAAAACTTCCACCTGCGCGGTGAGTTTGAATAGTCCTAAAATTTTGTGACTTCCGAGTGAATTGTTTGGTGGTTTGTCTCGGTTTAGAAATAGATCTGGAGGTTAAGAAGGATAATTCATGCTGTTTAAATTGCAAAGCTTCCTGAGCTCAAACTATCATTTGCATTACTGGAATGCTTTTTTCACTGATCTGTTGTTTTTTGGTTTTTTTTCAGTTCATCTCAATGATTTTATTCTAGGCTTCCTCTGTCTTTCAGAAGTGAATGAACAAAATAATCTGAATCTGAGAACTTCCTAACCATGAGCTTGTCTTTGTTATCCACAGTTATCGGACCAAAGTCATAAATCTTGGGAAAATACAGTTTTGAAGATGTATATAAAGCATCAATCGCCTTAATGCAACCATTCTACCAGCAGATCTTCCCACTTCACCTACCTGCTCATCTCTTGCCCAGGTGTTTTCATTTAACAGTGAACAGCCTCTTTTTCATCTTTTTCACTGTTTAACGATTTTATTCCCAGATGATGCGACAAGACAGTAAGGGCCGAAGTGCCTCTCCTCACAGGATCACGTACAAATCTGACTTTAAAGCCATCAAGTGCTCGTTTGACACCGGGGTTAGTCTTCCACCAATGACCAAAGATGCAGTGGCTACCCATGTCTCTGCTGTGCACCCAAACAAACTGTTATCCAACCTGTCAGATCCCATAACGTCCAACGCCAGCAGCAACACAGGCAGCCGAGGTCGAATCCAGAGCACCAGGGGGACCAAGATCAGAGAAAACATTTTCCTTCAAATGGACAGTCAGCAGTCAAGACAAGAAGGTCCTTCGATCCCAAGTTCTGGTTTGACTCCTCTACTCCTTCCCCCAAATCCAATCATCCAGCCTCATGCTTCACCTTACTCTGGATCCAGACTTTCATACATCAGTTCCTCATCTGTGATGAGCAGCCTGACCAGTGTTTATTCCACTGAATCACCACAGCAAGACAAACCCTCCAGAGCAGAGGAAATAGCAGATATTGACAGAGTCGCTCTCGCTCAGAAGTTTTCTGTAACACGGAAGTTGTTTGAGACCAAGATGATTGAAGGTGGAAGTTTTGGAGGGCAGGCTTTCAAACCTCTGATGGGTAGGGTGAACAAGGGGTCTGCTGATGGGAAGAGAGACGTGGAAATGAAGCAGCAGACAAGTGGAAAAACAAGATGCACAGAAGAGGATGGGTTGGATAAAGACAAATCCATAAACCACATCATAAATGTTTCCTCACTAAAGCATCGTCCTGAAGCATCACTGACAAGGTGCCCTAAATCTCCTGCACCAAATGGCCCTGGGAAACAGGATGAATGGGATAGAACTGCAGAATCCCAAACAGTGTTGGAGAGAGGAGAAGCAGATCTTAACTCCTGTTTGACTTCTGAGGAAGCATTGAGGGCAGAACTTGTCAATGTAAAGAACGATTCTTCCGAGAGTGATGAGAATGAGGAAGAAAGAATATGGAAGGAAAACAAACAGTGGCTTCAATGTGCGATGGAAATGCAAATAAACAAAGCTGCAAGGAAAAGTGAGGAGGTCCTTTCAGATGATGTGTTTCTGGAAGCTAGTGTGGAAATGCCAGGGCTTCTTCATATGCTGAGGAACAGTGTAGAGGAAGGGTTGATCACTTCCTCAGAACCCCAGGATTTATCAGAGGACATGTCGAGAAAGGGAATAAGTCAAGATGGTGCAGGCAGAAAAGACAAGCATCAGCAGGTGAATGAGGAATGGGAGTGTAGGAGGGAGGAGCAGAGCAGACACTTCACTGCACAAGATAAAAAGTCAACAGGAGAAAGAGACGACATGGAGAAAAAGACAGATGTTGGATTAGGAGAAGGAGTTGCAGGGTCAGAAATGGTTTCTCTCCAAGTGATTCATTCTGACAGGGATGTTGAAGGAAAGGTGAAAGGTGAAGTTGAAGAGGGGAGACGAGAAAAAGGAGCAACATCACTGCTGCAAGAATTGCTTGTCACTGAGAAGGCGAAGCATGTGGCGTGCAGAGGAGGTGGTGATGGACAGGATTATGCTGGAGGAGGCCAAGAAGACCAAACGGTAATCTGTGGGATTGAGAACAAAGCTTTTGTGTATGAGCAGGACTCCCAGATTCATCTCAAGCTTTCAGAAAGCTCCCTGCAGAGAGATAATCAACTTGTGGTGGAATATGAGGAGATTCCTGGCGTGCCTGAACTGGACTGTGAGGATGAGGACGCATCGGAGGCTGCGAAGCGAAAAGTCAGGTTCTCAACAGCACCCATCAAGGTAGAGTTGAGTTTACCCAAAGCCATGTTTTTTATCTCTACAAGGAGGAGACCAGACAAGAGCCTACATGCCTCACTCTGTCAGCACTAGGTTCAGACAGCACAAAAATATCCCAATTTTCTGCATAGTATGAATCTGGATTTTAACATTAATCTCCTGTAGTAGTTGTTACTTTGCATAAAATTATGTGTGAGGACACTTGAGATTTTTAACAGTCCTATAATTACGCCTGCAGCATATGCCCTGCGTAAGACTTTACACTTCCTGTATCTCTCGCCTCTCACACTGTCATTGACAGATTTTTTTTCAGGCATAAACAGTAGCTTGAAGTGTCAAAAGCAGCAGATGGTTCTCTTTACAGTTGGCTCATTTATTAAATATGAATGCATCAAACACCATATTTCAACATGCCATTTTTTTTTTTTCCAGTGTTTATCGAAGCAGGCGCCACTGCAGGGTCTTTTTAATGGTACGTTAAATTGTGTCTTTCAGGTGTACTGCATGTATTCTAACGCAGAGTACGACAGGCACAATGAGGATATCGACCCGGTGTCCGCTTCAGCTGAGTTTGAACTGGAAAAGCGAGTGGAAAGGATGAACGTGTTTCCAGTGGAAATAGAAAAAGGTTTAGTTTCAGAGCTGTAATACACACTTCTAGTTGTTTAACTTAATTCCAGTTACAGACCCTGTACACAAGCTGTTTGTATTCCCACCGGCTCTAGGAGAGGACGGACTGGGCATCAGCATCATTGGCATGGGTGTGGGGGCTGATCAGGGGCTGGAAAAACTGGGAATCTTTGTCAAGACAATCACTGAAGGAGGAGCAACACACAAAGATGGAAGGTAAGAGTCCTATTCAGTCTCCTACAAGTGGTTAAAGATAAAAAACAACAAATGGAGCATGGTTTCCTCACAACGTGTGTTTGTGTGTTAGGATTCAGGTGAACGATCAGATAGTGGAGGTGGATGGTGTGAGTTTGGTCGGAGTTTCTCAAGTTTTTGCTGCCACAGTCCTCAAGAACACTTCAGGTCTTGTCAAGTAAGTTACTGCTGGTGCTCGTGTTTTATTCCCTCCTTTGGTTTGTGTTTGATCGTCATGTGTGATTGTTTCTTTGTTATATTCCTTCAGTTCTCCCACTTCATATTAAAATGCTTTGGATGAGCACATTCTTTACCAAAACTTGTCGTTCAGCCCTGAATTTGAGAAATCGCTCTACAAAACGTCCTGAATGTATTTTAAGACTTTTGAAGTTTATCACAGAGCTGAAGTTATTTATAGATACTGGTGGGATAAATTTATCTCTTCCTTTCGTTTCTTGATGTGATTTTTTTTTTTTTTTTCCCTCATCTTTAAAGTGACACACAAACCTGTGTATTATACCATGCAATACATTAAAAAAACACAAGGGAACAAAGGAATGATGGACAAGTGAAAGCTTGATGTTATATCAGACCATTTCTGTTGTGGGTTCAGTTATCTACATCAGCAGGATTGGATCACTAAATTCATGTTATTTGGATTATAAATACATGTAAGTATAGAAAAAAGTAATAATTTCTGAACATTTTTAAGTGTTGGACATATTTCAGTTAGAGCCAACTAGAAATCTGATGTTTGAGAAACGTAAAGCATTGTGGTCATTTAACTCTGCTGTTTTATCAGTTTCAGTAAAACAAAACAAAATGTCTTCTAGCTTGCAGCAAAGCTCCTCTCATCATTTCTGAGTACGTAAGATGCATTTTAAGAATTTTAGATCTGAAATGTTTTCATTTCTGATTCTTGTGTCTTCTCACATAATCTCACTGGATCTGTTAGTTCTCAGCGTGTGTTGTGAACAACTCAGCTGCTGCCATGTCAAATCTTTGCTCAGTGAAATCAGCTGATTTTCTGTTTGCCGAGGTTGATCAGTTGTGGTGGCCATCTTGAATGGGGTTAATTCCAAAGGTTAATGAATTGTAGATGTACATCCTTGCACTACTTTTTATTCAAATCTGTTAAGTAGTTCATGAGAACTTTTGTTAACAGACACACACGATCTAAAAACATGAACATCAGAACGATTACAAAGCGAAGCTTAGTGGAACTGAGCCATCATGATCAAATGAAATGAATATCTGCAGATCGATTGTTTATATTGGCTCATTACCACGATCTGATAAGCAATCATTACTGTCATTAACACCAGCTGGGCTTTGCATTTTACACAACACGAGCCGCAGTAGAGTGAGAGAGCGACGAGTGATTGCTCACAGGTGAGAGTGATCTGCATATTCTGTTGCAGGTTTTTGATTGGTCGAGAGAAGGAAGGGGTGGAGAGCGAGGTGGCGCAACTCATCAACGAGAGTCTGGAAATAGAAAAATCCAAAAAGGTTTTCTTTTTCTTTGTCGATACTGGACATATAAGCATTTTTATTAGAAGCAGCAGAAACTTGATTTTATTCCTGCTTTTGTTTTGTTGTTTTGTATTTGTTTAATCATGAAGAGAGAAAGCAGAAGCAGCGGAGATGAGGTTAATGACGACAGTGCATCAGACAGGGACTCGGTTTTTGAAGAGGAGGAGGACGATGAAGAGGAAGATGTGTCCGTTCTGTCCAGTTTGGAAAACTACCAGCTCTGTCTCAAATATCAGCAGGTATTTAAACCAGATGAGTAAAATTTAAAATGGAAAGAAAATCACTTGTATTTGTTTTAGTTAACTGGAATAAACTTAAAATCCTGCATTAACTTTGTCTGTTTCTCTAGCTTCAGTCAAAGTTACGAAGCAGAACAGCTCAGCTTCATCGCACCAGGGAGAAGGTTACTCAGGATCTCATGCACACACACACACACACACACACACACACACACAAAAACCAATAACTGGACTCATTGTAACGCTCTACCTTTGTATCCAAATTTGGAAACAGTCTGACCCATTTAACTGTGTATGAAATATATTAGGACACGGGTCTTGTTCCAACTCTCCATGTCAGTGTAATTTTCCTGCATTTGCCTTGATGTCATCATCACTGTGACATAACTGGGTTGACAAAAGCCTTTCAAGAAAACATATATCAGCTCTGATCCATCCATCACTGTTCAAAATGTAAATAAGTCATTAGTTGTATGAAAACTCTTCGTTACGAGAGATAACCAAGTTCTCCTCACGGAACACAAACTTATTTCTTTTAAAAAATTTTTTTTTCTGTGCTACAGCAACATCTTTTAAACACATAGTTGCTGTTTTTGTTTTTATTTTTTTCTACCAGTTAAAGGTAAAGGAGGAGCGACAAGCTCGCTGGCGGAGTCAGAAGGCTGAGTTGGAGCAAAGAGCACAAGATGGAGAGGAGAAAGCTGACAAACTCGAGAGGTACACCTTTAACTTCTGTCGTGAATTTCTTTAGCAGAAGTTGACTTGAGAATTCCGGGCTGTAATTACCAGAACTGAGATGATCTAGTTTGAGGTGTTGATGAAATTTGCTCTAAATATTCAGTTACTGGCAAGAGGCCCAGACACTGTGCAGAGTTGTGAGCCAGCGATTAGCTGATGCCCAGAGCCAAACAGAAAGCCTGGAGATCAAATACAGCAAGGCAAAGAGACTGGTCAGAGATTACCAGAGCAGGTATTCATGAAATGCTCTAATCTCTCTGTGATGTCAATCAAAAATCTCATTTTACAATTTAATGATATTTCGTAAGAATTACCTTTTTATGTTTAAATCTTGAAAATGTTTGTTTGTTTTCCTACAGAGAGGAAGAACAAGAGAAAAGATTTGCAGATTTGAGGATTCAAATGGAGGAGAAAGACAAGCAGCACAGAGAGGCTGTTGAAAGGCTGCAAATTCAGGTGACGAGATGCTCCTTGTGTCTGTGGCTTAACTTCCCTGAACCTGCTGTTTCATTGTGGTTACATGCTGTTCATCACAGATCGCTCAGCATGAGAGAAAAGAGGCTGGTCCCGATCGAAAGAACCACTTGACAGACTCTTCAGTTACAGGTAAACGTCATGAAATTTAATGTTGTGCCTCTTTTTTGGAGTACATTTTTTTGATAGATTTGGAGGTATTTGTTTCAGACTGGTGTGCTCCAGTTCCTGATACAGGACGTCTGGACTGCAGCGCTCACATAGCCAGAGCTCAGCTAGCTCAGAAATCCAAGCGCCACCCACCGTCACGAGATAAACTCAGAGAGAGCTTCAAAAAACAGGTAAGTAACGGGAAAAGAATGTGACAGCAGGGACATTATACTCGCTTTTCCTCAGCTGGTTCTTCTGTCTCATGTCGTAACAGGATGAAGTATTCCTTAAGCCGCAGGATAGCCAGTCACTTCCTCCCTCCTTGGCCATCCAAAGCAACAGACGTGATCTGTCCAGCACCTCGTCGTTCCCTACGTTCAGTCCTCAAACTATCAGCAACTCCCTCTTAACCCCTCCTGTCTTCATCAGTGACACAGCAACACCCTCACCGTGCAAATCTGCAGCATCCAGGAAATCCAAAAGGAAATTTCCAGACTTCAGGTGGGTGGTCTCATTTTTGTTTTGATTTTCTTTTTTTTTTTGTTGTTGTTGTTTATTTTGAGACATTTTATGTAGTATAAGTCAACCTAGTTACTTTTGATAACTCTTTTTTTTTTTTAGTGGCCTTCGCAAGTCTCTCAGCAAAAGAAGGAGTGGAAAGCCCAGCAGAAGATCCACAAACAGGTGTGAAAACTAAATGGAAGAGTATGAAAAGCATTAAAGTTTAGTTGTTTAACGGGACTGGAAGGTCGTCCTGAAGAGTGAGACAAACGTCCTTTTTAAACAACACAGCTTTTCATTTTTGATTAATTTTACTTTGCTTTTTGGTGCAAACAATAAAAAAGCTAATGTTTTTTAAATGTTATACTACAGTAGCTAAATGATTCTCCCACTCGACCAAACAAACAGATCAGGTTTAGAAGGGCAGATTTTACCATTGAGTTCAGATAATTTAGACACTGTCTGACATAGAAATGATTTTTTGAAGTAAATGAAGATCTTTTTCATGTAACTTCAGATATTTGCTTAATAATGTCATGAAACTGTTGTCACCAGGGGATCGTGTAACGATCTAATAGATGAGCCCAGTGAAGTCTCTCCATCAGGCTCAGTCACCTCCATGCCTTCGTGCCTCCCTATCCCCTGGTTTGGAGACAGAGGGAGAGAGAAAGAGGAAAAGGAGGAGGGGGAGAGTAGCAGGGAGAGGTTGCGATCCGTGTCCAGCAGCAGCTTGCCTTACTTCACCACCACAGTCAGAAAAGATCGGGTAAGAACTGAGCCTTTTTATTTACTCGGATGTTCTTGGTGCTAAACAGGCTAATGAGTGTCAAAATGAAATACACGGATTATTTGCAGCCATTTCTGCACAGCTCTTTCCTCCTGCCTCAGCTCTCACTGCTTAACATACATCATAAAATTCTCAAGTAGATGGCTGAAGTCTTTCAAATCAGCTGACATGCATGTGTAAGCATGTAGATGGGAAGTATGTAGGTAGCCCAGGACTTTTTCTGTTGGTTTCAGAGCATTGGCTCTCCTGTGGGCTGCTCCAGTATGGCGGGTCATGTCTCTGATCACTCCTTCTCTGGACACTCTCACAATTGCACTTTTTCCTCCTCTGAGGTGAGTCTGTCCTTCTCTTCCTCCTTGGTGCTTCCTGTCTAGTCAGTTGTCCCAAAGGTTCTCTCTTCTTTAGTTACAGTTTCCTCCTTTTTCTTATGTCTCTTACTTCTCTGGTTTCCCGTCAGACTCTGGATGATTATTCTTTTCCCAACAATAACAACAATCAGTGGCAAAGCCGACCCGTATTGGAGTGGAACAACCAGCAGGTGTGTTTGTGGTTAATCGACATGAACATGGATCGGTACACATCGGAGTTCGCTGCCAAGGGTGTGGATGGAAGACAGCTGTTAAATATGGACAGTCAGAAACTCAAGGTAAGGAAAACCTCCGACTGAGGCTCACTTTTTTATATTTGTGATTTCAGCTTTTTGAATTAACTACTCCAAAAGCTGAGCTTAGATTTCTTTTTTTAAGTCATGAACCAGTTTCGAGCGTTGACCCTTTTTGTTCCGTCTCCTCTCAGGCTCTTGGCGTGTCGAGTCAAAACGATCGATCAATCCTCAAGAGGAAGTTGAAGGAGATGAAGCGAGAAGAGAAGGAACAGAGGAAGGAAGATAAGAAGCTAAGGGAGGTCCAAGGCAAAGACAAAGTCTGGATGTTGAGTGAAAAATCAGTGAAAGATGCTGGAGGCAGCTTGAAAACCATAAGAACAGAATCACTCTTATAAAGGAAAGGCCGATCCAGATGAACCACCAGCAGGAGTGTGTTTACAGTCTTGCACTTGCAGAATCAAGTTGATTCTTTTTGTTGACAGTGTTGTTAATGCATTAAGGTTAAAATCCTCTGGCTGCTGATTGAGATTGCTGATGCTAAACCAGAGCTGAAGTGGGTTCCAGCTATTGTGTGTATGTAACTGGAAAGTATGTGAGAGCCCATCTGTAGATGTTTTTAACAATTTAAGCTAATCTATCCTTTGGTATTAACATTGTGTGTTGACTTTCACACTCAGGAATTTCCTGTAAATGCTTTTTTTATGTGTTTTAATAAATGTGTTAAATCTCTGTTGCCTTCATTTTTATTTAAATTAACCTTAATTACAAGGGACTAAAAAAAAAAATCAGTTTTAACAAATTTATTCAAGAAAAAAACATGTTTGAAAACAAGTATTTTCACTGTGACTTGGTAGTATAAAATTTTCAATTTGTAAGAAAAGTTACAGCAACTGTACAATATCAGGCAAAAGAAATGGGTCAATTGGAAAAGCTGCTTTAAAAAATTTTTAAAAAAGGGAAAAACTGGAAATGTCATTATGTCTTGTAGAGATTTACTGCGTGACTTTTTGGCCTTGAACAAGTAACAAAATACTCTTTGCAAGAATAAATACAAATAATTCAAATGTACAAAACAAACAGTTTCAACCTGCCAAGCCCCCGGTCAACACTGAATGTACCAAATAAGCTCAAAAAGCTGTAAAGACAGTAGTTGTGCAAGTTTATCTCCAACGCAGGAAGTTCAAGAATAATTCAGCCCCTGCACAAGATTTTTTTTAATCCAGTTTTCAGCCTTAGAAGACTCAAAATGATAGTGTGTATTTTATTATTAACAGTCTTTTAATGTGCAAAAGCAGGGCAGCTAAAAATCAGGGAAAACTCGTGGTTCCTCAAACGACAGTGATTCTCTGTAGCCAGACTTCTTTGGCTGTTAAGAATAATGTTCCTTGTCGTGCCAAGTTGTCATCCATGGCTTCTTTTTCAGGTTGTCCCAGTTGCCGTTACGGGGGTTTACTGCTCTCTCCTCTCGCCTGATCCGAACCGCGTTGTAACTGGGAACCTCGCCTTCGTACTTGGCACGTCTGAAAAAGCCACACTGTGGAAATGTAAAACAAAGGAAGTCAAACTTTTGAGGGAAATTCTATTTAAAACCTTCAGAGAAAGTAAAGCAGATGGAGATATCTGCCGATAGTCTCTCTCTTTCACAGTCGCCAAAATGCAATGAATCCATTGAGAGGTGTAGATAAGCCATCTGTGCACCTCTATGGATAAACAAAAGATTTTAAAACCTTTATTTTTTATATATATATAATGAAAACCTTCAGACCAAGTGACTGAATGTGCAGCAGCAACAAAAACAAACTGGATACAGAGATATAAAAAGCAGATTCCCAGTGATTGCCTATCAGCCGTCACCTCCCTTTGGCCATGCAAGTAAAGTATAACATGATTATGTGTGAAAATATTCTAGGCTTTGTTTTTTGCAGAAATATTCATTAAGCTTTTAAATGAGTATTTGTGTCACAGTGTGAAAAATCGCCACCGATCACCAAATACCAGAAAGCAGCAATTTTTACAGCAAGAAGGCGCAAGAGGGGGAAAAAAAAAGCTTCATTCCTGGCAGTTATTTTACCCTCTCACTTTCTTATGCATTTGATGTCAGCTTCTCTTTTTCTGATGGATCCTCTTTATTCTTTTTCCCAAAGACTCCACACTGAGGAGAGGACAGTCATTAGAAAGTGGGTCTGATGACTGCTGTGTATACCTTCTGTTAACCCTTTCATGCATCAAGCCTCAGTCAAGTCTTATTTATCTTGAAAAATACAGTTTTGTACTTTGTTTAACTTTTTTTTTTTCTTCTAGAAGGTTTTTCCATGTCTACTCAGGTGGAAAACACAAGCTGTGACTCTGTGAAAACATGTAGATTATTTTATTTTTATGACACTATCCTTAAAATATTATGTGTACACACAATTCCAGTGGCTGGCAGTGAGGGGTGTGTCACATCAGAGTCTAATATCATTGTTTGTGTGCAGATAAACCAAAAATGACTAAAACATGTACCAAAAACCAGATTTTGAATATCCGTTCACTGACCACTATATGCATGAAAGGGTTCAAAATGTAAAACTTAATATTTCATTCTCTGAAAATTCAACAAACATTGTGTTTTACTTATTTAAAAAAAAAACTATTTGAGTTTTCTATGTCAGTCCTACCTTCCAAAGTAAGAAAGCCAAAAGGGCCAGCAACAGCAAACCAAACAGGACGGAGAGGAGGATGATCCACCAAGGCACTCCTCCATACTGAGCAGCACGCCTCTCTGGAAACACCGTCAGTCTCACCTGGAAAACACAAGCAGAACTACAGAGTTAGAGTCTTTAAATAAAAAGGAAATTGTTATTTACTTCCGTCTCAAAATCTTAGACATCAACAGCCAAATTATTTCACATTTATTACATTAAAACAAGTTTGGTGTTTACTGATGATGTGATAAAATACAGGATAATGCCTTAAAATGATAGAAGTTCAAAAACTATTCAGATATTTTTACAGGTTTGGGGAATTGTAGACTCAAAATTCAAAAGATAAAGGCATAATTCAAATCCTTGTTTTTTGTATAAAGAACAATTAGTTTCTTACCTGAGAAATTAAGATGAGTTCTGACATGTTCTAACAGTTTGTCCCAGGAAGATTCAAGCGGATTAATTCTGGTTCAGCAAGTTAAATTAAACAGTGTTTCTGCCAGAATAATCATTTAATGTGAACTTAATTCCAGTTTAAATCTTTTTACAACTGGATTCACGTGGGGGAAAAAAATCACATTTTTTAGAAATCCATTTTGTAAATGACTTTATTGTGACAAGCTGTTAGTTCCATATTCTGATCAGAACTCTGTTTCTCTGAACTGAGGTTGTTCTGATAGATATTGAACAGTTGTTCCATATTTGTGTCCAAATGTTTTCATCTATGTAATTATTACCTCTGTCTCTGCATTCTGCAGCACGGTGTTCTTCGCTGAGCTGTCAACATGCAGAGAGGCCTTCACTATCACCTCCACATGATGTAACTTAGAATAGTCCTGTTAAAAACAAGGAGATTACATTTGCATGGTGTTGAGTGAAAGAAAACACAAAAGTCAAAACCATGACTTCATTCATCTTTTTTTTTAGACCATTTTGTGTTTATGGCACAAAATCTCCACATACCTCTATGAAAGTGCTGTTCCAGAGGCGAGAGCTGAAAGTGATGACTGCATTACTGTCCATGTTCCCCAGGGGGCACTTTATCCTCACACACTTTGCTCCACTGCCACATGACTGCCAACAAAGCACAACGATATGACTGGAATCCACTTTTATTGGTTAAAAATGTACATTAAAAACAAAAGAAAATGAGAGAAAAGGGATTCGGAGACATTACCAAAATTTCAGATTTCTTGCCCTCAATTAATCGTGAGAAAGTGCCATCGATTCCCCCTTGGCTGTTTTCTGTAGCTCTCCTCTGTCTGGTGTTAACAGGTTCCTTAAAGAAGAACTTTTTTTTTTATTTGTACTTAGCTCAACATCTTTACTTGCCAGAAGAAAAAAAAAGATGTTTACACATAAAACTGTTTCTCCCAACTTCTTTTAGCAAAATCAGCTGAAAAACTAAACAAGCAGACAAAGCAAAAAAAAAATCTTGCATTTACTCACCTTGTTGAGAGGGTTGATCTCTTTGTTTGGAGTGCACTTTATCAGCTCTGCACCCGTGGAGCTGATGTCCATCAGGTAAAGCAGCCACTTTCCATCCTTTGTCTCTTTTGGCCACTCGATTTGGAGGGTGGCGGTTCCAAAGTCTGTGAGTCGCTTTCCCAGGTTGATTATCTGGAATAATATGATCATCATCTCATATCAGCTAATAGAGATTAACTTATTTATTTATGCACATTAAGAATATGTGACAAATCCCTAATTCCAAAGAGTAAAATATGTATATGAAGGTGCATCAAAAGGACGAGCTGTTTCTCTGTACTCACACTGAACCGGTGTGTGATCGCACTGCCGATGTCGCTTTCCGTCTTCATGGCCGACTCACCTTTGACTTCTCCAGTAAAGTAGACCTGAGATGGTTGGGCTTGTCTGAGGGGACAGAAGTGGACAGTGAGCTGCTTGAATCAGTACATCGTATGCATGTGTGTGTTTTTCTCACCCCGATAAGGACAGCTGCAGCATGATGGCCACCTGTAACTTTGCTTTTGAAGGAATGAGGTTCTGCTGGCTACTTGTCCTGGGAACATCAACACCAGATGATACAATATGCATATGTAAAATAAAATAAACTGCTCTATCAATGGTGAAATCAATGCTGTTTAATAGTTCTTGCTGCAGGGTTGAATTCTTACGTGTGTGGCTCAACACTGACTTCCAGTTCAGTAGTGCTGAGAGAGATGCTAGCTGTATTCAAAATAATGTAGAAGGTTGTCTATAAACACAAAAACACATTTACATTTTTATAGTATTGACAATTCCAACTGTATGAAAAAGTTATAAGGTGTTAAAAAGTAGCTTTTCTTTACCTTTGAGTTGCTCTTGAAGGGGTTTCCCAGCTCGCAGTCAGCCCTTGATCCATTAGCGTTTGCTATGCAGGTGACTGGCAGCTCCTGTGGTGAATAATGCATCTCAGTCAGAACCAGGAATTTATTACTGTGTCACAACATGTGTGAGAAAAAGATACTCACATTAACTGGAACACGGCTAGCAGAGTAGGTCAAGTAGCTGGGTAAGTTCACAGCTACCAACGCTTCATACGCATCATCGCCATTGTTATTGGTTACTGTGACCTCCAAGATGATCTCCTTTTGGTCGCTGAGTGAAAGCACCTGCATGTTGTTCTCCCTTAAAGAGACAGAATTTTCAGCCTGTATCTTGATGAGTGTAATGTGGGTTTTATGTAGTTCATAGAGAAAGTGACTAGAGTAATTAGCTCTCACTCTCTAAACGGAGAGAAATTTGCTTGAGAGAGCCTGTCTTTGTCCGATGTCGTGGAGCCGTAGCGAGCTTTCACGGCCAGGTTGCTCTGACATACGTCATCACTGCCACACCCTTCTTTCAAGAATTCCACCTATAAATATATCGACACTCATGAAATAAAAACTGAAGACAAGGGAAACAACACAATCACGTGTATTTGGATCAGATCACTGAGAATCTTAAAAACACACTGTTTTTCGAGTGATGTTTTCATCTTTGGCATCGAGGACAGGTGAAAGCTGCGGAGCTGCGGCTTGTCTACGTTTACGTTTCGCATCCATGATATTCACAGACACGTCAATGGGGATCCCACGCAGCTTGTCTTTAATGTTTTCCTGTGCGATGATAAGAATTACAAAAAGCTGTCAAAAAACCTACAAGACAACTCGATGCCAAAGTAATAATGAAAATATAACTACCTTTAGGGCAAGTTTACGTGTCACACATTGTTCCTTTCCCTTTGTGTTCATTGATATGACACCAGTGGACTTATCAGAACCAGATTGTTCTGTGAAAGTCGCCCTGGGTATGAGACCACTCTTCCTGCGTTCAGCATCAACCTCAATAGTGTATTTCACGTCTTTATAGGACACAGAAAGAGATGTAAGAAGAAGCAATATATGTGCAAAGGTACTGTTACAAGCTAATATTGAGTTCTGTATTTTAGTAAAACTACAAAACATAAATATAATGCAGATAATGTTTGACTTTAAGATTCTAAAAGATAAAATAAGGCTTGGCTTACTCAGTTTGGGAGAATAGTTATTTGGGACAGCATTATAGTTGAAGCATGCCTTAACTTCCAAGCTGAGGACAAAGGAAAGTTTATCTGTTAATTATTTTTAAACACAGATAAATGCTCAAATTTTGTACGTGACCTCTACAAACTAAATAATGGACAACATGGACCTTCGTACCAAAAGGTGTTACCACAGTTCTTCTGACCCAGGTTAATTTGACTCGGCGTGATGGTGATTTCTTTCTGGATGTTGACAACTGGTCGAGCTCTGGGAATATTTAGAGTTTATTTAGCATTTCATCAACAAGGGTGAGCAGCATGGGATCGGAATAATATACATATATGCTTTAAGTTTCTCACTTATAGACAAAAACAGAGTCTGAGAGAGATCCGACAGCCAGGTCTGGATAAGAGTTCCCATCCAGGTCCATGTTGCCTGCCAACGAGTAACCGAACAGCTTCACTCCCAAAGGCTTGCCAGACAGCATCTAACGCAGAACAAACACAAGCTTTATTTAAGAGTTGGTGATTGTTTCTTTTGTATCTGCTTTTTAAAGAAGTTAGACAGAATCATTACGCGACTGAACAAAGCAATCTAACTGTTTTCTGTTTCATGAGAATTACATGAATTCTTACACAGATAACAGCAATTTAGATAAATATTAGCACTGGAGGTCAACAATCTAATCCTGCAACATTTTGTTAAAAAACTCTTTAAATATTATGACATCAGGCCAAGATTCACATTTTATTTGTGACTTTGAGTGTGTTTCACACCTAACCTTAGTAAAACTGTTTTTATCTTTCTATCCATCTATTTATCTGTCTTATGTTACTTATTGACAGCCAGGTCCATGTGAAGAGTCTGAGACCTTCAGTCCCTTCAGACACTGTTTCTGACCACCATGCAATGTTGCACAAGTGTATCAACCCAAACAGCCCAATAACATCCAGAGCCGTGAGAAACTCATGGTAGATCTCATCCATTCTTGGAGCCTTGCTGACTTCAGCAAAATAGGCTACAAAAAGGTATACTGCCACCCCCCCCCATCCCCATCAAACGCAACCACAAGCTCCCCGACCTGTTTCAAGTACAGAAAGCATTTCATTAATGTTGAGTAGAACCTCAATGTACTTCTTCCATTGCAAGTCTATTTTACTGTTGCTGTCAGCAGCATTCTTTCTCTGCTTTAAAAACCAAGTTGGCAAACTGTCTCTTCCTCTGCCTGAGTCACCTGACAGTTTGACAGAATTACTTTGAGGCTGACTAAAATTCCTCCTCCATGGTCTCTCAAACCGCTCCCACACCGAAGTTTCTGCTTCCCAAACTGTCCGAGCAGCAATCCATCTGTTCTATAAATCCCTCTCAGCTGCTTCACCAGAAGTCAAAACTTTGCAAGAATCCTCCTTTATCTTCACCATTTCCTTCAGGTTCCCACCACCGAATTCTGGATTTAGCCTCTACAACAAAGTGCCAACGACCTTATGGCTGCAACACTTAGACAGAAACCTGATGTTTGGGGTTTTATACTGTTACAAGTAAAAGTTTGGAAAAAAAATAGCGGCAGCTTGTTGATATAACAAAGTAAATTGCCTCAGCAGAGTCAAACATTAAGTTTGGGAAAAGTTATTCTACTAATTTACATACCTGTGCGGGTTTTTTATTAATTTGTGCATTGCTGGATCCATGGTAAATGTGAACAGTGCCTGCGCCGTCGTCATTGTAAGGTATTCCAACTGCAAAATCTGACAGCGGGACAGTGAATTTATACATGTCCTTCAAAGGATGGAAGGATCAACAATAGTATATTTGCGCTGGCATGAAAATAATGCATCCTCACCATGGTAACCATCCTGATTGATATCCCCCAGGTTTTCCACAGCTAGACCAAACATAGAGTCCGCAGGTCCATCTATCCGAGTGGGTTTGACTTCGTTCCAGTTTCCAGCTTTGTTGATGTAGATATAAACAGCTCCTCCAATTTCTCCATCCTTCTCAAAGTACTGAGGTGCTCCTACCACTATGTCCTCCCAACTGAAAAATCAGTGCATTACACACTCATGAGTCTAAATCAGAACAATGGCAGTAGGAGTTAAACGGCGTGTGGATCCTCCTGCATCCTCACCCATCTTTGTTGAAATCCAGTACAGTCACATCATATCCGAAAGATGAAGCCAGTCCCTCCCCTTTCAGAGTGTACTCCTCCAGCAAAACCTTGCTATCTTGATCACCTTTCTTCATGAGGATGACTGCTCCACTGTAGTATGCTCTGGGAGCTCCTGCCACCACCGTCAGCTGGCCCTTCTTGGTCAGACGCTTCCCTGAGTCCAGAGAGAAACCTTCAAAGAAAGAGGCCAAAAAACTACAATTAACATCATCTTTAAAGGACAGTCAGGTGCCAGAATATATTTCTTTCATCAAGGTGATGATTGAATATTTCACCAAGGTAGCTGCTAGCAGGAACAGGGACCAGTGAAGCATCTTTTTTGCGATCATCTCCTGCCTGAAATGGCCCGTCTTCAAAGATGCCAAGCTCAACTAAAGTGGCGTTGTTTTGTTCTAAGCGTACCACGCCTTGAAGGAGGAAGTAGAGAAATGAATCAGTGTCAGTTGTCTTAAATGAAAAGTATAAACTATATATAAAAACATGTGGCCCTAAAATTAAACTGTAGTAACCCACGTTGCACAAATTCATATACACAAAACTACCTTTCCAGTTGAAAGTTCCAGGAGCCCCAAAGATGAGGTAGTGGTAGTCCTTGTCAAATGTGGCAGAAATTCCCTGCTGGCAGGAACCAAACATCTCATGACCTCTTAACCCGTTGTCACAGAAACGCCAGTTACCGCCATCTTCATCTGATGAGAGATCGATAGTTAAGTCCTGACTTAGCACATAGCAGCGGCCGATGATGTCACGAGATTCAAGGGCGGAGTTCACATTGCTTCGACGCTCGTAGCGATGAGCACAAGTCTACCAGGGAAAGAAAATGACACAGTTGAAAAAGACAAATAAGACAGTTAATAATAATGAAGTTAAACTTCTAAGTTAAAAGGCTTTTCCTACCAAAACTTTGCCTCCCGGCCCCTGACTGCTGACTGTCACCCCCATCCACTGATTCTCTTTACTTTCTGATGTTGTATCCTCTAAAAAAGGACAAAGATTAAAAAAAATTTAAAAATACAGAAAATGTCACACTTTTAAAATAAAATAGTTCAACTGTCCAGTATAATATTAAAGAAGTGTATACGTTTACACATAGCACTCACCTTCATTATCAAAGATAACTCTCGTGCACGCAGGAGAAGTTGAGCTCATCTCACATTTGTAGAGTCCTCCTGTCACTTTAGATTTCTGACCCCTCAAAGCTTTTGCTCGTGGTGCTCCAACCAGCAACCTGCAACAGACGCACATGTGATTTCAGGCAATTGCTGCTTGACCATACATTCAAGTCCTCAAACCAAAAATATACACACAGGAAAATGTGTACAGTCTAATGTTTCATGTTCTCTTTCAGTTTCCACTTATAGATGCTTGAACCAGGGTTCAACCATATAGAACACTTTGATTCACACACAGAGACTCTCTGTATGATCCGAAAAGAAGGCGACACCCAGGCATCGGTGATGTGCACCCAGTTCTCTGTATTTCTTTACAGAATCTTTAAAATTATATTCTATGCAAGTTCATGCCATTAAACAAGTCACGTGCACATTGTCACTGCACCATCCTCGATTTGTCTACATCCTCTGGCTTGCCTTGCCTTTCCAATGACCTTCAGAGTTAACAGCATACCGTCTTGTCCAGATGAAATTAGGCAAAGCCAGTTTTAGCAAGAAAACAAAGCATCCTCAGACACACACACCATCTGGGAGGGACGTTACTGAGGCAGACTTTATAGCAGAGCAATGAGCAGAGGACTAATGTGATCAGCAACGCAGACCTGACTTTTCCGCTTTGCAAATTACACGAGGGAGAAGATGCCATACTATATAGCTGACTTTCAGAGGCAGACCAAATATGAGGAATACTTATAAACAGAATACTGAGCAGTCAGGAATGAAGAAAGGACAATACATCTTTTTATGACAGACATTGAAAATATGACTTTAAATATTCCACATGCAGGGTTGTACGGAGTTTCTCAATGTTGCTGTTGTGCATCTGAATGTGATTTTCAGAGGAAATGTTAATTTTTCAAGAGCAGATCAGATTCCAGTAAGAGAAGTGATCGCCATGGGAACAGACTCCTTTCGCAAGACAGACAAGTGTACAGTTGTTTATCCCAGTTTTCACAAGTGCATGGGTCTGGCCTTGTTTCAGAACCACAGAACTATAATTTGTGTTCTTATCCACCCATGGTGTGTCCAATCAAGCCTTCTTTAAATGAAAGGGGAGGCAATGACATGTGAAATTTGATGCCCTAAAATCTGGAGACAATTCTACACCTCAATGTGTGTTAGCAGAAACAAGAAAAAAAAAACTGACAAAACAAAAAATTCCTCTCGGTTCTCATTTTTGACGGAGTAGACGAATGAACTGAGGATAACAGATGAAAAAAAACTATGATTTATTGGAGTCTGGAAAAATGAAAGTCATGGCGCGTGAGGTTTCTGCTGTGTTAATAAGAAAAAAACACATTTTGAAACTCTTCCTCCTTCAGCTGGTGAATGTGATTAACAGTGCAACTCTCTAACTTATTGCACAAACATGTGATCATTTACACAAACTGAATTATCTAAATTACAAAAATGTACTCTGAGAAACCCGAGGCTGATCCTTATGAACACTTTGCTTTTGTATTGCCATGTATACATGCAGTCCTGACCTGATAAGTTAGATTTACTGCTCCACTGACCCTTACTTAGTTATTTATCTAATCGTTTACCATCCGCAGAAGAAGCCCTGACATGCGGGCCTACACCACGACAAATACAAGAAAATCGAATGTGTTTGTTTGGGTCCTTGTTTGGAACAGAGAACTGGAGAACTGAAGAACCATCCAGTGGAGGGAGGTGTGTTGTTTTTACAGCACTGAGCTTTCTGCCTGCTTGGGCACAGCTCGTTGCTAAGCAGTGATCTGTGGCGTTCTATCAACTTCCAAATGGGTTGCAGATCCACAGGTTCATGACAGTCTTACCCAACTTCCCCCCCCCCTCCATCCATCTGCCTGGATGGAGCCTGCTGAATCTGACTCCTTGAATAATGCTTGTATTTGGTGCCCAGATGTAAAACTGATTTACGTTCCTCTCAACATTCCTTAAGTCTTCAGCTCTTTCTTCTCTTCAGCTCTTCTTCTTTGTTGCTGAATAACTTTAAATAAGATGAAGTGGGACAGAACAGGGACCTCATATGACTCTAATGCTCATTCGTTATCAAAAACTCACACCACATGCTCCCCATGCACGAAGCTTCACAGTCCCTTCCTGCTTCTTCTATCACTTCTGGAATTACTACAGAAGCTCCTGACATCTGCTTCACTCTAACAGCCTTCCACTATGAGCTTTAACCTTCTTCTTGTTATTAGTTCCTCCAGAGTTGTCATAAACACACACATGCATCAACTTTCTCCCACATGATGTATTTCTCACACTGAGCCCAACCTCTTAAACATCCATACATTCTGACTCCTCCCCCCCTTCTCTCCCCTCATTTCACTGCACAGACAGCCCCGTCGAGCAATTATGAGGGAGCGTGGAATGCTACACAGTCACACATCGCAGGCGCAAACACATGCATGCATGCAGATACTGGTCCTGCCCACCCCTGAAGGTAGAAGTGAAACTCATCCCTTGAGGTTATTAAAAAAAACTGTGGAACATCCAAGTCTGACTTAAACCTGGCACAAATGACTGGGAAAGGATAGTGACTCACTGTGCACACCCAGCTGTAACACACTCATACTTTGGCACAAATGTCGTTTTAAAGACCTGGGAGAAGAGTCAGAAAATTAAAAAGTAAAAAAAAAAAAAAAAAAAAAAAAAAAAAAAAACATTGAGCACAAATTAACTATCTGTCTGTACTTATTTTGCCTTAAGTTAAAAATGAATCAGGCAGTACATGCTCACACTCTTCCAAATGACTGACAACAAGCCAACGCCTTAGTGTTCTGCCATGACTTGCATCAGCACCAATAAAACACACCAAACTGGCAGTAAAACTGACGCATCCACAAGTAGCATTAGCAAAATATACACACAGTCCAAAGTTAGAGTCTATTTCAGCTCTGAAACATCAGCAAGAGTTCCATAATGCACTGTTTGTAGATCTCTGTTGTAATGTGCAATTGTGTTTGAGTGATTTATCTTTAATAGCAATGTATCAAGATAAATAATCTCCTAATCTGGCCTGGGATTATATCTCAGTTCAGTAAATAAATAATAATTGGCTGTAATGTCCCATTCATAAGCTACTAAAGGTTTTGTGTTTCAACTGAACAATACAAAACTCTTTTTTTGGGGGGGGGGCTTGGTTATCATCACTTACATTATTACAAACAATATTTTTTCACAATTTTCACAGTAAAGATGACTTGAAAGAAATCCCTTGCTCACACCTCTACAGGGGTCAGCTGTTTTATACGTCACTTAATCGGAACTCACTGTTTTTGTTATTTAACTTGACATCCTGAAGCGGTGGGACTATGTGGCAGCTTTCATAAGCAGATATTGAACAGAATAGATCTTTCATTCAGCCACAGTCAGGAAGGTGAATAAAAACTGGCCCAGAGGGTTTACTGTAGTAGTAAAACTGTGTGAACTGTTTAGTTTAAATGTTGTGAATCGTTTGATAAGTCAGAGTCTGAACCTCCATCTATACATTTCACAGGATCGCAGGGAGCTGGTGTCTAACTCCAGCAGTCACTGGCTGGGAGGTGGGATTACATCCTGCAGGTCATCAGTCCATCACATGGTCACATGCAACTATTCACACACACTCACACCTTGGGCCAATTTAGAGTTGACAGTTAACCTGATACATGTTTCTGGTCTGTTATGAGAAAAGCCAAGTTTCAAACCCAGACCATGCAGACCAGAATCTGAACAAGGTACATTTCACTGCTGTGACCTTCAGATATTAAGTCATTCTATATAAATGAGCAATTACTAAGAAGCTTAAATTCTATGGACTTCTACTAAAGCAGGAGAGGAGATGTTCATTTCTGTATGAACACGTAAGCACTAAAAACATATTGAAGGAATAAAGTTTGATCCTCAATTATATTGAACCCAAATACATTTCAGTTCACAGAGGGATATTTGCTTATCACTGCCTTTTATAACGTATTTATACACGTAGAATCTGCTTCAGAATCAGAAACTGCTCAGATTCTGGTTTCTGATTAATGTAATCTGGATTACATTGTGTCAGTTTGAAAGCAGGTAGTTTTAACAATAAACTGAAAACTGTTTAAAAATTGACATATTTTGATTCTGAACATCAAAACTGATGGCAACATCGGAAGAAAGAACAAAAGAGCGGAGAGGATGTGACCGCGCCGCGCGACGTGCGCACGTGCGCAAAAACCTCGAGCTGGAGGTCCAATAAAAAAAACTAATAGTAAATAATTAACCCGGAGAGAAAGAATAATAAGTGTCTAAACGCTTGGTGTTAAACTCACAACACGTGTTTAAAAAGGTACCGCAGCTACATTATTGCTGGAACTTGGGTCGTTTAAAAAGATCTGAAGGGTTTAAAAGTTTTGAACCGTCAACCTGCGACATACCTGAGCTCAGATCATAAAGGAACAGAAAAACGTATAGTCGTGTCTGCTGTTGCGACGTTTTAATTACCCGGACGACACGGAAGGAAATAAACTTCCACATGAAAAAAGCAACATTCTTGTTTAAAGATCATGTCCGGTTCTTACATTCGGTTTTCCAGCGGACGGAGCTGCCGGTGCATGGCCATGGAGAAGCCGAACAGACTCCCCGGGTCCCCGCTCTTCCGCAGGACGTTGTCGGTGTCCAAGTTAAAAGCCGAGAGTCGCCCACATCCCATTAGGAGCAAGGTGAGCAGCCACAGTCCACAGGTGATACAGCCCTCCATCAGAACGGTTCACTTCCCTGGAAGTAGACTGAAGTGAGTCCACGGTGCAGAAGGTGCAAAGTGCGACAGAAGGACTTGTGAAGGGTAGAATGTTTTTCACAAGCAGCCCCTCCCAGCGTCTGTCCTTGCACACCGTCCCACCACACCTCAGAATGTCTTTCCAGATTTCATATTTCCGACGGAAATGATTGATTCCCTGTAGGAGGTTCACAGGAGGTCAATAACACAATCTAACTGGATCAGCGATGCCTCAGGCTGCTCCATGTGCAGCATCATAATTAGAGCTTCTGGCTACACTGAAACCTTCTGACTATAAATCTCATAACGCTGTAATAAAGGCTGTTACACTCCTCTGCAAACAAACATGGCGTATTCTAAGTCCCACAAGAGATAAAACACTAAAAAATACTGGGACATAACAATCTGCTTGTCTGTTTTCACTGTAGTCTGTAACATTCGCCATCAATAGAAATGTATAGCAAAATCAAGACAATCTGGAGTGAGACTTACAGAAGAAGTGTTAAAGATTTGGTGTTTGACAAATCAACAGCTTGTCATCCATTTATTATTTAAAGTTTGATTTTGTTTTTAGAATCTGAAATCACAATCCTGCTGTCACAGAACCAGAAGACCTGAAAGACTAGATAGATGGCAGAGAAACACTTATTAACACAATCCTCTCTCCAGATGATTTTCAAGGCATTCCATGAGACACTGACCCAAAGCTTGTCCTCCCAACACAGAAGTTCAGCAGACAACGCAGGCTTTGTCTGCACTGAGAAAAGGGAGCGGGAGAAAGAAGCTGCCCACATACAGTACTATAAAAGGCACAAATAATTGTGGAAAAAGGGACTGCAGAGAAAGAAAAGGTCAAGGGAAGAATGTGGTTCCTGTGCATATCTGTTATCTACTTGAAGTCCTTATTATCAGACTTTAGAGAGATGGAATCAGTTCAGTCTAGATGTGTTTTTATTAGATTCGAAACAGAAACGTGCATCTGATACATTCTTAAGGACTAGAACAGACTAATTAAATCAGGATCACAGAAACGTCCCTCTTGTGTTGGTTGAGCAGATGGTCTAATAATATTATCCTTTTAAAATCTCATTTTACTGGAATTTTTAAATCCCGTGCTTGTTCACTGTTAACTGGTTATCTTTTTTGTTTCCATTTCCATTTTTGTTTGAGTAGTTTCTTTAATATAAAAAAATATCACAGCAACTAGTGACTTATAATTCATAAGTCGTAAACTTTTAGCTTATAATAAAAGTAATAGGGTGTGACCTGGGTGTGTGATGATGATGAAGAGAAGGACTCCAGTTAGCTGCTACGAAACAGTTACTCTCACCTGAGAGGCCTCAGAATAAAGACAAATGTTAAAAGATTTGAAAAGAGCGTGAAAACATGTTAGATTTTACTCCTCAGCAGTGTTATAATCCCTCAGCACAGCAGTTTTTTGTCAAGAATCTTCCTCTAAAATGAAGATTTGAGTCATGTGTATCACTGTGTGAACAGCGTGTTCTGCAGCCGAAGAGAAAAAAACATTCCCTCAGGTGCCGAACAACAGCAGTGACGGTGAAAGCACTGCTCTGACACAAGCAACAGGAGTTGAAAAGGCAGCGCCTGGACTCGCCCGAGCCACAGCCCCTTGTATTTGTTCTTCAAGCTGCAGGTACAGTAAAAAGAACATACACTCACCTGAGGGTGGGGCGCGACAAGCTGCGAGGTGTTGCACCAGTTATTTTTTTTTTTTTATGATACTGAACTCTACACCCAAGTTGTTTCACAACGACAGCACATGAACACACCACACTTTCTCTGAGCACATGCAGCTCACCTTAGAGTTAAACAACTGTGATTCAGAGCAGAGAAATACCTTTCAGGACAGACAGATGATTAATCTTTACTTCTGGCATAAATCTGCCAGTGTCAACCGAGGACAGATCCAAGTTTAGTGTATTTGTGTTTAAAATCTTCATCTTGAGTTTGAGGCTGTTGTTCTGTGTGAACTTCTCCTTTTTAAGGAGGAAATTACTGAGAATTCAGTTCCAGAATGTTTAGATTTTTATTTGTAGTGTTTCAATGATTATAAGGAAATTAATTTATGCATTTAAAACGCTAATTGTATATAAAGATGGCCGACATGTCTTTGTTTACTTGCATTGTTCTAAAGTGAAAACTATCTTGTTTACAGGTGCTGCCATGCTGCATTTTGAAAGCCACAGTCTGTGCACTCGAGACGTGAGACAGAAAGTTCATGCACAATCATTAGGTTTTTTTCAGCTGCTAACTAATTACAATAAAACATATTATAAAAATTAATATTCATCAGCCAAATAAATCTAGGTGAATCAACAGAAGCCAATAGCTGGAAAAACCATCTGAAGTGTTTCTTTTAAGTCAGGAAAATGTCCTATTCATTTATATGGAGGGGGCGGGATTTAAAAAATATTCAGCAGCCAGCCACAAGGGGGCACTTTTTTGTTTCTGCTTCAACCATGTCCAGTATATAAATATAATCTATGCATTAAAGCCACACCATAATGTTAAAACAAAACTAATATCTAACTCTACTGCATTCTGAGTTCCACTTTAAACTCTGTAAATTGTCTTTTTTTACTGTCACACTTTGTTTTATGTTTTAAATAAATATGAATAAAATATGAATATATTTGGGAGAATTTGTGAGTTAAGAACAATAAAAAGACAAAATACAGTTCTATGGCTTAGCATTTAAATTACATTGTGAGAACCAATGTGTCATTTTTTTTATTTACAATATTGACCCAGTACCTAAAACTAAACCTGGTTAAAACATAAAGGCCTGCTCAGAGCAGGATGCAGCAAATCCCTTACACTTCTTAGTAAATGTATTAATTACAGTTAAAACAGAGCAATTAAAGTCTTCTCTTGTCCAGAGGTCCCTCAGGACTAGCTACCCTCTTTGAACATTTACTCAGTGTGTGTGTGTGCATGTGTGTGTGTGTGTGTGTGTGTGTGTGTGTCCCAGCCCTAGCCAGAGGATGTAATCTGAGATAGCATAGTGTGTGAGGCTGGGCCCCTGCGCTGATGGATCCAGGTGTGCTTTGAAAAAGTGTAAGGTATCCTGAGCAGGTCACAGAGTGTGAAAAGTTCACTTTCTGTTTTCTTTTTTTTTTTAATGTATTTATTTATTTGTTTAAAGGGACAATGCATTCATAAAGTATACAATACAATTAATGCAAAATATACACAAATGCAGGATTATAGCCTAGGCTAATTTCCATCCTCTGTCCCCTGCCGGGCCAGGCCCAGCCAACCTGCAGTAGTGCTTCTTACATGTTTTAAATAAATCAGAGTATTTATTTGATATCTTTGATATCTATTTAGGTGTGCTTTATTGGTTCACTCTAAAACTCCCTCCTCCTCTTTAGAATAATAGTAATATTCTGGATTCTGTCAACTTCATTTGAGATAAAAACATACCTTTAGTGCCACTGTGAATTTGGATTACTTTGGACTGAAATATCCACTTTAATACAGATTCCACCTCTCAGATGTACTTTAAGAACTTTGGTGTAGCTCCACCAACAGAACAACGTTATTCCCAAAACATAATTGTACCAATAAAAAAGCAATATTCACTTCACGGACTGATCCTGTGGTTCTGTTTTCTTCTTTTCTTATTGTTTATAGTTTTACTATTAATTAAACAGGTAATAAGCATTAGCATCACACTGACTGAGTTGTTCAGTAAGACACGTTACATATTTGTACTGGTTTCGGATTTGGTACCATTAATCTAGAAAAACACATAATAACTTTCCACATAAATTAAAATGAACAGGTCACCATAGAAACCAGTATAGTTTGCATCTCACTGTAAAACTCTCAGATTATCTGATCTAATGTAACACAGGAGATTCCATATGCCATGAAACACTGTTATTAGCCTTTAAATTAAAGTACTGTCATACTTAAATTACAATAAAACATAAAGAAATTGTGTTTTTTTTAAACCCAACAACAATAGAGTAAATCTAATGCTAATGCTACAAATCAAGCACAGTAGAGAAACAGTTATGTTTTGCATGTGTTTACTTTAGGGAACACACACATTTACATAAAGGTTCGTCTTGCAGCAAGAGAGAACTTACACTTTATTGGGTGGAACTAATTGCTGCTTCACACACAAACAGGGACTTAAGCATAAATACTGAGCTGTTAACGGGGGGTGCATGAATTCCTCCACCAGGCCTCTATTTCTTCTGGTTTAATGAAGACTTCCCTCCCTCTCTCTCTCTCTCTGCACTATCTCTTTCTTAATCATCCATGTACTTTTTATTTTAGGTCAAGCTTTTGACCTGCCAAAAACGATTTCAGCACTTCAAAGGAACAAAACTAGTTGAGGTTTTTCTCTTTTCAAAACGGTAAAGAAATAAAACACTTGTTCTCTTTTCAGACTTATCTGATCTGGCACAAATGCCACCACACCTCGTTGTGAGTCTTACGCACGCACACACACACACACACACACACACACACACACACACACACACACACACACCTATAGCTGAGATGTTATGGCTTTAAGTTACATAACTGGTTTTATCTCAGGTCCAGAAAGAAGAGAAGGCATTGTACTGGACTCTGTTTATAGTGTGTGTTTAAGTAATGTGTGTGAGTGTGAATCTCAGCAAACAACAGAGGCAGTCAGACATCATTTATCAGAAAGCCTTTAGAGCAGCCTGAGGCGATGCATACCATCTCCAAACACACACACAGCACTACACCCCTGCTCAGAGTTTGGCTGTCAGCTTCGGTTGTTCAGGAGGGTGTAGGAGGTAGAAAGAAACTTACAGAAGCCTAAAAAAGATAAATACAGAAATCAAAGCAAAACTCCGAGTACGTGTTTACATTTTTTTCTGTGGTCTCAGATCACACAATCAGTGCACAAAGCACTTTTCCAGAGAGAATTCCCCACTATTAAAAAGACATGAGAGGTCACAAGAGTAAGTTTTCCAGCTTGTAAATGTCAATAAGAGAAGACCCTCACTGTGCAGTTTACAGCTGTATTCTGACCCTCACACACACACACAAAGATGTTATTACACATTTTTGTCTGCCACTCTCATTTAAGATGACCAAAAACTCTTGTGCATGAGGAAATTACTGAAATGGCAAATTCTACTTTAAATTATTAGATAACATGCAGATTTTTTGGAGAAAATACACGGCAGCAAAAAATGGAGAGGATATAAACTCCAGGGACTTCGTGGCTCCACCAGATGTTGTGTTTGGGGAGAATTGTAATAACTCATAAAGTCTTTCTTTAAGCTGCTTTGATTTCAAATTTCTTACCAACCAAGAACCTTCCCTGCAGGTGTTTACTCACTCTATGTCAGTCCATGTCCACGTGTCCACGTGTCCTCGTGTGGTGAATGTTCACTTACAGAGTCACAGGTTTTGTTTGGCCCTCAGGTGCACTGACGAATCAAAGAAATGACTAAGTATTAAGTAAATACCAACTGTGTGTGTGTACAAGACAGATCTGCTGGTACAAGTCTGAAACTGAGGTGTCCCTTCATTGATGGCACAAGCTCACCGGTCGTCAAGGAAACCAAGAATTTCTGTGGTTCTTGTCAGTGAAAAGTCCCAAATAAGTGTGATATATCACACTAACAGAATCTCACTCTAACCAGAGATGTAGGTATGCACACCTGGAATGTGAGCTTGTCTAACATAACAGGAATTATCTGGTTTAAAGACAATTTAACATCACTGACACAAAGAGCTCACAGCTGAGACGAGATCCGGACTTCAGCTCAGGGTTTCTGCACAAACTCAACCCAAGTTAGATGTGTGGCTGAGATTGGACATTTTGTTTTGCGAGATTTTTTTTTCTGCATGCTTAACAACTTCNATGTGTATAAACAGCATTTAGTTTTTTTTACAGGGTGGTGCATCCATTTTTATCAGATTAGTTAAATTATGCCTTATGTTGGGTTAATCATTTGGTATTAGGTCTTTTAAGTATTTAACCTTTTCAATAGCAAATTACAGGCATTTGGTTTGTGAAAACAAGAATCCACTGAGACATTTCACAACGTAAATTTGTCAAAAATAAGCGTTTCTTAGAGATGTGTGTATGTCTTAAGGAAAATAATATAACAGAGAGGCTGATTCACAGAAAACAACTGCAGAGCAGCGTTCAGGAATGAGTTCTAACATGTAGAAAAAGAATGAAAGTCAAAGAAGTTCATTTGGACCAAATCACTCTCCTGTTACACTGTCAGGTCGTTTTCAGATATTTTGTCATTTATTCTTTTTCTTTTCCAGGTGATTATTCTTTAAAGAAAACACCCTTTTGTGATCAGCTGATTCATGGTCCGTGGTGGTCACATCTCTTTCCCTGAAATTAAACAAAGATCTGAATTCTGACAACAAGTAAAACTAGAATCAAGTGTTTGTGAGTCTAGAACTTTGGCATGTGTTCTTGTATGATTTAGTCATTTGAGTGAAATTAAAGACGCACACACACACATACGTACATACATTCAAATGTTCTTCTCTCCTAAAGTTTATTAAATAATACATTTTATATGAATCACTTCCTGACTGAACATGACCAAACCTTAGTGTAGCTGACCCACCTTTATTTATCTAATCCTTCTTGCTTCGCCTACAAACTGATACTGGCATGAACACTCACACACACTCACACACACCCACACACACGGGCACACAGACAGGAAATTAAAACACACCCTCCAGTGGGTTGAAATCCTATTTCTCATCCAGTTTTCCCTCTAACTTATAAAACAATTTTAAATGTTATGGATGCCATAAAAACTTACATGGAAAGACATTCCTCATTATTTCATGTTCCAGGATGAACCCTGTGTAAGTACACAAACTCCTATGTATGTGCCTACATGACTGCAGGAACCTTGTGTGAACTTGTTCTTGTGTTCTGCTTTTTATTACAGCCACATGTTGACAAGATACAGCGGAGAAAAAACTTTTCAAATGGTTTTGTTATGACTGGAATTTTCCTCTTCAGCACATTTTTAACTCCTTGGTTTGATTTTGTCCCTCCCTGTCAGCTGATGAAGTTTGATTTAACATATATGTAAATAATTTAGACCTCGTATTGTTTGGAGAAACAGCCAACGCCTATCTGAAAAGTCAAACTCACCAACATTGGGTAAAAATTAACAGCTGATATGATTTCAGTCATCCAGCTTGTCTATATTGAGATTTATAAATGTGTTTGCTGATTGGGAAACAGATGTTTTAAGATAAAACAAGGAAGTTGAAACTTGTGGTGGCGCTTCAGAGTCTGAGTGTGTGCTGCCATCTGCTGGCTGTACTTCATCACACTCAACATCACTCTTTATAAGGTTCACAACATGTGATCAATAAAATATCCAAGTGTTTTTCAGGATGTCTCACTCAGTTTTTTTTTACCTTGTAGTCATTTAAATACAAGATCATGACATAAAAAAACTATACACAGAATATTTTTATGAAATATCTTAAATCTATTTGCCTTGAAGCAAAAACAAAAACTACACAGAGTAAATGTAAATATTTTGCAGAGTAATGACAAATTTAAACATAATGTAACCCCCAACCACACACACACACACACTATTTTTAGAAAATACACCACAACAATTTCATTTTTATGATTTTATCCTGATACCTCACATTCGTCTGATAACAGGTTCGTGTTTTTAACTAAAAAAGTTTCTCTTTAAATCAATACCTTGTTTTCCTTCGAAAGATTATCAAATCTTACATTTAATTCACTTTCTGTACTGAGGTCACTATCATTTCTCCAGTTCAATCCTAATAAAGATGTCTTCTTTCTTACTGGTCAAAAACACATGACGCGTTAACGTGAAAGAGAAAATCTTTGTTCTCATTAAATAAATCGATCAATCAGTCCAGTTTGTAGCAGAACGGCGAGCTAATTGAGTTGGTCAGCAGAGAGTTTCCGTCACAGACAATCCTCTTCTTCTTCTGGTAGTTTGGTGAGGATCTTCACGCCGTCTGATGTGACCACCACCGTGTGTTCAAACTGAGCTGACCTGCAGGACAAAATGTATTTTTACCTTTTAGATAAATGAATGAGTCAAAGTTTCAGTCCCCAGCAGCTCGAACCTTTTATCATCGACTGACACAGCGGTCCATTTGTCCTTTAAGATTCTGAACTCTGTTGACCCCTCCATCACTATGGGCTCTGACAGCACAGGAACAATGAACAACAACTGAGGAAAACATGTACAAAACCACATCCACACAGAAAGTAAGAGAGGAACGTACCTATTGTGAAAGCCATTCCTTCATCCATAGTTATGTCATTGTCATTTGCTGAAAATAAAGTTATTCTTTATTATATGGGACCTTTAAATGCTAAAGTCGTGTATTTGTGACAGTTTAAGTCGACCCTCATGTATAAAACACGTCTGTGTGACTGATTTTAAACTATTTACATGTTTTTTCCTGCTTTTGCCTTCATTTTAAAACATCTAATAGATACTTCTTAGATAAAATAATGCAAATAATATTAGTTTTGTTTTTCTTACATTTAAAAACACCTTTCAATGTTAATCTCTACTCTGAATGAATGAATACTGCCAAAGTCTGCCATTGTTAACTGTTATAGTATGTAGTGTTCTTTTTTCCTTTATGTTTTTAGTTGAAATCCTTGTTTATAAATCAACTTTAGTTGAAACAGAACAAAGAGCTTCATGTTTCCGATTAGAACGTTACGCTACAAACAACAAAGTGAGTTTTAGACCTAATGAAAGCCACACAGACACGTTCATGCATGTGGTTCTCCAGGTCTGACACAGGAATTCGCCCGCCACTCCCTCTGACTTCAGATTCAACTCACCGTGGTGCCAGATTTCAGGATGGCAGTGAAAGTACGAGCCGATTCCATGTCCAATAAAATAGGGACAAACCTGAAAGCCACTGGCTTGCGCGATTTCACTGATAGTAAGACAGAAAAAAGTTTTTTGTAACAGACAACAGTCGTGTGACCAAGCATTTGATACATGTATTTATCATGTGTAAATACCTGATTGTGTTTCCTATGACACACAGCTTTGCACCTGGTTTGCACACAGCGATGGCTTCATCTCTGCAGCGCCTCGCTGTCTCCACCAGTCGCTGCCCATCTTCATCCACCTGACCAATCAGGAAGGTTTCTGAGGTATCACCGTGGTAACTGTCCAAATACACCTGGCGTGATCAGGCAGAAGTAATAGTTGTGCTGAAGTAAAAGTGGTGGTAATATTTGATATGTTTATGCTTTTAACTGAATTAAAGCAAACATACAGTGACATCGATGTTGATGATATCACCATCTTCCAGTTTCCGACTGCAGAAACAAACAGATTAAAAAATGATCTCTTATTTAAAGTAAATGTCAATTTATTTATTTACCTCTTGTTTGAATCTAATTTTTTTTTAAATGTGTTGATTGTTATTGATGTTGCTGTATTTCAGGTTTTTGTTGTCGTCAGTGAATCTAATTTACCTGTCAGGTATACCATGACACACCACGTTGTTCACTGATGTGCAGACTGACTTGGGGAAGCCCCCGTATCCGAGAGGGGAGGGGTAAGCGTTGTGCTTGACTGTCTCCTGGTGCACGATAAAGTCTATTTCATCTGTTGTCATGCCAACCTGAAAGGCACAGGTGTTGATTTTGGTGACACAGAAGAAGAAGTGAGGCTCTTAGTGATTTTGCTCTTACTTTAAGACTGCGTCCAGCTAATAGCAGGATATGTCTGGCTAGCTGACACGCCCTGGCTAGCCCTTCGATCTGCTCTTGATTTTTGATCTCGATGTAATCAGGCCATTCTGGGACCAGACCAGAACCAACATAGTCTGGCTGAACAATGTGCTTAAGTCAGGGAAGAGATGAGAACATGGTGAGAAAGTGGTTCCTCAATGTGATCCAGCCTGATCAAAACAAACAAGGGTTCCAAAGCACGTCTAAATGCATTCTTAATCTTGAGTGTTAAATTCTGTACATAGAGCTGTTCAGTGTTAATTAGGACCTGAACAGCTCCTAAATATGCACGCCATCTTTGTGCGAACGTGTACCTCGGGCACTGCGTATGCGGGACGGACAGCAGCTGGACGAACCACGTTGTGAGAACTTTTCCACTTCCTCCAGAAGAAGCGCCGATGCTGCTCACATAAACTCGTCGAGGAGGGATTGCAGCTTTCCAGACAAGAGACTCTCTGCAGGAAACCACCGAACCCTAGAAGAAAGAACAAAAACTTCCTCTTAATCAACCAAATATTCATGATCTTTTTAGAACGTGAGAGGTTAATCAAAATGATGGAACCCCAATTTACAAAGTTTAATTTGTAATCCCACTTTAATTCCTGCTTTAATACAGATTGCAATTAATCTGAGATTTGGATTTGATACTCTTACACTCCAGTGGCAACAGATTTACTCTCTTGTTTTTAATCTGTCCCCAAATAAGCAATAAACACACAGAATAAGACAAAACACTGAAAACTAAAAAAAAAACCACAGCTGTAGCGAATCAAACACACAAATACAGGCTTTATTAAGATATATATAAGCTATTAAGATGATTTTACTTACTTATATAAAGATTTTATAACACGAGATCTTTAACAAAAGTATTATAGACAATAGTGCTTTGCTAGCAAGAACATTAATTAATTGTAGCTCTGCTTTATAATCCAGTGGTCGAGATTTTTTGTCACAGACAACCTCGTTATTTTCACAAATACTTTTTGCCTTAGTGATTAAAATAACCACAGCAGCAGCATTACCTCTACTAGCCACAATTCCTCCACAGCACCGAGCCACCACCGCCGCCATTAATGTTATGATCACGTGGGCCGGGAGTTTACTGTCACGTGACTGATTCTGGTCACACAGTTCGTCGATCATTTTAATGTTTACCTTTACAGTATATCTTTTTACATGTTTCTTTGTTGTCTGTTATTCTTCATCTGTCATATTAAACAGATGATTTAGTCAAAGAAAACATTCACAAGCTGATATCGCTGAATAATATTTAATTAACTGTTTCGTTTCAGAATAAAGTAGTAATATGAGTTCAAAGCATAATGTTTAGCGGTATGAATAAACAAATTTTGCGAGAAACAATATGTCTGATAATAGATGTATGTTTCCTGGGATTTTTGATTCAGTCCCTTTTTTTATAAGTCATTTACCAAGAGAAGAACTCTTTAGGGATTCACAAACAGGGATGAAAATACGTTTGTTTAAAAATGCAAAAACAACCATGACATTAGATTTGTTTATTAATATGAACACCTTGTTTGATAGACCCAATTAAGCACAAACAAAAGTTTACAGAATAATTAGGTTGTTTTTCAAAAGATGTTATCCAATTATCATATGAAGAGAAAAAGAAGAGTCAATATTGTGTTCTTCCACCTTTAGATGTAATTACAGTTTTTATTTTTATTTTTTGTCTTTAACTTACCATACAGTTTTCTGAAGACTAATTAAAAAAATGTTCCTGATATGAACAAGATCTCTGTTGTTTATGTATGTTCACATAAATGTACCACCATCCAAGTTTCAGGAGTTTTGAGAAGTATGACTCATAATCAGATGGTGCCTCCAATGGACTCTGGATGATGACGCCTCTGGTGGTGTGTTCAGGCACCTTGCAGGTCACCAAACACTCAGACCCGCCTGATGTAAACAGTTTCAAATGGTCTGGTTTGAAGCATCACAATGACGAGGTACCGTAGCTAAATCGTCTTGGTCTCATGATGTCTGAACTTGAATAGCATGATGAGGATGTTTAAATAGCAACCCTGATCGGACCAGGAAATATTGTCATTTATTTCTCCTTGTTGTGTATTAAAGCATCAGTTGATATTTTCTGTTTAGAAACATGATTTCGTTTATTTACTGTCCACAGGTTACTTTGAAATCTACTTTCCCTTCATCAGGACCACTTTAACAGCTGCTGACAGACGTGTCTGGATACATTCAACTTTTATCACCGTTAATTTTGCTTTACAATTAACAAAGTGCGTTTTTTTCAATATCTGAACTGACAAGACCGGTTCATTAAATTAATCTGTTGTGAAGAAAAAAAAATATGGAGCAATACGAACAATAAAATAAAATATCTGCATGTAAAGTTGCGCTGAACAAGTGAAATTACCGACATTTTATTATAGACAAAAGTTCATCCCGAAATGAACCGCGAGGGCCTGAATTGACGTTCATCTTCCCTTTAGATTGATAAGAAATTGGTGATTTTATGAGCGTCATTTTTTCTGTAAGTTCATTTTAGAACAGAATATCGAACATTCGGGATTCGAACATTTCGTCACAAAGAGTTTTTTATGACGACAAATTCTATTAGAATCATTTCACCAGATACTCTGAGAGTTGACGGACGGAAAACTAATTTGTGAGTTTGATTTCACCGAGAAAAACTTGCTAAACTGCTTAATTCTTCTTCCACACGATGGAAAACCACCGCTCTGACAAGGAAAAAGTAAGATTTAGATGAAACACCTGAAAACCTGATGTGATTCACAGTGATAGAGACTGTTTGATCATGTTGTGTCCAAAAGTTTCATATTTGATTAGTTTAGACTTTTAAATAGGTAATTTATGTTTCAAAACGTACAGCTGCTAAAACTTAAACACATTAAAATGTTTCTCAACAAGTAATAAAACTTTAAACTATGAAAATGAAGTAAATTTAACTAAATGGATTCAGCTAAAATGAGTGAAACAAGCTTGGAGCATCACATCTGTTGAATATTTGTTCTCTGATCACACTGAATGATCTTCACTCACCTGGTTGACATTTAACAACAGTTTAGATTGAATAAAGTCTTTTATTTGTTTGGGACGGATGCTGATGTTAAATGTTGCAGCGACTTTAGCCTGGCTGTAAAAAATAGACTCAAGACTGATTATTGTGATAAAATCATTTAGAAAGGTTTACAGACAAAATTACATGTTTTTTTTTTGTTTTTTTTTGTCAAAATATATTGAAAGGTTCTTTAAAATGAATTACATTTTCAAATAAAAGCTTCGATTTATTTTGAAAAGACATGTTTTACTGGCTTTTAGCTGAAACGTTTTGGTAAAACAAGAATGAGACAAAAGCAGTTACATTTTTTATTCCTTGAATTAATTCACTTTGATTTTAAATTAATCAGTGAGAGAAGATACTTGCTGCATTTAATTTAAATAAACTATAAGTATTTATTGTGTTTCTTTATGTTGCTTCATGTGAACTGAACATCATGTTGTCACTCAGGTCAACACTCAAACTTTACCTCTTACAAATTAAAACAATTTGTCTTGTAATTTTGTTCTATATTTACTCAAAAGACATACAACAGTTTGAAATTGTGTCAAACAAAATTTTAATGTATTTTAAGGTCATCAAACAAAATTTGTCTCAGTTTACCTGAATTCAGTTGATTAATCTGGTTTTAAAGATTAACTTACAAAAAGATGAATCAATAAAAGAGACAATGAGACTAAAACATCTGATTCAAGTGAATTTTTATTTGTATCAGATGTTTTTATCAACATGTCGACGCCCAGTAACTGATTGAACCCTGTTCTGTAAATCATTTCTGTGTTTCACCTGTTATGAGTGTTTCATGTCTCAATTCACGACCTCATCTGATACTTTATACAAATACTGGAGCTCATCAAAGTCATTAGTGATTTATTGATCCAGCAGAACTCTAACTTCATGTGTCCTCAGACGGGCCAGCGCTGCACCTGGACCACAGAATTGGTCCCAACACCAAACAAGGGTGGCATCCCGAGGCTGATTAGGAGGAGAGTTCCAACTCCATTCACCTCTGACTGGTGGCCCTATCTCTCCTCCTCCTCAAGCTCCTCTTCAGAGTCAGAAGAGGAGCCACCAGTATCAGCCGGTCCACGTGCGTCTGAACTCTCGTCTTCTGGATCCCCACACCAATCAGATCCAGAGGACAACTTTTGGAAGTTTGAGGTTCTGCCAAGAGGATTAAAACTAGTCCAGAGAAGGCAGAAGAGAGAAACCACCGATCCTCAACCAGGTAACAACCTGGTACATACATACATGTATATAGCATGTGTCTAAAACATATATATGTATAGACATGTATGTATGTGTCTATAAATGTATCATATATGTGTATCTTCTGTTGTTTGTTTATTTGTTTATCCATATTCCAAATAAATTTGTTTATGTACTCAAGTTCCAGGTAACAATCAGATTCCACCAGCCAAAAGGAAGCTTCAACCTGGTACCAGCCAGCTTCCACCACCTAAAAGGAAGCCTGAAACTGGTAAAAGTCAAACTCACATATATATATGTATCATTTTTATATATGCATCTTGTTTTGTTTGTCTGTTTGTTTATCAATGTTCCAAAAATGTGTTTATTTATAGGTCTAGGTAACAATCAGCTTCCACGAGCTAGAAAGAAGGTCGAACCTGGTAACCGTCAGGTCCAACTTGATCACAGTCAAACTCCAGGTAACAGCTAATATCATTTTTTATTACTATTGTTATCATTATCATTACTACTACTGTATTGACTGGAAGTTAACTAAGTAGATATTATTGATTTGACATGACGATGTGGGATAAAAAATGTGTACATCTTCCCACTCTTTTTCAAATGTGCAATTTGGTTTATGTTGGTTTATGTTTACCTTTAGGTTTTGTTTTATTTATTTTCTGTTCATTTATTGTGTCATTGCATTAATGTAGGATTATTTAATAATTATTACCTGTTCAAAATAAACAGAACTGACTGACAACAAGCATCAACCTGACGACAACCAGGTTCCTGGTGGTAAATGGTGGTATTTTGGCAACCAGGTTCCTCCTAAATTCTCCACTCAAAGGCCAGAGGGATCGAACCTTCCACCACCAGATGAGTCTGATTTCGAGTGGCTGAATGACATAGACCAATATATGGAAGAGAGATACATGCTGGGGGACAAGTAAAAAAATTAGGGACCAGCACCACTGCTCCTCCTCCTCCTCCTCTTCTTCACCTGGCTGCTCCCTTTCCACATCAAGCTCCTAGATCCTCCTCCAGCTTGAACAAACTGATCCAGATCCGTCAGGCTGCTGCTTGACATTCCCAGTCTAAAGACCAGACCTGGGAGACTGTGTGACTCATTCATGTCACTAAACTTTGGCAATGTGCCATATATAATAATAAAGCATTAAAAAATGATTTTGACAGTATCTTTATTGGTGTCATATCATAGAATTATAATGTTTATTGTGGTATTAAGTGGAAAATAAACAGTAATACAATGTTTATCAGCATATATTAAACAGGCTGAACAAGTGCCAAAAAGTGTCACTGATAACTTTTAATAACAAATTTAAAAACTTTAAAACAAAAACATAAAAAACAAATGAGTAAATTGGTTTAAAGAAATCTAATTAAAATCTCATCTGGATGAAAACATCTTCAGTTTAAACGGTTCAACTAACAAAAAACAACTGGAGTTGATTTCACAGTCGAGGATCTCAGAAGGTTCGATCGTCTTGTGTTTTCAAACCGATTTGAGTAACTGTCAAGAACCTGTTGTTAAAGGACCTGCAGACCTGAGCTGGAGAGGAAACTTGACAACGCAGAACACAGAAAATTGAAATCTAAATCTAGCAGGTAAACAGTAAAGAGACAGTAAACAGGAATCACGTGTTCATCTATTTGTTCCAGCAGGAACCTCCCTGCAGAGTTTTGGACCTGCTGAAGATGATCAAGAATATCTTCATGATTCAATACAGGAAACAATGTTGCTGCAACAAGCTGTTTTTTTACATTAATAGAGAAACTAAATCTGTTTTGGTAATAAAAACATAAAGGTATAGATGAGGACAGCNGTGCAATTTGTGAAAAAATCAGAGGGGGGGGGGTTACTTTTTATTTCTGAAAATAAACAACAAGCTTGTGTATGCTGATTGCAGAGTATTTTGTACAAAACGTTCCCCTTTCAAAACATAAAAATATTAAAGACAAATATATATATTTTTTTTTTAAATGAGAAGCGTCAGTATAGTGTTCGCCAGATTAATATTATCAACGTATAGAGCACTATATTTGTTTTGTATTAAGATGAATTGTTTAACTAAAAAATATATTTAAAAAATTAAATTCATGTTAAAATAATTCACTTGACGTATCCAGCCTTGGCAGCTTTAACAGTCTGGTTTGGCCTAACTAGTTAACTAGTGCCCTTTCACCCTTGTGTAGTGCATTGTTTATCAGCATGCGCCATCTTCTGGAGGGCGTTTTATAAAACTTTCTTTCGAATAGAAACTGGTCAGACGAGAAAGAAAAACAAAACTCAAACTTATCAATAACTTAACAACAATAAATCCAACCCCCCCACCACCACCAAATCGCACCCTGATGGAGGATCTTTTTCTTCCAGGTGGATCCTCTAGACCATTTGTCCATCTACCTGTCAATCATTCTGGTGAAGTGTCGTGCACGTTTCTAGGACCTATGGGATCTGTTCTTCTCAGCAACATTTAGGTCTAAAAGGAAAACATTATTCCAAAAAGATGAATCTGGAGCTGGAAATTTATTGGAAGTTTATCCTTTGCATTTTTTTTATTTATTTGGAACAAAATGAGTTATGATGATTTTAAAAATAATAAAGATACTTATTGCTTTGCAATGTTAGATAATTATGTTTAATTTTGTATATCAAACACCCCTTTTCTCTATACAAGTTTCCTTAGTGTGTTTTTTTTTTCTTCCTCAATTCAGTTCAATGACTCCCTAAGATCCCTGAGATAAAAGGGCTAAAACATGTGCCATGTGCCACGTGGTCGACCTGTCATTTAAAGGGTTAAGATATGTTACATTTTAATTATTATTATTTTAATAACATGAAAAGGCTGAACGGATTGATAAGGAGGACTGATTCTGTCCTGGAGTCTCTTGAGTTGATTGTCCAAAGGAGGATGAAGAACATGATGGAAAACCCTCATCATCCTCTTCAGAACACAGTAACTCAACACCAGAGTGTCTCAGTCAGAAGATTCTTCATAATCCGCTGCAGCACAGACCGCAGGAGATCCTTCCTGTCCACCTTCTATAATGTCTCCCTGAAGAAGAACTGAGCTACAACAACACTTACTTTCCCTTCAGGGATTAATAAAGTATTTTTGATTGATTGATTTGATTATTAAAAATTTTTGTGAGATGGGTCTATGTGTTCTTTATGGTCAGCCATGGTTTTCACCTTTGAAATCTCCCATGGAGACCATTGTTGCTCAAAGTCCCTTTCTTAATTTTGAATCACTCACAATGATTTTAAGACGAGGTCTTCAGAGCTTTAGATGTTGTTCTGGGTTATTTTGTGGCTTTCTTGAGGGATTGTTAATGTTACTTTTGAAATCATTTTGAATGACCTCTTGAGAAGGTACACCGTGTTTTCTCCATTTGTCACTGTGGTCACAAAACCTTAGACAAGGCAACACTTTCCTGACTTTTTCCTTTCTTTGAGTGATTTCTTGATTCTAGTCTGGTATTAATCATGACTGGGCATAGCAAGCAAACCTAAACTTGGTATTTCAAAAACAGTTCACTTCATTTTTTTGTTGTTGCTGTTTATTCAGTTTGTTTCAAACATCTTCCATTTCAGTTCACCATAGTTGTAACATTTTTTTTACTTCAGTGACATGCTTAAAAGGGGGTAGGCAGAAGTTCAAACTTATTTAATGAAAAAACTAATCAAAGAGGCTCATAACAAAACAATTTTTTGATTTCAGTTATGAGTTAAGGCAACATTCCTCTCAATGGATGGAGGGTCACCAATCAACCTCTTGCATGTTTTTAGACTGTGGGAGGAAACCGGAGTCCCCAGAGAAAAAACACACATGCACGGGGAGAACATGCATACGCCACGCAGAAAGGCCCAGCCTGGATTCAAACCCAGGACCATCTCACTGCAACAGCTCTACCAACTGCACCACTGAGCTAACCTGGCTCTGCCAGATCATTGTGTAGCCCTGTGTCGAGTCTACACACAATGATCTGGAACTGCTTCGTCTGAAAAAGGAATCAGACATCTGGTATAGAATTTTAAGCTGATTGGAGGATGTACCAGCAAGTGTCTGCCTATCATGATTTGTCTTTAGCCAATCACAGTAAATCAAGCTCTTGCAAATCCAGTCAGGAGAAAAGCATAACACTAGTTTCCTTTCTGGAATGGAAGCAGGTTATGTGACACAACCGGATAACTTTGAGGGTAAGTTTGTAGATAACCTCAATTTTCAGTTCCAAAAACTGAGGTATCTTTGAAGGTATGTTAGTAACCATAGCAACTTAATCTCTGAACATAACCCGCTCAGGAGCAGGTTATGTTCCGGGTAGGTTTGTTCCAGTCACTACAAGCTCTTCATTTATTGATCATAGCATGGATGTAGTTTTAGGGGGGGGGACATGTCCCCTTCACTTTTTCAAAAGGCCGTTTTGGTCCCCTGTACTCTGCAACTGTCCAAAAACAATGTTTCGCTACATTAAACGGAGAAGGGTTGAGCACTAGGACCAAGCAGAAAACGGCCGCTCAAGCTGAAGCCCGTCTCCCCTAGTTTAGCCCGCCTACCAGTTCCTCTTGTGTGATTGGCTGTTTCTGCTGTCACTCCCCCTTGCCTGTTTGTACACTGCAGACAGACAGACCGGTGTGGTGGCAAGCTAACCTGCGGTCAGGAGTGCTGTGCAACCGTCGTTTGGGTTTATGATGTCAAAGAGAAAAAAAGGCGACATAAGAGACTTTTTTAGAAGTCAAACTGTAAGTTACTCAAAGAAATGTGTTCCAGCCGTCCTTCAACGCCTTCACTGGGTCCATAAAGCAGCATGTCCAGCTTTATAGCCTCATCGTGTAAAAAAGCTCACAATAATCTTGAAATATGTATTCCTTTAGTGTAAGTGCTGATAAATAAAATGTATTATTATTATCAAAAAGGTAAAAATACCATGTAAATTAAAACACAGAATTGGGTGATAATGTTTGGCTACATGCTTTACAACCAGTCAAAACAAGGAAAATTGGGCTTAAAAGTAGCAATAGAAAACTAAAAGAAACAATGGAGGACACAGTAAGCTGAAAGATTAGTTTTATGAAAAACACTTCTGTCCCCCCCACCACTGAAATCAAAATTTCATCCATGGATCATAGTATATTTTGTTTCTGTAGCAAGTAGGTGTGAATTACACCAGAACCTGTGCACACCAGCTGTTGTCATGTTTTATTGGTATTTGGACAAATAATCAAGTGAAGGACAACATGAACACGCAAATTTGTTGGTCAATAGAAATTATTTAATTATTATTTCAGTAAATAAAAGTTCTTTGACACCACTGATATCTTAACCTTAACTCTTCACTGCACTGTTTTTACAGGGTTTATTAACCTGTACATAAGATACCAAAAATAGAAGTAGTTTCTGTTTTGCTGACAGAGTTAACCACTATTTTAAGACAAAGGTCAGTCAATCAGTGAAAATACTGTAGTAGGTCAAAGCTTTATCAGTGTAAACACACACTGTTGATATCACCTAACCAAGGTCAATGAGATAAACTCTTATGTAATGAATCTGTAAAAAAACTGTGGGGGTAGAAAGCTGAATAGAAATGATTCTATTTAAGGTGAAATTCGTTTATTCAAGGCAAATTACAAGTCGCACACCTTAGTGGAAGAGGGATGGTTCTTGATTGTATCACTGGTTGGAATCAGTGACACTTAATCACGTGAAATAGAGGGTCTGATTAAGACAGCTTCCAGACGGAGAGAGACAGACAGACGAGTCAGTGCTGCCTTATGTTAAACTAAAAGGTAGAGCTGCCATTTAAATGAAAAAAAGAACACACACAGGAGACACAGAGACATTATGGAGAAAAAACATCAGGTAGGCCTCATGAATACTAATGACGTCACGTGAGGTCAGGGACTAACAAAAGCTGTTTACAATTGGTAGTTATTGTTGTAATATGACTTTTTTTATTTGTCAGTATTCATTACTTACTAACTAGTAGCACAAACTCCAGTTCGTCTATAATCCGCTCATTCTGAACGTAACGCATGATTTCTTGCATCATCTCCTGTCGCACGTGACTACCGCGGTGTTTTAAAAAAATTTTTACAGCTTCTCGATAAAAAATGTAAACTTTTTAGTCTAAACTTTTTAGTTATTTCTTTTATTATCATTATTATTTTATTTTATGTTGTTGCGCTGTTTCCTCGTCAGACCTGGGACCGCCTGAGTCTGACTGAGGTGCATCCGCAGCGCGTGACGTCAAACCAGCATGGCGGTCAAGGTGACTTGGGCATCGCTCTCTTAGCGATTTTCAGACCTCTACATTTTCACGCGTGCATATATTTTGTCGGTGACCTCGTGTAAAAGTCACTGAAGCTAGAATTTCCCGGTCCTGTTCGGTAAAGGTGACTCGGATGCGGAGCGCGGCGACGCTGTAGCATCACCGGGCTAACTGCCACCCGGCTGGCCTGATGAGACATCCACAACCTCGAAGTTAGCTTGATCGTGCTTGAAACACAACAGTCTGCTAACTTAGCGGCGATAGTCACTGTCATTAGCCACTAAAATTGCATTATTTCGCGACAGTTATGTTTTTTGGCACTTGTTTTGTTGTTCTTTATCGATGTCAAGCTTAATTTATCCAAATGTTCTGGTTAGCTTGCTTGTCTGGTTTATGTTTCACTTGTTACTGAGTTAAATAGTAAGTTAGCCAGCTACATTCATGTTGGTTTACTTCGTGTCGTTCCTGCTTTTCTTGTATTTGAATAACTTTTTGAGGAAACAGCAGTTTAAATACTTTTTCTTTTAATTTTCCCGTTCACCCGGTGCACCTGTAAAACTTGTTTGTATCATTAGCTTGTTGGGAAAATGAAAGCTGTCATTGTCTAATGATGTGTTTGGTTTTAGGTGCAGTCTACCAAACGGGGGGACACAAGTGAGCTGAAAGCAATTTTCCAAAAGGTAAAGTTTACGCAGATTATGAGTGGAACTGATCTGATATAATAAGTGTGTGAAAAACGTCTTTAGTTCTACTTTTACTTACACTTTCTACCCATTAGCAGAAATTGATTTGAAAACAGATATGGTATATACTTTTTGAGACATCATGTTAGACAAGTGGCATGATTAAGGTGTGAAGAAATGTGTGAATTACTTTGCTTTGTCTGCTGCATGGAGTAAGCCTTGATAGCTGCATTATAGAGCATCAAGCTTTTATTCTGAAAGTCCAGTTCTCCAGTTTCTAGCTTGTTATACTAATTTTAAGTTAATGTTTAAGGAAACAGACTAAAACCAGCTGCATAGCTGGGGAGACAGAGCTAAACATTGCTAAAGAGAGGCTGAGTGGCGAGTGCGTGACCCGCTGTGTGATCAACTTATGGGTCAGCAGTTTTAGGTGCGCTGATGTTCACGGGTCAGATAATTGACAAACTTCAGCTAAAAACGTCAGTACATGCATGTCAGTACAAGCATGGCTTATCATAATTCTGTCATGTTGTTCTTCAGTTTTCCTTTTCAGTGTCATGCGCTGCAGTTTTGCTTCTAACTGCTGGTCACATGTTATTGTTATTGCACTGCGTCAGCTGATGTAAAGCTAACGTAAACATTAGATTAACTCTTGCTTATGTAACCTATCCAGCCGTCTTGCTTAAGTAGTTTTCAGTGTTTGTTTTGTGGATTGTAACCAATGACCTTTTTATTTTAGGAAAATAAACATTTTTGTATTGATCAGTATAAATATGACACGATATTTTGATCTGTAAGAGTTCTTCCATGGTATTTGTGTTATGTTTCCTTCTCTCAGTATGCCAGCATAGAGGACAAGGATGGGGACAGGTTTATGACCCCAGGAGACTTTGTTCAGAAGTATCTGGGACTTCACACACAGATTCATCACAACCCCAAAACTGTCCAACTCATCGCTGCTGTAGCTGACACCACAAAGGACGGGTATGCTCTGATGCAATCATTAAACACACACACAAACTCACTGCTTATCTTCAGTAGTCAAGTTATTGAGCCATTTCCAATCAGTAGTCTCCCTTGTAACTACTGAGAGATAAGGTAGATCTCCCTATTACTCTCAGCACTCGTGTAGTCAAGCAGTCTCAGTAAAAATGTTTAGATGAAGTGTTTATTATTTCCTTTAAGGTGATTTACTGTCTGGTCTTTTCATTTTATACAAAAGCAGTTAACAGTGTGTTTTCATAGAGCTGCAGACTCATAAACAGTAAATCCTTTGTTAGCATGTTTGGTAGTACCTTCTTACCAAACTTTTGTTTTGTTATAAATTCTCTTCTTCTTGATGAGTTGAATGTAACGGCTCTTTTGTTCGATCTACACACAATTGTAGGCTGATCTCATTCCAGGAGTTTCTTGCGTTTGAATCGGTCTTGTGTGCACCTGATGCCCTCTTTATTGTCGCCTTCCAGCTGTTTGACAAGACTGGAACTGGCACCGTTTCCTTTGGTATGAACTATTACAATTCTGAAATGTGAAAGTAAAAAAAAAAATTGTTTCGTGTTCCACATTAATTAGATTACTCATTCAGATTAGCTGTTATACACTGATAGACTAATCACTCGTTTGTCCTGGTTCTTGCTGCTTCCTTGTTTTATTCATTGACCTACTTCTCTATGTGGTTTAGAAGAACTGTTTTCCTGTTTTTTTTTTGCTCCAGAGAATGTGCGAGACATCTTCAGCCAGACCACAGTTCACCACCATATTCCTTTTAACTGGGACTGTGAATTCATCCGTCTGCACTTCGGGAACGACCGCAAGAAACAGCTTAGCTACCTTGAGTTCACTCAGTTCCTGCAGGTTGGACAAATACTAGTTTATTTTAGGGTTTTACCTCTGTTTCGTGTTCAGTTTGTCTCTGTCTGTCTCACACACTGTTAACATGTTTCAGCTATTTTTACACTCATCCTTGTGTTATCTTTTTTTAGGAGCTGCAGTTGGAACATGCACGCCAGGCGTTTGCCCAGAAGGACAAAGAGAAGAATGGCGTCATCTCTGCTTTGGACTTCAGTGACATTATGGCGACCATCAGACACTACATGCTCACGCCCTTCGTGGAGGAGAATCTCGTCTCAGTGAGTGTTTGTGAACTCAAACAACCCAGAACCACTATGTCGATGAGAAGTAAACAATCCACATAGTACAATAACTCGTATGTAAAGCATATTCAGCATGACTCTTGTTGTTATTTAAATCTGCACTCTCATCCGAGTGAAACTCTAGAGTCAATAAAAATGGGATTTAAATCAAAATCCTGAGTTCTGTTCAAAAAGAAACTAGCTGTTAGCTCGTATTCTTTTCTGCATTTTATTTAAGGTCAGATTTTACACACAGGCCATAAAACACAGGAATTACCACATAATGTCACTTTGTCCTTGAGGTGAATAAAAGACGTGCATGCGCTGCTTTTTCCTTCTGTCAGGCAGCAGGGGGCAGCACCGCTCACATGGTCAGCTTCTCTTACTTCAACGCCTTCAACTCACTCCTGAACAACATGGAGCTGATCCGTAAGATTTACAGCACACTGGCCGGTTCACGAAAGGACACACTCGTGACCAAAGGTACACACACACACACACACACACAGGCATTGCAGTTCCCTCCTTCACCCTGAACATTTGCTCTTTTTTAATATACCAGTGCTTTTTGTTGCATTGCTCACTTGCATCTCTGCATCTCTCTACAGAGGAGTTTGTTCATGCTGCCAACAAGTTTGGTCAAATCACTCCAATGGAAATTGACATCCTGTATCAGTTATCGGGCCTGCACTCTCCCTCTGGGTAAAAACCCACTCTGTTCTGATTCAGAGTCTGTGACAGAATCGGACATGTCATTTTATTTTTTGTGTGAAATAATGGGGATTGTTTTTCAGACGCCTAAACCTCGCTGACATTGAAAGAATAGCTCCATTAGAGGAGGGAAATCTTCCCTACAACATAGTGGAAACCCAAAAACAGGTAGGATCCACACAGCAAACAGGTTCTTGATTCAGTATTCTTTAGACTAGATAAACTAGTATATGATACAATTAGCCATCAGGGGGTTTAGTTTGTTTAAAATGTAAGTTGATGATCACTGAATCACAGTTTAGCTCTGTTGATTATAGAAAACATTTTATTTCTCTCGTGTCTTTCAAGTGAGTCGTTACATGAGCTGATTAATAACTGTGACTGAGAAACCCAGTGTGTGTGTACAGTTAGAAGATATCAGGTCTTCTCTGAGAGAACTGGACTTTTATCTGTAAACTGGGACTGTATCATCGTTTGTGTGAAAACAGTGTTCATATTCATGTTTCCATGTCCCATCAGTCCCACGGGGACAGTACCAGGCCCGTATGGCTCCAAGTTGCTGAGTCGGCCTACAGGTTTACTCTGGGCTCCATTGCTGGAGGTGAGTGATCCTGTCAACCACCGCAATCAAATGTTTTTAGAAGTGTTGCATTAACTCAGTTTGTTTGTTTCGTGCAGCCACTGGAGCTACAGCGGTTTATCCCATCGACTTAGTGAAGACTCGTATGCAGAACCAGAGGTCCACAGGATCCTTTGTTGGTGAACTGATGTACAAGAACAGCTTTGATTGTGCAAAGAAGGTGCTTCGCTACGAGGGCTTCTTCGGCTTCTACAGAGGTAGGCTGTGTCTGAAGGGCAGATCTCTCTGTCCTGCTCTTCCTCTGTTTTTTTCATGGTTCTCCCTTCAGGTGTTTTATTTTACTTTTATTCTCACGCTCCTTTTGGTTTAATGTTAATTATGGATATTCTGTCTTATGATGCAGGTCTGGTTCCTCAGCTCATTGGTGTGGCACCTGAGAAGGCTATCAAACTTACAGTAAGAGCTGCTCCTCACTTAGAACATTGTTCTCCTCTTCTTACATTCAGATTTATTTAATACTCAACAATGACACTCTTAATTTACTGGATTGAGACATTACCACACTGAGCTGATTATCACAGGACTCTGTTAATTTCTATTAAACCTGTACCTGCTTGTATTTGTCTCACAGGTGAATGACTTTGTACGAGACAAGTTCACCCAAAAGGATGATACAATCCCTTTATTTGCTGAGATTCTGGCTGGTGGCTGTGTAAGTATCAGCTCCTACGCAGCTCTGTTCTACATCTTTCTGTGAATGCATCACAGAAATCTTAATAAATGAATGTAAGTGTTGTTAATCTTTACTTGCTGTGTAAATGCAGGCTGGTGGCTCTCAGGTTATTTTTACCAACCCACTGGAGATTGTGAAGATCCGCCTGCAGGTAGCAGGTGAGATCACCACGGGGCCTCGAGTCAGTGCCCTCAGTGTCGTCCGTGACCTCGGCTTTTTCGGTCTGTACAAGGTAACGTTTGAAACGCAGCAGTAAACTCTCGCCACAGCTGCAGGAGCAGTTTGTTGTGGTAAACCTGCACTCACTCTCGTGACTTCACCTGTATGCTTCCCATCAGGGTGCTAAAGCTTGCTTCCTGAGAGACATTCCCTTCTCAGCCATCTATTTCCCTGCATACGCCCACCTTAAATCTCAACTAGCTGATGAGCAAGGCAGACTTGGAGCGCTGCAGCTTCTTACTGCTGGAGCGATTGCAGGTAACCTCTAATACTGACCCCTCACACCAGGAGCAGTTCTCTAACAAAGAATCATTTAACTTGTTTATTATGTATTTTAGAAATTGTTGTATGGGAAAATTTTTAATTGAAATCATTACAGATAAACAAGCTGGTTGTGGTTAAATATTGACTGTTTTCTTATATGTAGCTTAAGTGACAAAAATCTGCTGACTAGTTGTTTTTTCCTGGTAAAATATACGAACCACCCATCAGACCTGAGACATTCTAACTAGCAGTAACTCTTAATCGATATCTTTCGAACCGTTTTCCAGGGATTCCTGCGGCTTCCCTCGTCACTCCAGCTGATGTCATCAAGACGCGTCTGCAGGTTGCAGCAAGAGCAGGACAGACGACTTACTCAGGAGTTATCGACTGCTTCAGAAAGATTTTGAGAGAAGAAGGCTTCAGCGCTTTGTGGAAAGGAGCTGGAGGTGTGTGTTTGTACTTGTAAACGCTTTGGTTTTTTTTTTTTAAATTACAATTAAACCATAACAAACTGCATCTTTCTTCTCCAGCTCGTATGTGCCGCTCCTCCCCACAGTTTGGTGTGACTCTGGTGACTTACGAGCTCCTGCAGCGGTGGTTCTACGTTGATTTTGGTGGACAGTAAGTTTGTTTTTTTATTAAATGAAAAACCACCCAGTTCTGTTTGTTGGCTTTACTTCCACCATGTAGCATGTAGACTAAACAATCTACATGCTCAAATTTTGATCATTTTGTTTGCTGTTAATAAACGGACTAAATTCGATTGATTAAGTTTCTCCTGAATTCCCTCTTTAACATGTAAAACTGGCGTTACAGCTGTAAGCGTTAACTCCTGTCCTCTGCTCTCTCCAGTCGCCCCTCAGGATCTGAACCCACACCCAAGTCCCGTATTTCAGAGCTTCCTCCCATCAACGCAGACCACGTCGGAGGCTACCGCCTGGCCGCAGCTACTTTTGCTGGGGTGGAGAACAAGTTCGGACTCCACCTTCCCAAGTTCAAATCCTCTGGTGTGGTGTCCATTCATCACTTGGAGTCGGCCGCTGCCAAACCAGTTCAGGCACCGTAAATATCAACATGTCCATATCACTCCATCACCAGGGGCCAGACACACATAGATAAGCACAGGGATGATCCATGACTCCATACGTTAGGGACCACTGATGTAGGAATGAACAACAGCATCCTGTTACTGTCTCTGGAGTGACAGCGTGCTCCAGCAGTCGCCGACCAGCTGTAGGTGTGGAGAGTTGGCTTTAACAAAGCGGATGGCGTCGGGGACGGAGCGCTGACTGTGTTGTATCTTTAGTGGCTGCGTGCTCCTGGGAACTCTGTAATTTTGTTTTTTCTCTTGAGCATTTGTGTAAAACTGAACCTTGGGCACTCTGTCTCACAAATAGATCTTTTCCTTTCTGTTTTTGTCTGATACTCAGTCTGAGTAGGACTTTTCTTATTGGGCCGTGGGTATAAATAAATATTCAGCCGATGTGCACAGCACGTGGGGGTGGGGGGGGGGGTTCTCAAACAGGAGACTAAATACTGTACATAATGTAAAACTGTACTGAGAAAGAAATGTTACAGAACAAAAGTGGGTAACAGCCAGCCGTTCCACAGGCCTCGTGTCTCTGATGTACAGACTTTTCAATTCAGCGTTTTCTTGATAAAACAAGAATCACGAGAAGAGAATTAGGTATTAATAAATTAAATGAATCTCAATTTAGTCATTGTATTTTATTGAAATAAATCATTCATATGGTTTTCATTTTATTACAATGTTTTGAGTTTTTTTATTTCAATGAAAAAGTTGAACTTTTCATGACTTCAGGAACAAACAAGAGAACAGTACAACTGCAGAAACCAGATCCTGGTGTGGAACATCAGACATGGCTGCAGCTGCGGTCGACGTGAGGTTGGATGTTAAATCATGGAATTAATGAGGGAGGAAAAAAATAAAGGAAATGGAAAATGGCTTTAGGTTCTATGGTTAAAGACCGTTTCCTTCATTTAAAACAAATCTAACTTTCTACTCTTCATTAAACTAAGAAGCTGTAATTAGTGTTAGAGAAAAGATAAGAGTGTCAAATACAAGCCAAAAGGCAGATTTCGACTGTTAAAAAGTCTGTAGTGCCAATTTTACTCATTTAGTCCAAAGAAACATTTTTTAAAACGAAACATAAAGCCATGAAATAAGTGCAAACAAAATAATAAATATTAAATATTATGGTCATTAATAAATGCGAGACGGACTCTTCTGCACAGGCCAGAGTGTAAAAGCACATTCGTTTAAGTTCTTGCTGAGGATTAACGTTCAGCTTTTCATATGTTCCGTACTACTACAGCTGTGCACAAGCATGAAAATTTTAAATGTAGGAACACTCAAACGGTAATAAAAAGGTGCAAGTACAAAGGTTTGCATATGTAAAAAAAAAAAATCTATCTGTAAAGGCCTCAGGAGAAGAGCAGTTTCTGGAGCCCTGAGGATCAAACCAAAGCTAGAAGTCCAGAGCTGACTGATAATCACTTCTCTGTATCCATCAAATTCTACTAACTAATATTAGTTTCTGCTGACATTCATTGTTTCTACGCATGAGCTCTAAAACACTTAGACGTATTTAAAAACAGATCTAAAGCCGTCACTTCTGTCCATTCCAGCTCTGCACATCTCCTCAGACCCAAACAGAAGGAAAGGTTGGAAACCAGAAAGAGGAGGGTGCGTCTCCTCTGGCCGTGTCGTGTAGTGAGCTATAGATGTGTAGTGTACTATAGGAGGGATCTAGGAGTCATTGAGGAGTGTCAGACGTTGGCCAGTTCCTCAGCTTCATCTCTGTTCTCATTGATTTCAGCCAGCGTCCTGACGAAGCGCGTCCACTCGTCCGCTTTGGGCACGCAGATTTGCTGCAGGGGACAAAGAGGAACGTATTCAAACAGGAAATGAAGCGGGATTTTGAGAGTGACCTCAAGATTTCTGTGATGAAAACTCAAAACCGACATCTCACCTCCCCCACATCGTAGACCTGCACCTGCCCCTCTGAGTCTCCAGTGGCGATCTCCTTTCCGGAGTGAGACCATCTCACGCGGTTCAGCGCTGGAGACCCGTCCACACACACACTGGCAGTAGGAACCTAAAATACACACATCAGATTTACAAAGAAGCAGGAACTCAGTTGTGCTGCATTCACACCATTTCTCAGGTCATATCTGAAGGTGATCGTATGTGTGTGTACCTCAGTATCGTTGTTGAGGTTCCACAGGTCCAGGCGTCCAGATAAGTCCACACATGCAAACAGAGCAGGATGTGCTGGGGACCACATCGCATCATACACATAGTCACAACTGTCCTCAAATGAGTATAAAGGACGAGTGCTCTGCAGGAGACAAACTGAATTAGCAGGAGAGTTTTTTTTAAAAAACAAATTTAATAGAGTTTTTAAAGGAAGTATGTGTGTGTGTGTCTCACCTTGGTGCTCCATAGTTTGACAGTCCAATCAAAAGAGGAGGAGATGAAGAGGTGGGAGAAATCGACAGGTCCTGCAGCACTGTGGCAGCTCAGTCCGGTCACAGGACCATGATGACCTTCAAACACCTCAGTGATGCCTGCCTTACTGTAACACACACACATCACAGGTGTAACGATCTCGGAATAACTTTTACTTGTTGCAACATTCGTCCTTAATGCAGAACCAGATTTTATCAACTACCAGTTCTTATTAAGGACACATTCTCACCTGCCATGGCGGCAAGCAGTGTAGACAGAGCCATCCTCGCTTCCCACCACGAAGTTGTTGACGTCACCCAGAGGAAATGTCATGGATGTCACAGCCACGGCCTTGCTCTGTTTGAACACCAGCTCCAGACTGTCCTGCAGGAGAAACACAAGGAGGAAATAAAACCCTCAGAATTAACATGCAATGCTTTCAACAACACGTCATCGTCCATACGGGTGCAGCAAACCTGTGGCTGGGAGAGCATGTCGAGGCTCCAGGAGCACATCTTGCCATCAGTGGAAATGCTGATCAGGTTGTTGGCGTTTTGGGTTCCAACCACATTCACGCAGTAGACCGGATGCTGAGCACGACAGAGCACGGTTAGAAACGCCACAATAAACAGCTTGAGATTAAAAACGAGACAAAGATTTGGTGATTTGTGAGCTCCAGAAGACTAACTGTGTGAGCAGCTGCAGACAGAGGAGTTCTCTGAACAGGAGTCCGCTTGTTGCTCCTGTTGTCCCATAAAACTATCTGCCCGGAGTAAGTCCCGCCCACCACCAGGTTGGAGTGAAACTTTGCAAATCCAGCTGACATCACCTCTGACTGCAGAAAAAAAAAAAATCATAAAAATCCACAAAAAATGTTAATTTACCACAGCAAAGTTCTCTTTAGACGCTTCAGTCAAGACTATGTAGAGTCTTTCTTGTTATTACCTGGCAGTGGAAGATGTACTCAGGTGTAGTTTTCTTATACTTCATGTTCCAGACAAGGGCCACGCCATCAGGCTCATGTGGAGTGTCCTCGTTGTTGTTATATGAGGCCACCAGCAACTCTGGATACTGACGTAAACACAGATAAAAGAGTTATCCCCATCAAGAAGCATTCGAGAGAGTTTACTTTGTACTCTGATTGGGCAGATCAGAACTCCACCCACCTGAGGGGACCAGTCGAGACATGTGACCACTCTGTTTTTAGTCCAGCGCTCGTCTGCAAACTGCCTGTTCAGGACCAGTTTTGCACCCGCCTGCAAGTCACTGAAAGGGGCAAAAAAACAGGAAACATCCACTCAGCCCATTTGATCAAAGTTTTGTTTCCACATTCAGGATTTAGATGTTTTTAATCTTCTCATGAGTCTCACCCCTCCTTATCCTCCAGATCTCTCCCACTGTAGTCGAAGCAGACGTCCACCTGCTCCGCCAGCACTCTCTCTACTATTCTGCTGCCACGCTCGAAAAATGACAAGAACTCATCAGAATGCAGGACCTGCAGCTTCTCCTCCTCCGTCAGCTCCTTTGGAGTGTCTAGAAGTGGATATTTACAAATGAAAAGATGGAAAATACAGGAACAGTTCTTGCTCACAGTCACCACACTGATTTCTTTCAGATTATCAAAACAAATAATCTGGTGTGTGAAAAAAAGGCACAAAATATTCAAGTTTAAAAAAAAATTCTCTTAGGATCAAGTTAAAGTAGTTATTAGTAATATGATGTGTTACAGTCTCCTGTCCTCACCGTCCTCCTGTTCATTGTGTTCATCCTTTTCCTCCTCGGCGTCTTCTGTTGGACGGGGAGCGCTTATCTCCTCGTCCTCATCTTCATCTAAAACACACACAGAGTCAAATCACATGGAATAAACAATAAAGAAGCTAAAAACAACAAAAAACAATAAAAGTGTGTCCATGTTTGTTCGTTTACCTGCTTTTTGATTAGCGTGTGACGTCTCTGTAGGCGTCTGAGTTTCCTTGGAGTAAGACACCGTCTCCTTAGGGACAAAGTCCACCTGGGTCATTTTGGACATGCCGAGCCTCGCCGCCCCACGTCTACACAAACAAATTGTGAACACAAGCAGACGGACACTCAGAATTAAATTAAACATAGTGCAGAATCCCACACGTATGGACATGAACAAATGGTGCACAGACATATCTGATGTACAGTGCTAACACATCTGGACAAGATCTAAAACAAAACCACAAAAAGCTGGAAGACACGCTAAAGGAAAGAGGAGGAGCAGTACCCCATCAGCTCAGAGTCGGAGTGGAGTTGCAGAGTAGAGGGGTCGGGATCCCAATGCAAAGTCCTTTATACAGCCAAACCACCGGGTGGTGTTAGTAAGAGAAACACAGGACAGAGAAAACAAGGAAAAAAACAAACAAAATAAACAGAAGATAACAAACAGAGAGGACGGGCAAAAGATGAGCCACATGGAGGACATTAGAAATAGAGAAAAAAAAAAAAAAGAGTAAAAAAGACAGAATGATGTTGTGTTATATTGGAAAAACATCGGTGTGGCAGTGAAGAGGCAAAGAGACAGTTCAGAATTAGTTAAAGTGTAATTACCAAGTAAACACACATAGTTTGCATGCAGGTACTTAACATAACAACATCTCTCTCTGTCTACAAACACACATTCAAAAACAGACCTTGGTCCTGCGTTTCCGTCCCCAGAATCCTGGCTTCCTGCATCACTGCCCACTGATTTGTTGGAAGGGGACATGGGGGCGGGGACTAGGTAGTGAAACAGACACGTATCTTCTGTTACTACCCTCAGGGGCTGAGCTGTGAACACGTGTGTGTGCGTGGGTGAGTGATGGGTCAGTGAGTGAAGGAGGACAGCAAGTGAGACAGTGAGGGGTGGAGGGAGGGAGGTACGCAACAAGTGTGTGAGTGAGTGAGTGAGTTTTCATGCAGTGAGGAGGTTGAAACACACGAGGACAGACAGAGGAGGGGGAGAGAAGAGAGAATGAAAATAAATGGCCCGCAGGTTTTAGGTTTCATGCACAAAAACATGTAACATACACAGATATTTTGCATGTGACATGAAGAGCAATGAGAGTGACAACAAAGTTAGGCCAAACACTTATCAAAAGACTTTTGCAAACGTTAGAACTTCAGCAAGCAGAACGTGTCGGGACATTAGATGGAAGGTCAGAGCAGAAGCACCAAAAGTTTAGTGCATTTACCATGTGGTATATCCGGAGTGATGCCGACACTCTGCAGCAAAGCCTCCGCCTCCCTCCTCTTCCTCTCCAGATCAGAGTCATCACTGCCCATCAAGGAGCCTCCCTCAGTTCCACGTTTTGAGTCTCCCTAAGGAGCACAGAGTTCACAATCAGCATGACAGTACAGAAACAACCTGATGAGCAGCACGGCAGCTGGATCACTCACATCCTTCTTTTTCTTTTCTTCCTCTTTTCTCTTCTTTTCCTCTCGAATCTGGGCGATTCGTTGTTTCTTCCTCTCCAGCTCAGCCTTCAGTTCGCTCTTATCAGACATGCTGCAGGAAGAACAATAAAACTTTACATCATATTATCTGAAAAACAATTTGAACAGATCCATGTAATATGAAAACATGAGACTCAGTTTTAAATAAATCTAGAAATCTGATTTTGAATGAAGAACCTTTTTAGTGGAACATGTCTTTACTTGAATACAATTAATGGAACAAATTATTAGATTTTGATTGTTCTTTTGTCCTTCTGAATTAAAAAAGAGCTTCTTATAGCAATAAAACAGACTTTCAGTGACATGGTTTTGCTGATTCTTCTGGTTTTGGTGCAGAGGTGAAGTGTAGCCCTGAGACAGTCACACTGCTAACATGTGAACAGCAGCCAGCTATTAACAACAATGTTCGCTTTATGCCTCCAGTTTACCACAGACGCCTATTATCACATCAAATAAACATAAACATGCGACACAAGACAAATACCTACATTTAATTTAAACGATTTCATAAAGCTTAATCAAACTGTCTCATTTTTATTTTTAATTTAAATAACTTTATTACGAACAACAAAGACACCAGAATCTTTAGGGACGTTGATGCCCACCCATAACTGCAGACACAGACAATAAAACTAGCAACTGGATCAATTTTAACGCTATGTCTTAATATAAATTATTCACTTAGCGTACATAACATTCTCCTGACAATTCAAGACAAGTCAAGCATGTTCGGAATCTAATTATCGGCTACATCTTCAGCTAGCTGCGTTAGCATGCTAATCTCCATGGCAGCGGGCCTGCTGTCAGAACAACCGGAGGCTAACGGTCCAAACCAACAGCCGAACTCCGCTGTTTCTTCAAACTGGCGTAAACATAAATAAAGTTATGATAGAGAAAATAAATTGGTACCTGATGTCAGAAATTAGATTAAAACACAGATAACAAAAAGAGATCCAGATTTGTGAACGTTGATTCTCAAGACAAGATGATGGAGGAAGAGCCTGGTGATGCTGGAAGGGCCGCCGGTGCGTTTACCGCCCCCTGCTGGTTGAAGTGCAGACAGCTCCGGGAAATTATTTATTTATTTATTTATTTATTTATTTATTTATTTATTTATTTATTTATTTTTCTATCTATCTATCTATCTATCTATCTATCTATCTATCTATCTATCTATCTATCTATCTATCTATCTATCTATCTATCTATCTATCTATCTATCTATCTATCTATCTATCTATCTATCTATCTATCTATCTGTCTGTCTGTCTGTTTGTTTGTTTGTTTGTTCATATATTCATACAATTACATCTAGTGTTACATTTTTAAGTGAATCTTCTTTACAAAAAAAATTCACAGTTTACAGTAATGCATCATTTTATCTATTTATCTGTCTAATAACTGACAGTGAAATGTCTAGCAAACATTAAAAAAGATGTTTGAAATGTAAAAAGTCAGCCGGGTACAAGGCATATTTTTGTAATTTTAACAGAAAGAAATAGCTACTTAAAATTAAGACATCAAACATTTTTAGACATAGTTGATAGCCAGTTTTTCTGTTCAAATAAAGCTTTATTGTAGGACAGTCATTCTCATAATATACAAAATTGTATTTGCATACTTGTGTTTTGTATCATCTGAGCAGGATTATTTTGCTTCTTGTTGAATCTTATTTTTAGTTTCTGTTTTTGTTATTCCAGTTGTTTTGATGAATGCTCATTTTAAACACTGTTTTGTTTGTTTACTGTGGATCAGGAGCGGGCTGAGCGTAACGAAAAGGGTCAAACAGTTCACGTTTGAAGTCATAAGGATCATAGTGGGGTTTCTGGGTAGCTAAAGCTGGAACTGCAGGGACCATCTCCTCAACTTTTATTTCTTCCTCAGTTTCTGATGATGTCTCTTTGGCAGGAAGTGGAGGATTGTCGATGAGGCAGTCGGGATCCCAGTATGGGTCACAGTCATACTCCATGTCTTTATGTGTGACTGCAGCAGGAGCGGGTGGATCTGGGTTTCTGGAAGCAGGAGTGGCTGGAGGCAGCTGGGGTGGAGCAGCAGCTTTCATCTCCTCCCCTTTTTTGGGTCTGCACTTGGGGCTGATTCTTGGGTCGCACAGTATGGGAACGGCTCCTGCTGGCAGGTAAACAATCTGAGGTTTGCACAGTGGGTCTTTTGAGTTGCACAGATAGATCTTTGGAGCCTTCTCTAGTGGGTCTGGTGTTGGAGAGGGAGTGGTGGGAGGAGGAGGAGGTTGGGTTGTTGTGATGGGGGCAGCAGTGCTGGTCAGGACACCCATAATGTTTTGGTAAGTGGAGGCATCAGGTCCATAGGTCAGTTCCAAGTGACGCATCTGCTGATACAACATCCTGATCCTGTCAATCTCATACAGCTGAAATTCAAAAGAGATGTTAGGCAGGTAATAAATAAAATGTCAGTACAGTTTACACTGAAACATGTCACTCATCTTCAACTCACTCCTTCAATGTGCCCAATGCTGTTGTAGAAGCGATAGTAGGACTGAAAATCAGGATCTCCTCTGTACCATCTGGGATCAACGTTCCTCTTAGGTCGAGAATTTGTTAAGAAGTCATGAGCTTCAGCAGAGCCAATTCGAACTGGACTTCCTGCACAATAACACATCCAATAAGTAGGACTGTAGATACTATACATACTGACTCAGTGGAAGCTACAAGTTTCCGTTTACTTTTTATTGCAAAGTTCAATGCACAATCTGTACTTTTTCAACTTTCATTCTAATTACATTAACAACTGTACAGTACTCTGTTTTTGTAACTTTTGTACATTATATTAATAGGTTTTTTTTTATTTTCTTTGTAAACGTTGTGTGTGGTTCTGTTCTGTTTGTACGTCTGTTTTTTTGCTGCTGTTACGGCCAAATTTCCCCATTTGAGAAAATTAAAGGCTTATTCTATTTCTAATTATTTTAAAATATTGATTTAAAAGCAAAAGTTTAAATAAATGTACATGCCCTCCTATATGAAAAGAGACATGATTGACCCTTTGTCATACACATGGAATAAAAAAAATCTGTATTTTTATAGTAAGAGTAGAGACCATAAATACGTTCACAATGAAAATGTTTTATTGTTTCACTAAACTGGTTATTTTCTGTTTTTCTGACCAAATGATGAAATGGGAGATTAAATACCATCAGAGTTTGTTATTTTCACCAGAGATGTTGCTTCTCGCAAATCTACAAGGAAGAAAATAATTTATTAGACACATTTAAACCCCCCAAAAACAACAAACATGTGAAACATTACTCAACACATTCAAAGCAAAGCGTAGCTGCGTGAAACAATGCTACAAACTTTCTGAATATTTTAGTTATACAAACCTGATATTAGAAGCACGCAGCAAGCCGTCCTCAACAGAGACACCTGGTAAATCATCACTGACATCTGAGAGTTAAGAAGAATATTAAAACAAACTTATTTTAATACATTCTGTCTCTTGTCACCAGATATTTACAAAAACTCTTTAAACAAATACCCTTAAATATCCTCCAAACAGTTAAAATACATTCAGAAGAATCATACATTAAAAAATACTTCTAAAAAAAAAAAAATCTTTTAAATACAATAAACAACAATTATATTTTGTGTTAGACCACTGTAAAAAATACAAATATTTTGTATATACTGTTTACCTGCTGTTGCACCGCCAGCCTCTGGTTTTATCTGCAGCTCAACGTGATTGTCCTTTAAGTACTGCTGTGCATGCTGGGAGCTTTTGATTGGACAGTTTACATCTGTAAGTAACCTTAACTCCACCCAATGGGCTTTTTCTTCCCTTTGAGCATATAGCAGCAGTAAAATGCTACTTCAAACAACATGTGATGCTTATAAAGCCATGAGTAACAGCTAGGAGACCCACTGATCACAGAGGGAGTCTGGATCCTACAACTGACTGAAGCACATTTATACATAGAAATTAAAACTGAAAATTTTATTTAAAAAACTAAAAAAAACATAAAAATTCTTCATGAAATAAATATGAACGTTCTACTGATGTTTCTAACCCGTGTAGACGAAGTCTTGGGGAAAAAAAGTCTTGACAGGTAATAATTAACCTTCTGCCTCCAAACAGCTGGATGTGTCCTTTTAACGCTGGTTTAAAGGGGGGGGGGGCTCTGAGTCAACTGATGTTTGAGTTACTCACAAATATGCAGAAATTATGGGCTACACTTATCAAATATCATGTCAATTTTAGAGTTTAAGGGTCTTCAAAGTCACTTTGACACATCAGATATTGCACATTTCATACAATCAGACAAGTTCTTATTAACCTTGTTACATACGCAGAACTTTAAAGTATTTCTTTTATTTTCTTACTTTTTGAGACGCCTGTTGTTGTCTGTCACAGCTAGAGGCAAAACTATCCATTACCTTCCAACATACAGGTTAACCAACTAATATAAAGGCTAAAACAAATGTATCATAGAACAAAGACGTTTTAACTGGGTGAATTCATAACAACTGATCACTTAAAATCATGTTCAGAAAAGCGTGTTTTTGAAAGATTTTGCTTGTTGTTTTGAGAACTTTTAACTGTTTTACACAATGACAGCCTCACCGGTGTTTGTCATGTCAGCCGCTGAACAAAGTCTGTCCTTCAAACCAGCAGGTGAAGCAGCGATCAAAGAGACGCTGCAGGAGACAGGCTGTCCGAGGGGATCTGCCAGGTGTCTAATGGGGAACATCGTACTGTAATTGCTCTGTCCACACAACAGAAATGGAAGGGTGAAGCCTGTTACTGCTAAATCATATACATTTATTTCCCCTGAGCACTGAGACAAACAACCTGATGGAATAAACCTGCTTTACTGAAGACACGCTTGTTAGAAGTGTTCATTTCTGTTACTTTTTTGAGCTACAAGTAAGATCTGATGTGTAGTTTTATTATTTTATCATGTTTCGAGCGGTACATTAGAAACTGTAAACACACACATAAACTTATAATACCATATAAAGCAGATATTATTTTGTTTTACAATATAAGCTTTTTAAAGAGGGATTAAGCACCACATTACTGAAGCAGCTAATAGTAACTTTACTGTATTGAACACATGTTTTTGCTTTTCACAACTGCAGCATCACCTTAAAGGTATTACTTATCATAGAATGCTCCCCTCTGATCTTTGAGTGAAATTACACCTTTTGTTGTCTTTGGATTTATGGGGGACTACAACAGTTTCAGCTTGGCACTGTTCCTTTACTCTTTGCTGACTTTCTGCAGGATTATAAAGAGCTTGCGTCTGATTTAATTCTGCCCTCCTGATGCCCACATGTAAAAAAACTCATTATCATTAGTGTTGTGTTTCATTTTTACCAAACCACATGTAATCAGTGATGGTACGGTGATGCCTGGTACCAGGTTAGCAATAGAATCACTGGACCTGGTGAGATGTGAGGTATGGATTTGCTTTCTACAGCAGCAACTTGAAAGAGAGAGGGATGGGATTCATCATTATCATCATCGTCGTTTTCTATACCTGCCTGCTCTACCTCAGGGTCATGTCTCAGGACCTTTTTGCTGCAAGGCAAGAGTGCTAACTGCACCACCATTCTGGGATGGGATCATACTGGTTAAAAACTTCAAGGTGTGTTCTCTTTTTGTAAGAAGTTTTCATTGGACTTGGTAGTGTTCTGTTGTAGAGGTGCTGCTTCTCACTATATCACACCCTGGTCATCATGTTGTATTTGTCAGTGTATGTATTCTAGTTTTAATTCATGCAGTCCAGCCTCCAGCACATAAAGAAAAAAATATTTCAGTCCATATGTATTAGATAGATTGTAATAGGGGGCCTGTATATTGTATGTACCCAACACCATCAGGATTAATTACCACAGATGACCTAAATTCTTCCTGCGTAGGTCTGGATTAATACTATATGTTCAGTTTAGAATTCCACATTTATTTCCATATCCAGTTAAATTTAGTTTATTGAATTACTGTCTCTATTTCAACACCAAAAAAGATTGTTTAAAAGCTCTATTCAGTTATCCTTGATTGAAAAATCACATTTTAATAAACAGAAAATAACAGGGATGGACTTTTATCTTTTTTGTTGATCAGATTTTACATGTTTAGCCTTAAATTAGCCGAAAAAGACTTTGTAACTTCTTATAATCCGAATAAAAGTACAATTTTGGAGAAGTTAGGCATAAAAAAGAGATTAACACGTTTTTACATAATGCGTGTTAATTATAATTTACGTCCACTAGGTGGCAGCAGATACTGCAGGTCCGGAAGCGTGCGACTGCCACTTCCTGTTAGGATGTCCAAGTTTTGTAGTTCCTGTGTTGGTGACCTGTCAGCGTTGTAGTACAAGCTGTCACTGGTTCTCCGTTTTCCTGAATTTTGTAAGTTCTTGCCAGCGACGGAGAGACCAGAGAGTTCGGCTCACTAGACATTTTAAAAACTTAAGTCTGGTAAGGATGTCAGCTAACCCGCGTGCTAACGGATTCAGTTAGCTAACAAACATCCAACTTGACAGCTAGCTTGTTAGCTAGATTTCGACGGAGCTACCAGCGCAAACTAAGCCGCCCACTCCTCCAAATCCGTGTTCCTGAAACAAGTGGGCTCGATAAGTAAGTAGAAGATTGAAACGTTGGTTTAAGTGAAGCTAACACGAATATTTGGGCTTTTGACTCTTAAGTTTCAGGATTTTTGCAGCTCAGAAGATCAACCAGTCTCACCAGTTCAGTGATTCCTGGGTCTCATTTCTAAGAGAAAAGTTCTGAAAGTTTAAGATATCTTTTCAGGTTTTCTCCACAAATTTCATTGGCAGTGTTTTTAAGAGTGGATTATTGTTGCAACAAAATTTGTTATCATCATGTGATTTTGATTGACTATTGATGAGAAAATAGTTTGACAGGGTATTTTCACTTTATTTAAAATTTAAAGTACTGCTTTTTAGCTAAACATTTTACATTATTTATAACCCAGAAGCAGAGAGCCAGTGTAGAGCTCAGTTTGGTTTCTTTGTTGTTTTTGACCTGTTGTTACAGTTTGTATCTATTTGTTTATTATCTAGCTAAATTAGACTTGGCACTGTTTTTGTTGCTTGCTGAGTTTCAGGATGACATCTGCTATTCATGTAAATCCTCTCTGTCAGTGTGTGAGCCCTGCAGGCCTTCTCCCACTCGGTACACAGCTGCTGCCAAAAGAAACGGGCCCAAGGAGACTGTTCCTCAAGTATTCAGAGTGGGATCAGGTCCCCACCAGAGACATGCACATTCACTTGTAGCGAGTCATACTTAAAACCGATAGACTGATCGAGCAGCACAGATTCAGTTCAAGGTCATTGTTGTTTAACTTCAAGATATAGGGGCGGTATGGGTTTTTAAAAGCATTGTTATTATGTGATTGTCAAATACTGAAGCGATTCATGGAGAGAAAAATTTCCTGGTTTTCACACTGGTGGCGTGGAGCGGGGCAGAGGCTCGAAATACTGTAGTACAAAACCTGTACTTTGTAGTATTCTGACAGACCGGGTGGATGAGGACGTCACAGACACTTTTAGAACTGCCTGGTTTTATTTTTCTCTTACATGATGAATTATTTATTCAGATCTTCTACATATGAGATTGTAATTGTTGTTGATTTTTTGGGCTGTTGGTTTGACTACTGAAATCTTAAAAATTCTTACAGCATTTTTGACTCTTTTGGTTTTTAACAGCATTTCAGAGTAAATTATAAATAAAAAGTCTTTTCAGTGCACTTTATAGATTTAAACGCTGCTTATACAACTTCCTGTCATTCCTAAAGTGTTCTCTTTCTGTTACTTTGTCAAAGTTAACTGGGCATATGTCAACATCTCACAGCTGTCAGTGTTTAAAACCAGCTGAGTCTGCGTAAGTTATGTAACAGGCAGAGTGAGGAACCTGGGCATGTGACTCTCAGCTGTATCCACATCTGTCTGACCTTTATTATCATGCAAAGATGGAGCAAACCACTTTCTGGAAGTCACAGTGAGTCTTTGTCTTTGAATCCAGATGGAGGCCCAAAGCTCCCGCGAGCTGCTAATGTCCAGAAAACGAAGAAGAGAGAGCTCCAACGGCGAGCCTGAGGAGGGGGAACGACTCGTGAAAATCCCCAGATGCACGGTGGTGAGTCCGCTGTAGGCTTTGTGTATTTGTTTGTGCACCACAGCAAATGGCATTAAGCAAAAGAATTTCTCAGTGTTTTTGATTATCGCTGAGAATTTCAACGTTCACCCACATGAGCAACATCCTCTGTTGGCACATAGTTAAAGAGTGGAGGAATAAACGTTGCAAAATTCAAATTCTCATGTTTGTTATTCCAGCGTTGTGCCCAACAGTATTTTCTTGCAGGAACTGAGATAAAACTTTATTTATCAGTGATTTCTCTTTTTAAAGGTTACTGTTTTGATGTGATTTCTTTTTTTTTTTAGGGATTAAAAAATCCAGCACCTTTTGCAGACGAGCTTGAGTCGGCTGATGACGATAAACCATATGAGAGAGTCAACATGGAAGAGGCAAAGAAAGGAACTCCACGTGAGTCGGAAACTTCTCTATCTCTTGTTTTTTAGATTTATACCTTTTTAACAAAGTATTTTCAAGTGCATTCCAACAAGCTGAATAAATATTTCACCCATCTGTGTGTCTCGTCTTTCCTCCTCCAGCTGACAGACCGGTGCGCGTTTATGCAGATGGGATCTTTGATGTTTTCCACTCAGGTCATGCGAGGGCGCTCATGCAGGCTAAACGCCTCTTTCCTAATACACATCTCATAGTCGGGGGTGAGTTTGAGTAGAATTAACCATGTCGTGGCGTTAACCTCGTATAAACGACTTGCTGTGTGATAGGAATGGATTTGGCTCACAGTTGCACTGAAGTCATTTCTGTAAACATTTCTTACCGTTGACAGTGTGCAGCGATGAGCTCACTCACAAATACAAGGGCTTCACCGTGATGAACGAGGACGAGCGCTACGACGCTGTCAGACATTGCCGCTACGTGGATGAAGTGGTGCGAAACGCACCCTGGACTTTAACACCAGAGTTCCTCGCAAGACATCGCGTAAGTGGATGTCACAAGTTGCATCTTGTTTTTTGCTTTGGGATTCTGAACTGCCAACAAACCTTTAATAAAAACCTGCTGAAGATGAGCGACCCAGCCATCATCCCTGATGTGTGTGTTTTATTTGTTTTTATACATATTGGAGATCAGTGGTGTTGATGTATGTTGTAACGATCTCTGCAGATTGATTTCGTGGCTCATGATGATTACCCGTATTCATCAGCAGGCAGTGATGACGTGTACAAGCACATTAAAGAAGCCGGTGAGTCTCTTGTGAGATATTGTTTCATCTGAATTCTGATTTTTTTTTTTTATTTTATTCTTCTGTTTCCATTAAAACAGTGACACTTGTCTTGTTTTATAACTCCTTTTGTTCCTTTCCGGTGTTTTGTAGGCATGTTTGCTCCCACTCAGCGAACAGAGGGCATCTCTACCTCTGACATCATCACCCGTATAGTCCGTGACTATGACGTGTACGTCAGACGCAACCTGCAGAGAGGATACACAGCCAAAGAACTCAACGTCAGCTTCATCAATGTATGTCCTCCTAATGGTGAACTCCATGCTGTACGTTGTGGGATAATTCCAGATTGATACACAGAAGTTTAAAACTTGTGCAATCTGCTTAATTCTCCCCAGGAGAAGAAGTACCATCTGCAGGAGCGCGTGGATAAGGTGAAGAGGAAGGTGCGTGACGTGGAGGAGAAAAGCAAAGAGTTTGTTCAGAAGGTGGAGGAGAAGAGCATCGACCTCATCCAGAAATGGGAGGAGAAATCCAGGGAGTTCATCGGTAACTTCTTGCAGATGTTCGGTCCCGAGGGAGCGCTGGTGAGGATTCATTTCTAAATCTTTGTGTCATCAGAGAGGCATTTGAACAATGTGCCTTTGTTTTCTTTTATCTGTTATTAACCTATAAGAGTCATTGCGAAGGAAACGTTTTCATTTCCTACTATGAACATTTGATTTGATTTTTTTTTTTTTTATGTTTTAAGATGTCACAACACAGATCCAACAAAAACAATCTCAGAGGCAGAAACAGCTGGAGCTTTTGGTTTGAATCAAACTGCATGTGCAGGAACAAAACAAAAATTCTAAGAAATTTCCAAAGTCTTAATGAAACAAGCTGTCGTTCCTGATGAGGATCAAGATCAACAAGCAGAAACGGCTCAAATGTAGATCCGGTTTCTTTTTTTCAAACTGTGTTTATGTTTCTCTGAACTCATGGAAACCATTTCTATCTGATTTCATACACTGACATCATGTGGGAACCTGTTTAATTATTTGACATTCTTGGAAAGCAGAGAGCATCTCAAACACACCATCAGGCTTTATGTGATGGCGTCTGAGTATCTCTGGTGAAAACAATCCTAAAGATCGGATGAAACGTTATTAAATTCTCGTTTATCTCTACCATCCACAGAAGCACATGCTGAAGGAAGGAAAGGGACGCATGCTGCAGGCCATCAGCCCCCGGCACAGCCCCAACAGCAGCCCCACCCGCGAGGAGCGCTCCCCCTCTCCCACCTTCCGTCTCCCCTTCTTCTCCAAGACCTCCCCTCCCCCCTCACCTCCACACCACAGCGGGGCGCGGGGTTACCTCATCAGTGAGGACGACGACGAAGACGACAACTAAACCTGAGTTTGAACCTGCAGCGTTGGGTCACAGTTAGCACTACGTATCAGGAGAGCTGTGGGGCTTCGAGCTCCTGGATCCAACCTTTCATTTGGTTTATGGTTTTACATTTACATGTTAGTCATGTACTCCCCTGCTCTTATTTTTAACCACTTCTTTATTTCTGTGTAACTGTAAGTGAAACTTACCAGTACTCATTCAGATATTTTTAAAGATTTTGTTTCTGTCACTTCTTATGTTAGTAATTCACTGTCACTTCAGAATATTTTCAGGTGTGACACGTTACTCCACCTCCGTATTCTCATGTCGACGTCACACACAGTAAGTTTGTGTTGGGTTTTAATCTGGGACTGATGAGCTGAGGACTCATCTGCTCAAACTTTTCTCTAAAACAAGGGAAAACTGTCAGAGTTCTTCTGAATCTGAGAGGCGTGTCGACTTAACAGTAATGGGGGGGGGGGTTTCCTATGTTTGTTCGCCTGCGTTGGAGCTCCATGTATCTGCATGCAGCGTTTGTGTGCACAAGCTCTTTGAGTCAGCATGTTTCATCCGTTGACAGATCTGGAGTCAGCTCTTTTTATTTACTGCGTATAGTGATTTTAACTGCCCGCTGATGAGAATCAGTCTTTGGAAGACGTGTTTCAAAGTAGACGCCTTTCAGTGGCGTGAACAGATGAATGGCATTTAAATATCAATGTAGAAAAACTTATTTTTGTAGTTTCTTCATCCCTGTGATTTTTATTTACGTCTGAGCAGAGAATCGAGATAAAAACAACAGGATTTTCCTGTTCCATGTAAGGCAGGTCTTGTTAAAACATAACCGCATGTATTTGAGTTTTTTATATAAACGAAACTTACGCAATACTGTTAATGCTCTTTCTTCCAAAAAAAAGTGCTGATCAGAAAATTCCTTTTTCTTTGGAATGAAGCTTCCTCGTGAGTAGATGGTGATCCCTGACTGTAAACCAGGACGTCCACTGCAGCAGAGTGACTCTGTATGATACCACGTCCTGTGTGTAGCATTAAAGCATCGACTTGTGTACCTCCATCCCTGAACTGGATGAGGCTTTACTTTCAGTAATGAAGCCATCGCTTAAATATTTGTGATTTCCAGCATATGTTTGTGTGTTGTGTCTCTTCTGTAAGCATCAAGTTTGTTTGTTTTTTTGGTAATTCAGTGCTGTCAGATTTATGTAAACATTGATAAGGTTGGTTGGTTTCTAGGCTTGGTTTCCCCAGAAACACTTTTTTCATCAAATTATTGGAGAAACAAAGAACTTTTCTTTTCTAAATCCCATTTTAATGCTGGGAAAAAACTCATTTGCAGAGAAAAAAGGAAAATCCAGCCTAGTTTCTGGTGCTAAGCTACTTTCTGGAAGCTTTTAATCAGTGTGTAATTCTCAGTACTTGCATGTCCAAATAAAAAAAATGGAAAAGCCAGTACAGCCACTAAGAGGTAAAGCAGTGTAATATGTTAAAGGTCTTTGGGTGATGTTTATCATTTAGGATTATTTTTGGCTCATTCTGGATGTAGATGAATTAAAAAATTAAAACTTGTTCATCAGATGTTTGTTTAATGTGATTTAAGTACTCGAGCTTTTCTGGATTCAGACAGAACACAGTCCAGAGAAGAGATCAGCAGAAAGGGTTTGGTTACATGGATTTTATTGGACAGTACAGTCACCAGGGCTACAAACATGAAGAAGCAGACAGTGGCGAAGCAAAACACCAGGGGGAGACGTCACCTCACAGCAAACCCTGCAGACTCTTTAAATCCAAAAATAGTGTGACAAAGTTAATCTTAGTGCTTATAAAATATTTGTGGGAATGATTCACAATAAGCTGATCAGGACGGGGTTCTAACTGACACTGAACGCAGGAAAAAGGAGATAATTCAAAGTACAAAATCAAACTTGTACAATGTCATTGTTTTTTTAATCCAGAGAGCATGTTGGGAATGATTTCACCCTCTGGTGACAAACTGTACAGGAACACAAGTCATCAGTTCATTAGAACGGCAGACTTTACCGGGACTGGTTGAAATCACGACAGTGATGAACCACCTGACCAGGGAAACTGAAATGTGGGATTTTTCTATCCGAGAAACAAAAACAATAACACTGAATAAACAACAGCTCCTGTTCTCTCCCCCTGAGCCCACGGCATCACTGCTCTTTTTCATTCAGACACCAGATGCTTTACAACTTCACTCTTACTACTAGATATATACGATACAATGGTTCACATTTTGCATATATCTGAATTACACCATATGTACTTCTTTTTTTTTTTTTGTCTTTAAAACGATGTAAATTCAATCTCCAACACCTAGTTTAGAAGGGATGATGGGAGTGGGAGAGAAGTGATAAGGACTGAGGGAAAAACAGAGACAAAAGGAGGAGGAAAGAAGAAAAAATCCTGAACAGGAAGAAAGAGAGAAGGTGGTCAGTTTGCTGCCTGGTGGGAGTCAAACTTCAGCAGCGTGTCTCGTAGATACCGGAGCGGCCAATGTACCGCACCCATTTGATAACATCATGGTCACTGTAGTTGAGCTTGGACTCAAACACCTTCAAGTAGCGCACCTTCAGGCCAGATGGAGCAAAAGGAACCTGCAGAGGAGTGAAGATGGGACGTGTTAGGACACGTAGGCCACACAGGCTGATGTGTTCAGGAAGATTTAGGGAAACATTAAACAGCTTGTTATTTTCTTAGCAAATACTGAAAATCTTATTTAATCCAGAGTCCATTTGTGTGGCTGGCAGTTTTTTGGTGGATGAGAACGTCTCGGTCTGGAGAACATCCAGCTCATAACACAACTATAAAACCAGAGCCAAAGATACCGGTCTCAGACCACGAGGGTCTTTGACAAAAACCTGGAGACTCGACTACACGTACCTCAAAGTTCATAGAGATGGGAGGCCTGGCCCATTTCTTCTTATCATTGGTGGGCAGCAGCTCAATCTCAGCGCTGATCTGAGACTCCTTCATCCCAGCCATGCGTTTGATCCTGCAAACAGACAAAAGAATGACGCAGAGTTCATTCAGGGGAAAAACAAGGACAAATGTGAAATTTCTTTAACCTCCACACCAAAAACAACATGTTCTTTGCATTTTTTATGAATTTGGGGGAATGATGATAATAATAATAAAAAATAAAAGCTTTTTTAAACAACTCATTTTGTTTAATATCTAGTTCAGCAAGTGCTTGAATAAGATACGAGACTCAAAACGTTCACTCCTACCTGACCAGGATGTCAAAGGGTTCAACAAACAGACATGAAAGACATGGGGCTGTTGATCAATACAAGCTCAGAACATTTAGTAAATATGTTTAAATCAGAGCTTGAACTCACTTCCAGACGATGGCGTTCTCACTGGCCTTGTATTTGGCTTTTCCCTTCATGCAAATCACCTGCACACCGCTGGTGTTGAGAGGTGTTGGAATTCGAACCTGAGGGGAAAAAAAAGGGCCAAAAATATTTAGTGTTGAGTCAAAACATTCTCACAGTATCAAAAGAACCATCAGAAACATAAAAATGGAAATTTGTGAATGTTTTTAATTGTGTGCTTCAAGAGGAAGAGGAGCTAACCTCAATCTTCTGGGCCAACAGAGAGGGTTTAAAGTTGGACTTGATGACCACTTTAACCTCCAGCTTAGTGCGGCCCACCTCCCTGACCAGAGGAATCACTCGGAACGGCAGGATGATGTCTTTAGTGGTGCGATATCTAGAAAAATGGGGGCGTTTCATGGTTTAACGCTCGTCAAGCTGCTCTGGTTTGATTATAAAGAAAAGTTTAAAACTGGAATCTTTAAATCACTTCACTGACCTCATGAGCTCGTACTCTCCATCAGGAGGGATGAAGCTGATGCTCCGCTCAGAATCAAACTTACTGAGACGAACACACTGGTGGAACGTGCAGTCGTCGATGGCTATAGACTGCTTTCCACTGAGGACACAAAACACAGACACACACCAGTCACGCCACGGCTTAACGAAGGGTTTCTAAAGCATAAAGAGGTCAAACTACTCATCTTAAATGATCACAACAAAAAACAATGTATAAATATGTACAATGGACATGTCTGCTAGTTCCAAAAAACATGACTATTCTATTAGATAACAAATGACCTCTGATAGGGGTTAAAGGTATAAAGCAGGTAGGGTTGAGCTCAGTCACAGAGCAGCACACAAACAAGTTGACGTGACAAGAAGCAACACCGAACACGTTTAAGAGTTTTAACAAAACAGGACGAGGGGGTTAATTTGGTGGAGGGAGGAGACCTTTAACAGAACCGTACCTTCCTCCCCCTAAATCACTGAGGGACGGCACATAAAGAAAGAAAAGGGAAAAGAAAGGAGAGAAGCATCCAAAAGGAAAGCAAAATTAAAAACAAGCTGTCTAGTTGGACAGTCACTGATGACAAAAAGACAAAACTGTAATCAGCTTTTCATTTTTAACTAATAATTTCCTTTTCAAGGTTTTAAAAAACTCAAAAACAGAAATGTAAATTGTCGTTGATATCCCTCCCTCCTCGTTCCATCGCTCACCTCTTCCCTGCGTCGTCGGACGCTCCTCCCTTGCCCTGCTTGTCGATGACGATCTTGTCATTCATGCCAAACTTGCACTCAGGCATTCCGCTCAGGTAGCTCTTCATCACAACGCGGCCCGACACGTGGGCACTCAGGACCTGACCTGGATGGGAGGAGTTCTTTTTATTTTTAAGATCCATATTTGCGCAAATTCTACATCAATAAAATCCAAGTTTTTAACATTACGGTTTGTGAGCAGGCACAGGACACAAACAGACCTTGAGGCGACATGAGCAGATTAACACTTTCCAGTACATCCAGGAAGAGCTCGTTGCGGCGATATTTGATGCCCTCGCGCCGCCAGCCGATCTGGCCCGTCACCTGGCTGGTGATCTGAGACTGCTCCTCTTTTGTCTGGGAGACGGGAGCAGAAACTACAGGTTAAACACACCATGTATCGTTTCATACACAAGGAAAACGCTGTTGTTAGATAACACAATATTACCTGGTGCTGAAGAGTCCAAAAACCACAGTTGAGGAAAAGAACACAAAAAAAGAGGTGATTAAAATTTTAAATACATCCTAATGTTCCACACAGAAAGTGCACATGCAACAACAAGGTTCTCTTTTCTAACTGCTACTCACGTCTTATCAATATGAAACAAAAAACCTGGAAGTAGATCAGGCTCCACATGACTGATACAGCCTGTATCAAACACTCTGACCTTCGTTTCACTTCAGTTTATGCAGACTGACATCTTTCCAAGGCTTTACCAGCCGTCTACTGGGGTCATCTTAAACTGAAACCAATTCCAGCACTGCATCTGCTTACTTGTCCCTTGATGCCTTGCTGGGTGATGAAGGTCTTCAGGGCTCCAGTCTCAGAGTTCTGGGGGTATCCAAAGTCCAGGATCTCTGAATAAACAACCAAAAACAGATAACGGTCAGTACGAGATAAGCCTGAGAGGAAACATGAACATTCAGTGCTGACTGTGACATCATGTTGGTACAACTTTCACTTCTAAACGTGTCAGTCGTCTCCTACCATCCAGAAGCTCGTAGATGAGTACAAAGTTGTTCTTGATGTTCTCCTCGCTGATCTTGCCAAAGTAAGCCGTCATGACATCACACATTTTGTAAAGGAACTCGAACACCATGGCGGCGTTGACATTCTGCTTGGTGACGGCCGCCAACCAGATGTTGGAGCGCTTTACGTGGAAGAAGCTGGTGCGGGCGATGTTGGTCACCGGGGATCGGACCTGCTGCCGAGCGTGAATCACGTTCACGCGGAACGCGTCCACGGCGTTCCGCCTGCGATGCAAACATGAGCGAGACAGAAAGACATTGAAGCGGGACTTTTGGAGAATCATGAGGCCTTAGAACAACAACACTGTTAGAAAGTCTGTGAAACTATGTGCGAATTCTGACAAAAAGCTCATCCAGTTCTGTCATACCCTCTGAGAAAACCTGCCTCTCTCCTGACACGCATGTCTTTTAAATTACAGGAACAGAAAAAAAAATATTGAAACGTCTTTCAACCAGAAAATGGGCTGTTCTGAGTTGATGCACTTAGAAGGAGCGTTTAGGGTAAAATGGTAATTATGAGAAGAGGGGACACCAGGGCAACAGCGTCATAATTAACTGGACTTACAGAAGACATTGGACCATTTTCATTTCAAATGTCAGCTTTTATTTGGCCATGCTTCTCCACTAAAGGCAAATTACTGCATCTGATTTAAATAAAATCCTTAGATGGTGAGATAATTACCTTCACTGTCATTTCTGTTGACTAAACTGCTTTGGGAAAACTTTGCTCTGATTAAGTGCATCTACTCTAACTGTGGGTTTATAGAAAATGTGACTCTGTGTGAGTATGAAGCAGGTTCTGACAAGAACACCAAAATCCTACAGATTACAAAGTCCTGAAAATGATTCCCTGTCAAAAATTGTAGATCCTAACACCTAAAATATTCCCCCATCTGAAGTTATTTGAAGAATTCTAAGGGCTTTAGATTAAATCCGATTTTAAACTTACACAGACGCCAGGCTGCAGAACTTTATTCAAATCTCACATCAGCAAGTTAAACCCTGTGAAGTATCACAAAGATCTGAAGAAAAAAGAACAAACGATCTAATTCAGCCATCATATCCCATGCTCAGACTCCATGCTGGGATCCCATTACAGCTGAGAAACAAACGCTGTTTGCTGATGCGCTCCTCTTTGCTTTCACCTGATTGGCTGCTGCATTTCAGTACAAAGCTGTTTATTTACCGAAGTAACATGAAAAGTGAATCATGCTTTGGCGGACTGCCAGGTGTTTGACCGAGGCATCGATGGACATGCAGTTTAAGGTTCATGGGATTACTGATTGGTGGGGAATGGGGGGGCGAGGGGGACATGCTTTAAAAGCTGCAGCAGCTCTTACCTATTCCTACATGGGCCAAGATGAACAGATGGAGGAAAGAAGTAACAGATAGGAAAAAGGATGAAGTAAACAAAAAAGACAGACAAAAATGTACAGGTGACATTTTTGTGCACCATGTGGACAGAGTGAGTAACGGTTTTTACTGCAACGCTATTCTGTCGACTGAATAAAAAGAATTACCAGCACGTTCAGTAACGTGCTGAGTTCTTACACAGGATGATAATGTGTGTTTTCATTTATACACAACACTTATTTCTTGTTGTCAAGTCCTGAGATCAGACCTCAGTATACCCTGCAGCTGTCAACGTAACAGCAGGTATGAAACTCCCAACACCTGCTGCAGCAGCCACAACAATAACCTGAAGCAGTAACGGCAATAATCTAGACTCACAGTTCCTGTCCATTTTTTTTTGCCAAATATAATATATAGTGTTGTATTTTGTTGAAAAATATTAAGCAGCACAAACTCCGAATCCTCAGTTACAAATGTTCAAGAAAAGTGTTTTCAGAAGCTACACATACACCGTTTGCTCTGCAAATGCACATCCCAAATATTCTGGAAGTGACCTTTTACCTCTGGGTCTTCCTTCTTATCACTGTGTAAATTTTTAGGGCATGGACGTGTGCCTGTACTGGCAAAACATTCGACACTTACATTTAATGAAAGTATGAAATAAAGGCAAAATACTTGGAAATATAGAACATTATATAGGCCAAACACATTTAAAACAAAAATAGCAAACTCAAGTATCCTGCCTGGGATTCATTCTACCTTTCAACCCTCAAATGTAAAAAACAAAAAAAAAAAAAAACTAAATGCAAAATAAAATATATATATATATATATATATATATATATATATATATATATGTTAAAAGGGGAGACATTTTTTAAATGTTTATTCTAAACAAAATAGAAAAAGAAACCTGAAATCCACTCAGATTTGTGAAAGCAAAGATAGGAAAGAGCAAAAGAATCAAACGTGACCATCTGATGTTATAAAAATAAAAGTGTCTGCTCGCACACATGCTTCTTAAATGAAAATTGCGTGCGCAGAAAATTTCAGTTACATACAGAAGATCTGATTATACAGCCCGTAAATACAAAACATGATACTGCATATAGGATATAAGTGTCACCTTCTTCCAGAATATTATATTCAACGTCTGAACTAAGTCTGAAATAAAAGCTTCTATGTCATCTAATAAGACAAGCCCAAAACTGAAAAGTGCCTGGTTGTTTCTTTTGGAGGGAGAGAGAGCGACAGACTAAATAAATAATAAATATGTGAAGGTCAAATGAAAATAAGAAAAACGTAATAATATGTCGCCATTTTATTCATTAAGAGATAAGGAGGACAATAATTATTTGTCTATATAATAAGAACTATTTTAAAAACTGTTAGGTCCATTTATAATTAAACTCTACACACAGCTGCACCCAATCTTTTAATTTGAAGGAATGGTTAAACGAGCACAAGTGAAGCAAATCATCTCAAAACAGAAACAGCAAAAATGTTTCTTTGACTGCAGATAAAGTTAACTTTAAGATAGATACATATACTGTTTAATTTAATTAGGCTATGTTTCACTGGTAAATGTCACACAAAACCACAAACAATGTTCTGAATGTAAACCTAATTTCTGGCTTTGTTCTTACTCTCACAACAAACATCAATTTAGTTAAACTGAGACAGGTAATCCCTTCATCCAGAAACAAACCCAAACAGTCCACCCACGCGTTTATCACAGACATTTCCCAGAAATTTAGGGGCCTTACAACGGGTATACTCCTGAGAAACATACCCTATGTCATCTCGGTAGACGCGAGAGATGAGGACCTCTCCCTTGTGGTTATAGATGAACAATCCTCCGATCATTGTGGCTGCTTCCTAATCCCAACTTGCCATGGTGAAACCAAACTCCTCCTGAGAAAAACACAGAAATTAAGGAAGGAAATAGAGGAAGGAGGAAAAAAACGAGTGCGATAGAGAAGTGAGAGAGTGGCCAACAGTACAGAGAGGCATTTGTCCCTCACATCCGTTTCTCTCCTTCTCATACACACACACACTAATAGACACTAGTCTATTGGCATCCCGCAGCTGCACTACACTACTAGTGACTTTATTTAAACGCGCATTTGCATAGACATACACACAGATGCAATTCCACGATGTTCTTAATAGGATTAAAGCAGATTAAGGACCAAAGGTCCGAGGCAGGATGCCTGCAGGTAGACAGCTGTACTTTAATGTCCAGAAAATGTCCCCTGAATCTAAAACACAGATATTCTCATCCAGCCCCAGTGCTGCTGATTGACAAATTTATTTATTTGTGGCCTTGAGCAGCCGCACAACGAAAGCGGTTCCAGTTTTTTTACGAATCTTCTGGAAAACGAGGGACGAAGGACATCCTTGAAATTCCTCGAAGAAATAATCTAGACCCTTCAATACACACGATATTATCTTTAAACGCTGTGCAAAATTACTATTAACAGTCGTGACTGAATCAACCCTGAATCAAGCCGGAAAAAATGGGTTTATCTTCTTTTTGGTGAAGTCAAGATGTCTGCTCACTCAGGCCATTTCCAACGTTCATACATTTTTATTGTAATCCCGCTATTTCTTTACCATCGAGGTTTACGTTTTCTCCACGGGACACGTTTGAAATATTCGTGGTTGGTATCAGCACTGATGAAGGCCTGACCTTCAAAGAGATCAAAGTGATGGAGAACGCACCGAGCGAGAAGTAACAGGCTAATTTAGCAGGCTAGCCGTCTAACCGAGCGGAGTTTTTAAACGGGCTTCCGGTGAGAAGAAAAAGCAGAGGCATCACGAACCATTAATAATTACCTACAAAATACGTGTCAACTATGTGGACTACGAAGCAACCTCTTTACAATAGCGTTAACGTTCTATTATATTTCATAAAAGTAATGTTTTGTGGATTTTTAGTTGAACGACAGTTTCCCGTTATCGTCCAGCTAACCGCAGCTAGCTTGACGTTAGCAGTGATTAGCTGAGCAGCGGCTAACGTTAGCATCGTCTACGAACGAAGGAGCTCGCCAGTTTTCCTCTGACTGTTAGTAACCCAAAATCCCTGATTTTCACTGGAAAACACCTCACTGACTCGCCTTTTGTGTACTTACCCTAGTTCTTTCACGAACACCAGCAGTTTTTTGCTGCCAGTTCAGCCTTGAATATTCCGTCCAGCGCTCCCCCCGCTGCTGTCAGCTGACCCGACGTACGCACGACGGTTCCGCCCCAACAGGAAAAGGCGCGGCTGGACCGAGTCAGAAGCCGCACCCAGGCCTTGTTGTGATAAGAAACGTGGGCTATGTAGTTAATAATTGTTGTTGGTTATTCCGCTCTTAATTATACAGGACTGCACAGTGGTCTGGTCCTTAACAACCCGGATTTTTGAGCCTGTATCGGATTTGTATTAAAAACATTGGCTTGTAATGCTAGAGTCACACCAGAGAGGGACCTCTTGGTTTATAGCACTTCTAATTTCTCTGTAATGATTTTATATGGTTTAATTAAGGACTTGCCCCTTTAAGCATTCTTTTGTTTGTATCTGTTCTACAGAGTCACATTCCTTTTGTTAAAACCTGCTTTTATTTAAACTAAGCCAAGTCAATTCGGTTTGTTTTCCTACCTTAAACCACAAAAGTTTGCACAGGGGTCACTTAGATGCAATTTAATTGGACACATTGTGATCTTTGAAAGACCCCCCTTCTGTGCGTACACACACACACACACACATCTGTGCACCAGATTGCCCAGCCTTTTCCATTCCAATGCTTTCAGACAGTCTGAAATCCACATCAAACATAACCTAAAATAATTTGGAATGAATGTTCAAGGTGGGAATTTCTAAGATATGCACAAAATCACACAGACACAAAAAATTACATCATAAAACTATATTTATAAATAAAAAGACATCTTCCTCGATAAAAGTAGTGTGAAAGACACAGTAAGAAATGTTTCCACTATACAGTATCACAAGACTGAAGATTCTCTGTTAGCAGATGAAAATATAACAGCGTAAAGTCCTGGAGCTGAATGCTTTTGTAAAATTTTGAAAAATGAAACTAGTTTTGAGCAACTATGTATATAATAAAACAAGAGGAATATTACAGTAAAAAGAACTGCAAATCTACATAAAAAATTGATTTCTTTCTTTCCTTCTCTCTTATGTCAAGCAAATAGTTTAAACATCTGAATAAACATCAACAGTTAGTGTTAATTTCCTCCTCGTCAGGTTTGTTTTTGTCTTGAAACAGGTCAGCCAGCAGGAGTGAAAGAAACGAGGGAAGAAGTTTTTTCTTTCCTCTCTCAGTTTTGATGTGGACTGAGGTGGGGGAGGACAAATACATTTGATAGAAGAGAAGAGGTAGGAAGAGTGAGGAGCAGAACAAATGAAGAAAACATGCTGAGTCATCTTCCCAGTTTCTACCAGCTACCTTCCGTCTCCCAAATAACTGCTCTTGAGCGAACCCCCCCCAGATAAGCAGACGCAGAGAAAGACACTTTGGTTCCGTGTTGAGTGAGAGTTTCTTCATTGAAGAAAATGTGGGCAAGTCGGGATGAACATGGGTTTAGCATGCAAAACTGGTTTGTTTCTGATTTTAAGAACATGTAATCAAGGTCTCGGGTTACAGCCTTTGCAATCTTGCCTGCTTCCTGCCATGTCACGCTGTCCTTCTAATCCTTACGCTGGAAGAATATCCAATCTGTTAATCTGTTATCTAACTACAACTCAATGTCACATCACATCAACAAAGAACTCTCCAGCATTGCCCACTGCCAAGCGCAGAGACTGGCGTGAAGCCGTCAGCTCAGGAGGCACAGAGGTCAGCTCCCTGCCTTGTGGTGCACCGGGTGCAGCAGTAGACAGATGTGCAGGCTGGGGGGGCAGGCCAGGTGGGCCATAGACAAGGCCGGGCCCATAGGCTATCGAGTGTGAATTGTTACTGCGCTGGCTCACGGAGCTGCGGATGCTTCGCTCACTAGGGGGAGCAATAGAGCGCTCGCTTGGAGCTCGGTGGCTCCTGACCTCTGATTCGCTGCCGCTGCCACCAGACTTCCGACCATCGTTCTTGCTGCAGTTAGAGCCACTGCTTCCTGTTAATAGAATAAAGAGACTAAAGTTATCAAAAGCTTTCCATGATTACGAAAGACAACTTCAGATTTCTCTGTATGACAGCACACGGCCTGGTTTAGATGGAGCGTTGTGCTAATCTGCTCCAGTTGTCTCAGAACTCTGAAGCTGAAAGCCACTCTACTGTTCTCCTCACCATCAGCTGCTGACAGCATCAAACTAATTTAATGCCTCTTTAATATCCTAAATCTTTATCAGCGCTCAAGGTTGCGACCGTTTGCAGCTGCTTTCTAAAACATGGCTCAGACAGTTTAATAAGGTAAATAAATTGGAGTTATTTCCTGTTTGCGCTCCATTTGGTCTTGAAAGAAAACTAGTTTGTTGACTGAATCACAAATCTAACAAAAATGAAAGATTTGAAGCCCGTTGTCCTGATTCAGAATAATCCATATCTCCATGAGAGACCTAACATCAAAGTACTCATGTAATTTCATCTGCATTACTGAGAACAGTGATGATAAACACTTTGATCTAGAATAAATAACAAACTCCAGATAAATACATTTCACGACCTCGTCTGTTGTTATGTGATTTATTGTCATAGATGATAACTTCACTTTGGGACATTCTCCTTTAGAATAACAAATTCTGAAAGCAGAAGAAAATGTAAAGCCCCATCCAAAGTAGTTAGGCTTGTGTTATTTAAATATTAAACCAGTACATTTTTCTGATGGCAGTTTACAACCACAAAAAATGAAGACAACACAAGTGAGATATTGTGTCCAGCTGTTTGTCAGTAAATACTGTCTCTCCACAGAGTTTGCAGACTGCTCACAAATACCACAAAACCTGGGTTACCTATCATGCACTAAATACACAAAAATCCAGCTTATAATAATGGCAGCTTGTTGGAAGAAATATGCTTTTTGTTGGTCCTGTCAAGGAAAACAGTTGTACAAGTGACTAAACATAATAAATACAGATAGTCTGTACTGATGTGTGTTCAGCTTCTTTACAATTAAATTGTGTGAATCGTTCCCACCTGCAGCAACAACCTTGTACTAAGTGTACCAGGAAGATGCTCAATTATAATGAAATGTGTTGTTTCGATATAAATTGTTTAAAAATACATATTTCTTTTAAGTTTTTTTATTTCTGCAAAGTGTCTGATGTTTTGCACTTATGTTGCTTTTCATGTGAACAAAAGATTAAAATGTACCGGCAACAAGTGGTGAATGTTTTTTATTATTATTAAGCCACTACTGCTTGAGAGTTAAATAACTGGGATGTGTTCAGTGCAGACTTACCGCTGTGCTGGCTTCCTGCGCTGCCAGCACCCGGACCCCCCAGGAAAGGCTGTGGAAGGTCATAAGGATGTGGAATTGGAAACTGATAAGGCAGAGCCATAGGCCAAGGAGCTGCTCCTGGGTGGGGCAGAGGGGGGACAGTGTCCTGGTCTGAGGCACCCCCACTGGATCCATCATGATCATGCAGGGACAGGTGAGTCATATCTGAAGAAAACAGAGTATACTCTAATTCTGACCTGATTCGGTTACACACACAGTGTTTCAGCTCTTGGAAGCAGCTTGTTTTTGTTGCCACCACTGTAAGAAGATTGTGCTTACTGCCACAGAGGTCTCCAAAAACATAGTAGCACTGTTCAGAAAAAGTGATCTTGTTGACAGTGTGCCGTATGTAGCCAGCTTTCAGAAGGTTGCTGGCATATTTCCGTGCTTCGCGGCGATCGGTGAAACCTTCGACATGATGGAAGAGCCAATCCACCACATCAGAACCTGAGGAGATAAAGACACAGCAGAAGAAACAACATGAGTTTTTCAGTTTGTCTTAATTCAGATCCAACAAACTGAGCAGTGCAAACAGAAACAGTATGAGCAAATACTGATGATGCCTGTAAGAAACACTTCACAATGTCCTCTGATTCCTGTTAAACATACCAATAAAAGCATTGGCGATAGTTATCTTGAGCCACATTCTGTCCCGCACCTCGAGACCTGACTCTGGACAGGCCATAGCCTTAGCAATCGTTGCCATGTCACTGTGGATTGAGAGGTTGAAGTCGTCAAATCCTATGAGAGAGAAGAGGACACGTGCTTTAATATTGATGTCATTTTTTTTAAACAGCTAAACACATCCGTATCTCATGTGCACAAAAATTCTAATTCTGTCCTTTATAGAAATGTTGAGAGCTGGCACTTGGACGACTAGAAAAATGTCGACCTGTTTGAGAATTTGACTCAAATATTTGGTTTCTAGTGGTTTGGCCTGAAACGTGACCTCGAACTTTGTCATGACCATGAATAAAAACTGATTTTAGCAGGAGATTTGTTTGAACTGGACCAAAAACAACAGCATTAAAAACAGCCTGATGAGGCAGCAATTCCCAGCCTGGGATCCACACCCCAGTAAAAAGGTGCCAGAAACAACAGCAACTTGTGCCAAATCGTCTCTGCACACAGATTGTTAAAATGACTTTTGCACATGTACAAAACATAAGACAGTTACTCCTTTATCCAAAGTCTGTGAAAAGATTCAGAATATTATGAGATTGTCAAACGGAGAGACGGACACAAAATCAAGCTGCAGATCTTCAGACAGCCGAAATTTTCTTTTAAACTTGGTTGTAGCTGCACATAAAAAACAATCCACAATCCAAAACATGTGAAAAACACACCCAATTAATCATAAACCCAGTGAAGTTTGTAATTTGACACCAACGGAATAAATTTAACAGGTATTTATGAACCTTATATTCACTCTGAAATGAAAAATGTTCAGAAATTCAAATCATATAAGTTGGAAAAAACTATGTTTAGAAAAGAAACTTTTTTTTCTCCAGAAATAAAGCCAAAAACATCCCAGTTGTTTCCAAAGATTACAGGGGAGATTAAACTTGTGAGTTATGGCTCAGTTTGGATGAGAGTTATTGAGCAGATGGAAGCTGTGAGGCTCAAAACTGGAACAGAGAGCAGGAGAAGGAATGCAGTTGAAGGGCGAGGCCACGTCGGAGGAGGATGGTAATATTATTAAAGGGTTGATAAGAGAATCTTCAGAAAGTTGGAGCACCGTTGGCATATTAAGAGGTTTAATAAGTAATTGAGACAAATACAGTATATATATATATAAACATAAAAATAACTAAACAATATGTGGAACCTCAAATGAAAGTGACGACAGTTGTTTTGAATAAATCTGACTAGATAACAAGCTACAACAGGCACCTGCAGGTGGGGTGAGGGGGGGTATGACTCACGTTCAGTCTCGGGGATAGAACTGCTGATGGAAGAGCTGGTGGAGGTGACGGTGCTCATGGAAGGGCTCATGCCGTACGGAGGGTAAACCCCGGTCATAGCAGCAGTGTGGGACACCCACGCAGCAGGATCAATGGGCCGGATGGGTTCACCTGATAAAAGTAGTTGACTTTGATGTAAGAACAGAAATGTTCCAAAACATTTATGACTTAATGAGTCCTTTAACTAATTGATCCCTATTAAAACATTTTTTCCCAATCAAATAATCATATTGAACATCATGTGTGTGTCCTGCCTTAAATACATTTAACTTCTATTTAGAAAACAGCCATAGTGTTAGTCTTTGTAACCACGCCAAGAGTTTTTGGAAATATCTGCAATTCACGTAAAAGATGAAAAAAATAAATAAAAATGGAGAAGCCATTACTCACTCCTGGGCAGAGCAAAGCAGCTCCGAGGGTTCGGGTCCCAGCACTTTGCAACAGTCAGAGTAATAGGGCTGGTAATAAAAATAAAAAACACAGAATAATGTTAGCTCAACTTTATTAGACTTTTTGTTTTTATAGATGTAATTATAGTATGTATTTGTGTTTGCAGCTGACCCTGGCTTGTGCACGATGTCTCTTAGTACTCGAACTGCGTCGTCATTACTCATATTCTCAAAGTTTATGTCATTCACCTACAGGGAAGTGGGGCGGGGGGGGTACAGAAAATTACAATGTGTCAGACTGAATGCATTTTTCTTAAAATGGGTGCATAATTCAGAGTGACAGGAGGGCTAAGCCTTACTATATAAATAATTTACTACAGCAATATATTCTTCACTAATAAATCCCACTGTGCAGTCATTAACTAGGCTGTCTCAACATGGAGTAACATATAAAAATAAAAGAAAGGGTTTTTTTTTTCTCTTCTAAACATTTTTACAGCATAACAATGTTAGAAAGGGAATAGCTGCACGAAGGAAGGAAAAAAAGAAACAAGCTGTAAAATTATTCCATGTAGAAATGTGATGACATGTTGCCAGATGCCTTCATGGACGTGACATAACATTTTAAAAACACAAAAAAAAAAAAACTCACGCAAACAAGTTTGAATAAAAAACCCCTGCACCCCAATGTTCGGGTCCAAACTTAACAAGAATCTGAAAACTTTCTGCCAATCTATATACATCCGTCCTGTCACATGCACACCTGCAGGAGCATGTCCCCAGGCTCAATGCGCCCGTCTGCAGCCACGGCTCCTCCCTTCATGATAGAACCGATGTAGATCCCTCCATCTCCCCGTTCGTTACTCTGACCCACAATACTGATGCCCAAGAAGTTGTACTTCTCTATGAAAAGAATAAAACATTATTCAGCAGCAAAGTAAAAACACAGTTCGATCACAACCTGCAGCTATTTGAACAAAGGAGTTCGGGTTTTAACTTCAAAGGTTTGTGAGTCTATTAAAAACAGCAGGGTTTGTTTATTTAAAAAAAAAAAAGTGACTTACCCATATTAAGAGTTACAGTGATGATGTTCAGAGACATGGTTGAATCTGTGATGCTGCTGAACGATGAGGACTGAAGGAGAGGTTTTGGAAAATTAGAAAAAAAAAGAGGGAGAAAATACAAGAAATAGAATGTCTTTTCTTAATCCTTTACATCTTGGAGAGTGTGGCATCTCACCCTGTCCATGTTGGAGGCTTTTGGTTTCCGTCGGCGACGGCGGTGTCGTCTCATTAGTCTGGAGGAGCTCTGCTCAGTGGAACTGCTAAACCTAAAAAGGGCAAAAAATTGAAATGGTAACAAAAATTATTTGCAAAAATGCTTCATTTATGTTTTAGAAAATAACTTGTTAAAGACAGCTGAAAAAATGTGATACTGATTTATTTACCTTTCCCTAAAAGTCTCATTCAGAGAGCCACAACATTTATCTACCTTCTATGTAATTTACAACTTGACTTTTTGTTACATTGTGTTGTGGAAGTAACTACAGATGCTGATGAGGTTTGGATCTATTAGCTGCAAAATAAAGACAAAAATCTCAACACTGAGACATGCATCTTTTCTTCAAGTGTCCAAAGACCCCAAAAATAAAGTTACTGCAGTTCAAAAATAAAAACAAAAGCAAAGAAGAAAACAAAGGCGCCACAAAACACCAATTAATTACCCAGTTTTTCATCTGGGATATAAACTCTTATCTCATTTGAAACTGCAGTTATCAAGCAGAACAGCTCTGACCTGCTGGTTGCATCTTCATCCTCTGAATCGAAGCAGGAAGTAGACTCCAGCTCGCTGCTCATGAAGGAGGAGCAGCTGTCGTACTCGACTCCTCTGCGTCCCAACGCTCGTGACGAGTACCCGTTCTGTCTCCCACCTGCAGCCGGACAGAAAAAGAATCTCACACCTGTGCTGTGGCAGAGCACTGAATCTATCTCTGTATGGCAGAACTTTCCCTGTAGAGCAGACGTGTTGCAAGTCAAACAAGTTACAGATTTATAAAAGGTGCCGTGCACATTTATTCAACGATGTAAGTGTGACAAGTGAGAAACAAAAGGGAGGAAGAACATTAAGAGTCCAAGAAAACGTGAATTTAAAAACACAATGTGCAGTGCACGGCTCGCCCACCGTGGTCATTTGCGTGCTTCCGTCTCGACCTCTCCCTCTCTCTCTCTCTCCTTTGCGACACCGTGGAGCCGGTTTCTGCGTCATTGTCCAAACTGTCCCGCCCACTTGCTGCTTTACCGCTTCAAACAAAGCAGAACAGAGGATTACTCTCAGTGATTGTCAGAGCAGCTGGGTTCATCTGGAGCTGAGCCACGAAAACAAACGTTTACATTAAACACTCCAGTCTGCTTTCAGGGTGCTGACTTTGCACTGTGCAGTTGAATGTTTGGCAAACAGAAGTAATATTTAAGATTTAAAAGAGCCTGTGGTCTAGAAGGCTTCCAAAAATTTTCTATTTTATTTCCAAAATAAAGATAACTGAAGTATAAACGCAGCCAAGCTAGTTAAGGTGGAGTTTCTTGGCTCGTCACAGGACCATTTTGTTCAGTTTGTTGAAACGATAAGAAAACAGAAGCCACAGCTCTCACTCACACACACTAAAGACTCAACAGAACAAAAAGTTTACTGTTTATTGTATATATATATATATATACACTTACTGGTAGGAGGGTGGTCTTGAGTCCCCGATGCCTCCTGTTCTTTCCAAAGGAGGTGTTGGTTCCAAACTGTCTGCCACTGAGCCTGCGTCTGTGTGAGAGCCATCTCCAGAGACCAGCTATATACAGAGACAGAGTCAGGTCAGTCAGCGGGTCGAAACAAACGAGGACAGGAAAGGCTGCGCTAACACAAAGAAAACATGTGGGCAGCCGGCTCACGACAAACAACCACTCTGTTCACACTACGTTCAAACCCTGCGTGTTCAATCTTGTTTTAGTGTCACTACAGAAATGCTTCAGTATTTGCTTTTAATAGTACAACCACTGCTACAGTTCCCGTACAGGTTCTATCAAAGTGTGAGATATTCAGACCTCCACAAAAGCAACTGCTGAGTAAAAGAGTTGAGTAACAAACAGCCTGTGGTACGACTTGTGGTTTGTCGACCTGTTGTGTTGCCTAAATGATCAAAGTGTGGGTGTATATCACAGATCACTCAGAACCACGTTCCACCTGTTCTACAGACTTCAATGCAAAGAAGCTGAAATTATTTTATTGTATCAACTTTTACAGGCCAGTCGGGTTCTGGTCTGACAGGGGAGAGTCATATGTTTTAGAGCAGAATCAGCGAGACTGTTAAGAGGGATCGTGAGATGAAATGAAGTTGTAATGAAATAACTCGATGTGTTCACCTCTTTACTAGAACTACCATTTATTTAGTTTTACTAGGAGTTTTCTTTTGCCATATTGAGGATCTGGCCTGATGCGGTGTGCTGTAGATCGAGCAACCGAACCCTAGCGGACAATCAGATCACTGAAACAACAGATGAGCAATGTAGGCATACAAATGAATGCTGCAGACGTATCACTTCACTACATGTGGAAAATTTCATCCACCCCAATGAGACAGAGTCCTCATTCCCACAAGGAATGTGCCTTTTAATTCAACCAATGAACCAAAACAACTGTGCTGATGACTCTCATATAAAACCTATAATTACAACCACATGGTGTAGCTCTAGCAAAAGTTATCAACCTTCCAAATAAAGACACAAAACTGTCTTTTTATCCTCTCCTCCCTGTGGGATTTCATCTTCTTGTTAGAGGACCTAAATTGAGACCCTTTGTCGCTGAGCATTTTCTTCCAATCCTGTGATTTCACTTGCTTTTAATCCAATTTGAGAGGAGATGAAGGGAGGTTATACATTAGCACTAGAAGTTTCTTGCACTCTTAAAAGCAGGAGATTTCTTGCTTAGTCTGTAGATATAACTTGTTTAATCATTTCAGAGAGATGATTAGGTCACTTTCCTTCTATGTGCTAAAACATGTATTTCACAAAAATATATATGTGTGTTGCTCTGAGGATTGTTACATGATAAGTCATTATAACAGAGGAATGGGACAACTCCCTAAAGATGATACTCGACTCTGATTGGTGTCCAAAAGATGGAAATCACTGTTACATGGTTACCATGGAAATACAAAGGGTGTACACACACACACAAAAGACTTTAAGATGTATTCTGAACATACCCATGATACCACACGTCCATTAAAACAGGGCAGCTTGGCGTTGTCGTCAGATATTTCTTCCTTTACCACCCTGTAAAAAGAGGAAAGTTTCTTTCAGCAAACTATTACTAAGAATACAAAAGCTTTCTGTCGGCAATAAACCACAGAGTACACCAAATCACATCCATCAGCCAGAACAAACACTCAATCTGTTGTTTTATACATCTATTACATTTCACTCTCAATAATATCTAAATAGAACACAAATAATATGAGCCAAACAAGCAACATGTCTGAGGTTGGCAACATAAAACCAGCCGAAACAGAGCATGTTGTTCACGAACAATATGATCTGAATGATACAGTCCTGTAGGGATCTTGTGAACTGGCTACAAGAATTTTCAGCAAACTTTTTGCTTACACTTCAAGATTTTAATTATCAAATACAACATGTCACGGCAAAAGGACCATCACTGGCATGTAATTAAGGTTTCTTGGAAACCTAATATATATATTTATGATGAACTAAATACCAGCAAATATTCTGAAGTTTCTGCCCCACCCCTGTTTCTGTTTATCCAGAGGTAAACTAGGAAAACTGGCCTAAGTGTAAAAAAAAATTCTTCTTTGCAGATATTGTCTAAGGGAACATAAAACGTCTCCTTCTTGGCCATGTTTTAACACAAAAGGAGGCTAATAAAGCTGCCAGAGTGATGAACAGGACATTCCTGTGTCCAACTCTGCATTCCTCAGGCTAATGGACAACAACAGCAGCAGAGGCCTGCTGCTTGAAACTCACACTGGCCCTTTACATTCACGTTTCAGCATGTTAGCATATCATTTCTATACATTACTGCTGATAATTATCATCATTAACTTACACGAGCTTTATTTAACATCAAAATTCCCTAAAAGTAATTTGACACACGAAACAAATGTACACGACAGTGATACCAAACTTGGTCATGCAGATCCGAGGGGTAAGACGTGTGAGCTGGACACACAAGCAATGTAAACAAACGAGTTGTGGAAACAGATCCGCGGAGCTAACAGCTAACAAAGAAAAGACAGTGCACGAAGAATGATCGATATTTAGCGAATTAAAAAACTCGGAGAAATATAAAGAAACATATATATTTGACAAGAAAGCTGAATAAGGAAACGTATGAGTTAGCGGTGGTGAAAAATCGTAAAGAAAACGCAAGAATGTCACGCTGACTCCACGGTACACACAATAAAACTGTTACCCGTAATCATCGTCCATAGACTTGAAGAAAAATTTGTAATTTGGTTTCTTGAGGACACTTTTGAAGTCTGCGAGAGTGACTTTGTCCGCCGACACAGGCAGTTTCACAAGATACGGCGTCTCCTGGTCGTCGAGGTGGTAGATAATTTTGGTTTCCCCCATCTCGAACTGTGGTTATTATGAGGCAGGCTGGGTGCATCAAGCCGAGGGCCCGGCAGGCTCCCTCTCGGGCCCCGACTCCCCGTTGCGCTGGCTGCGGTTCTGCCGTGGTTCTTCTGGGTCTTTAACGCTCAACAAATCGCTGCTAAGTCCTTTTTCTGTCTTTCTTAAGACAGCTCGCTGCCTTTTTCAGTAGAAAAATACAAACTTGCCCCCCACAGCGTCCCAACTCTTGAGTTGAAACTGAATCGCCGTTTGTAAACACTTTCAATAAACCACAAAAAGCGTAAAAAATGGATTAAAAGCTTTTAAAATGCACCAAAATAATAATCATCAGAACGACAGGCTTTTCCTTCTCGATAACTGCCAACCCCGGTACTTTGTTGGACATGAAAGACGTACAAGGAAAAAAAAAAAACGTTATCCAAACATGTCCGTGAGGGGCGCCGCCTACAGGCGAGGAGGAGAACGGCAGACAGAACGGGGCGCTCATCCTCATATATCCCTGACCCCTGAAGACTTCAGGGCCACGCACAAGGGGAATATAATACAATTTGACTTATATTCCATTAAGTGTAACTTTGTTATTATACTTCCATAAATATTTAATATATTTAGCCTGATGACAATGTATCTGAAAAGGATGAGATTAAAACATTAAGATGCAGAAAGAAAAGAACAGAAGAAATTAGCCCTTCAGTTTTAACTGGGGATATTTTTTAAACTGCATTTGGCTTTTTTAAACAGCTCAGCAGTAACACTGAAGAAAAATGGAATTAAATGTACATAGGTTAAAGAAGAGGAAGAAATACCTGCATTCTCATATTAAATTTAATTCAAAATGCAAGAAAACCAAGAAACCAACACCCTACACACACACACACAAAGCAACATGAAATCTAAAGCAAAACAAAAATCCCAATTAATTTATTAAAGAAGTTTATATGCAAAATATGTGACCATAATTAGATTTTTTAAATTAAAATACATTTTTGTATTGCTATAGATTTGGATCCATGTTTCAAACATTCAATTTGAAACTTTTTTTTTACTGAAATACAACATTACAACAAACATGAGGTCAGTTTTGCCCAACTTGACACAAGTGCAGCTCATATTTTGTTAGCTACTTTTTGGATTGTATTATTTGTAACCCTAATTTTAAGAAATTAAATTGTACCATATGTGTGAGTAAATACACCAACAATATTAAGGGTTCAGTTAACTTATAGGTACAAACTGATTATGTGGCTCAGTCCGTTATACGACCAGTGAAATCTGTTTACCCAAAAACACTGAAGACACATCCAACAAGTGGCATTTGTTTTAAGTCTTATTTGCAGCTTAGTGTGTGTGTTTACACCCTCACAAAACTAGTTATGAATTTTACAAATATTTTTTTTATTCTAAAATTCACCAAAAATGATGAATTAAGTTTGAAAAATCTGACAGAGCACTCCAAAAGTCAAATTTTAATATGTACAGCAAGCAACCACAATTTATTGGATTGAATGAACTTTGATTAGCCGTCACAGACAATACAAAGAAACAAAAAGTAAATAATATTCACTGGTGGACAGTTCTTACCATTACATCAACGGTGTACAAAATGGAGTTAATACAACCTGTCTACCTTATTTCTGAAATCCTCTAAAGAAGCTGATGCTGCAGTGAGAGGACGTGACAATAGAACATGTTTTCATACAAATAAAAAATGAAGGTAAAAGGAGTTGGTCTCTTTCATTTAAATATGCTCTGAAGAATAATGTGGAGCAAAGCGACTGCACATTCAGTCATCTAGAAAGTCATCATCAAGGTTAATGTCTGTGGTGTCGATGTCATCCAGCTCCATGTTGTCCAGGTCCACCTCCAGCTCATCCAGAGTCTACAAACACACACAGAAACATTATACACGGTTTTATTGTTTCTTTTGCATTCGGAAAACTAAAGTAAATACAAAACAAAAAAAGGAATTCCAACCTTTTCTTTCTGCGACTCTGACAACGCAGGATTTTCTGCCTCCTCTTTTTCAACAGCTGTACTGTCAGCAGCAGGTTCAGGTTCAGGTTCAGGTGAAGGTGTCACTGGAGACACGGGCACCGAGCTGGATTCTTCACTCTCTTTTGTCTGCTTAAAGAAGTTGTGATAAATGATGGAAGTTTCCAATGTAGAGTTATCACTTTTTAACCAAACTGAGGTTTGTAAATGGTAAACAGTAACAGGAATTAACAGGAAATGTTATAAACAAACCTTGGAAATGAAAGGAACGAAGGTGCTTTTGGGCTCGTATCCTTGAGCCTCCTCGAGAATGTTCCTGTCTTCATTAGGCTGAAAATGTGATAGAAAGATGTGTTAAAGCATGACTGCCGTCTCCACGTAGCAAACCCATGCTCTTTAACACTTCAGTGTGACATAACTTACTGTAACAAGTGGATAGTCTTTAGCAGGTCTGGAGCTGCCCAAGCAGGTCTCTCTCAGGTAATGTTCAGCTACAAATGCTTCTTTCAGTCCAGGGAACAGATTCTCATACTCCGTGGGGTCTGCTAAAGACTCAGCTGCCTGGAATTCAGAAGAAATATACAGACACTTCTCTTTGTTAAAGTCAAGTTGAATTCTAATTATTCCAAATATCTTGAGTTCAGATCTGACCTTCTGGTTGACTTTGGCTAAACTCTCCCTCCACAATTTGACCACACGAGACACCTGGCTGGGCAGGTATGTACGAGCCAAGAAAGCAGCTTCAGGTAGTCTGTTAGTCCTGATCAGCAGCTCCAAACATTGATCCAGTCTGGAGAAAGACAAAAACTCAGAATCAGTAACAATAACAGCCACATTATTGTTAGAATAAGGCAACACAGTGGAGTGTATTTTTACACGTTAATACTCACTTCCCCTGAAGGAAATACGTCATAAAGGCAACATTGTTCTTGCCGTCTCTTTCTGCCCCTTCAGCCAGCTTGCCCACCATGGTGGCGTTACCAGAAGCTGTGGCGAGGAGGAGAAGGCCCCCGTAGTCCTGAGCGTGGTGCAGGCACTCCTGGGCCAAGCCGAACTGGCACTTACTGATGGCCAGCTCCGCAAGCTGCTTCCATTTCTGCTCCGACTGCAGAGGTCAGAGAAACAAACATTAGCAATGTACATGAGTTACAAAAAATAAGATTTGTCTGGAAATGTCTGTGTAGTTCTAACCTCTGCTTCTACAGCCAGCTGGTAGGCAATCTTCAGCTCTCCGAGCTGTAAGGCCAACTCAAACCTGTGCTCTGGGTCTGTGGACACTGCTAGTGCCTGCTGTTTGAAGCCCTGAAGAGACAAGCAAACCAAATATTTTGATCTACAGGAAGCAGAACGATGTAGCTGATAAAATCATTCTACTGAGAAGTGTTAGCTACTTCTGTTTAGTAATCAGATTGGAACTGATACATAAGTTAAAATGTAATGCAGTCTGTATATATTTGCTTCACCTGTTTCTCCAGGAAATGTGCCACTCTGGTTCTCTGCTCTTTAGGGATGGTTGGGAGCACCTTGTCTGCCATTCCAAAGTCCCTTCTCATCACAGCAGTCTGGTACTCCAGGACAGAGACCAGCAGCGAGTAACTAACTATATTGAGCTCCTTGTCTCCGAGATACAGACGGTCATCTTTTGGTATGTAACCCAGTAGGTACATGGTTCTGCAGAGAGAGAAGGAGCCAGATGTTGAGAAGTCTGCACCAAAACAATGTTTACAGCTAAGTATCATCTTCTAGTTGTGGAACTCTGCTAACAGATACTGTGTTTTTCTAAGGAAGTTAGAAGTAACACTTATCCTATTAATTTCAAGCCTAAGCTATTTGTTCTTACCTGTCCAGATGTGCAATAGTCACAATCTCTCCTCCAACGTAGTAATTGAGTCTGTTTACAGAGCTGGTGTAGATGAAGCAGTCTCCAACCCAAAGCCCAGTCTTCACAATCTCCTGGATCTCTCCCTGGACCTGAACCAATCAGAGTGATACCAAACAGTAAGACAACACTGCTGTGAGAACACTGAAGCCATCAGCAGGAACTCAAACCTTATAGCACTGGCAGTAAAAAGATAAACTTCCAACCAAGTGCGTTCTCCAACTTACTAACCTCGAAGGCATCTTCAATCCCATCCTCCGTCACGCCCTCATTGTTCTCTTGGGAGGCGGCTACTTTATCAGCCAGGTAACGAAGGATAAAAAAGGACTCCTCTGTAGCAATGCAGACCAACTCGCCAGAATCTGACCAAAAGATCTGAACAAAATACACAAAAAGTGGAAGATTGAGACGTACATCCATTCAATAAAACAGCCTCGATATAAAAACCTTCAATATATTATCCAACAGTAGTGTTTCTAAAAACTAATCTACAGTAAAGGTAAGGTCAAGAATGATGTAACTCAGTCTTACATGCTTGGGCTGGATCTCAATGCGACGGATCAGTTCTGTGTTCTCCCAGTCATAGAATGCCAGTCCGTTCACTGACCTAACTCCAAGTAAGAAACCTCCATAGATCCCTGCAGAACAGAAACACGAGGACAATAAATAAAAAGATCCCAAAACAGCCAAAACAAGACGTCTAAAAAACAACCATCTGATTACCTTCTGCTCCAAAGTCAGGCTTAAAAGATTTCTTTTCTTTGAAGTTTTTGAATATTTTGACAACACTGCTGCTTTCTCTGATGGCATATCTGTTAAAAGAGAAAAGACAAAAAACATACATGGTTCAATCAGCTGATTGGTGACCGTTCAGAAGGAGTATTCAGTACTTATTGTTACATGTACTTACTCAGAGGAATCGTGTGCCCAGACAAACTCCTGGGCTGAGCCGAAACTTTTGTTCCTCAAAGCCATGGCAGTATAGATGATATACTCTCCGTCTCCACACACCACAACAAATCTGATACACACAAGTTGGGATTATATTAGGAGAGATTCACTTTTAAATATAGCAACAACCAGAGATAAGCACCTGATACCAAAAGACCCAAACCATGAGTGTGTTTACCTTCCATTAGGGTTATGCTGGATGGTTTGAGGGTAAATCTCACAACTGCCCATATCTTTGACAGCTAGTGGGAGCCTCTCTCCATCTTTGATTTCAGCATCCCCCATGGCTTTCAGGTTGGCCTGCTGTATTTCACTATGTTTAGCCCAGATGATTTTGCCATTGGTGTCCATAGACATGGCTGGCTCCTCCCGACCAACCTATGTAAACAAATGTGGAACAAGCATGAAAAAATGTTTTTTTTTTTTCTTTGAATGTGTGTTTTAAAAAGTTTGTTCTTTTACATTTTCGCAGCTAAACAAACAGAAGAAAACTCTATACACTGTGCAGATGTTTAACCTATAAAACACATGATTAAAGCCAAAGCTTCTTTTAATGAATCCTTCCTTTCACTTACCTTGATAATGATGCTGCCTTCATCGTATCCGAGCGCCACATTGTTAGAGCCCCTGAGGCCAGACACACACCACACTCGCTCCATGCCGTAGTTCAGAGTGCTTTCCAGACGGTAAGTGCTGGAGTGCCAGATTCGCACTGTGCCTGTAAAGAAATTAGAATAATGTTTCACATTGAAACAACACGGGAGGGAGGAAGTTTCTGCAAGCATTTGTCAATAAAAGTGAGTGAGACTTCTCACCATCCTCTGATCCAGTGATGATTATGGGCAGTTCTGGGTGGAAACTGACACAGGAGACATTCTGGGCATGACCCTCTAGAGTCTGAACACAGGTCTTGTTCTATAACATACGGATGAGGAATCAGACATTTATACATTATTCATGACTTTTTTTTTTTAAGTTTCTAACAAACAATCTATGCCTTTGCTGCGATAACAAACTCTAAATTATGTTCATATGGTGGCACAAAAACATAAGCAAGTGAACCTGGTAGTCCCAAATCTTGACTTGGCGGTCATCAGCCCCTGATATCAGGTAGGGTTTGTCTCCTCCACTGTAGTAGTCAATACAGTTTACTCCCTTCTCATGACCCTCCAATGTGAAATTGGGAGATGAAGAGCCCAGTTGCCAAACCTGTCCACCACAAAAAGCAACAGAATTGTTAGAAGCTCAACTAGAATCTTGCCACCTCCCATGATAACATACAACAGCTTCATATATTCACAAATACAAAAACAGGTGTTTTTCCTAAATAAATCCAACATCAACACTGAACGGATTTATCTATGTAAAAGCTTAAAAAAGGGTTCCTGAACTAGTACTAGTACCTTTATTGTTCTGTCCAGGGAGGCGCTGGCAAACTGATTGTTGTCCTTGGGGTTGATAACAATCTGCATGACGTAATGAGTGTGACCCTCAAACACCTGGCTGCATGACCACTTCTTCTCCCAGTCCCACAGTTTGATCAGCATGTCATCTGCACAGACACAAAACACAATCAGGCCTATGTGCAAACAACATATCCACAAACTGATTTAAAAGGTACGCTTTCATTTAAAAGCCACGGTTAGTAGCTCACCACTGCTTGTGAGGATGTAAGGCTGAGTTGGATGGACCGCAATGCAACGGATGTAGTCAGAGTGGGCCTCGAACATGTGGACTCGCTCCAAGGTGTTGTAGTTGAACACACGGATCTGCATGTCATCCTGTGCAGAGAGATTAAATCAGGAAGTTTGGGATTGCAGCTTATTTTTACAGTAGATATTTAAATCACATTAAAAGTAAAACTAGGTTTATGCTTGTATTCAGCTTGTTAGTACTTTTACATGTTGCTCTTATGGAAAATTAACATGTATCGCTTGATCTCAACGTAAACCAACACGTTACTCACTGCTCCTGTGATGACCCAGTTCTTTCTTGCCACAAATTTGGACGCTCTGACAGGCAGGTCACAAACTTCAAATGTTTTGACCAGAGTCTGAAAAACAAACAGTGACTCATGGTTTCCAATATTCTTCCTTCTTGATATCATACACGGTGCATGATTAAAGAGTTTTATTCCGTTAAGTTGTTTCTTACCTGCGTTTCGTGGTTCCACACACAGACGCTGCCATTGTACAGACTGGCCAGCATCCACGGCTCGGTGGGATGAAGGTCCACACTCTTAACCCTGTCCGACCTGGCTGTCAGCCTCCGCTTAATGTCCAGCCTCAAAGGCTAAACACACAAACTTATTAACATTTCTGGACTTAAAAAATATGAACTAGCAGTAAGTCAAGTTTTTAACATGCAAATCTGAAATATAGATGAATAATTTTTACGTTAAAAGCTCTTATGCTAACTCGAGTTAGCTGCTTATGGGTCTTCACCAGAAAGTAGCAGTTTGTGACTCGCTCTCGCTCTCTTTTCAGAATGAATTGAGCTCTCGGCTTTCTAAAATGTAGCTTACCATGTTTTATCCTCGTTTTGTTGCAATTAGATCCAACAACTGTTCAGCGAACACTTCAGTAGGCTCCAAATGTTACGATTTCAGTGAGCAGTACACTGGGTACTGACGTGGAACTTCCTGAAACATAATCTCGCGTGAATTGCGTGAAATGGTGACGTGACAAGAAAATCAGTTGTTACGAGTTGCCACAATGTTGCCACCCCATGCCACGGAGTTATGTGTGCAAAGCTGGCCGCCATATTAGAAAAGGCTAAATTTCTGCTCACTGCTGCGGTCTGGAGCAATTCAATGCGTTACCCAGTTATCGATAACGCCTCAAGTGTACTATCTGTGTAACTTATGTGGTGTTTATATGTACAGTGAAATAAACTCATTGTAAATACAAAACTGTGTCTGTGTGAGTTTTCTCCAGGGACTCCGACTCCTTCCCACAGACCAAAAACATGCAATTGTGTGTGTGTGTGTGTGTTTGTGTGTGTGTGTGTGTGTGTGGGTTTGTATTTCTGACCTCCTGAGGACCCGTTTCCTGACTTTTACTATCTTTCTGGGGTCCGAGGGTTCTTGTGGGGACCGAAGCCTGGTCCCCATCGGGGGGACTCCCCTTTTTAGGGTTAGGGGTTAGGTTTATAGGTATGGTGTGAATAGAGTTTTAGTTAGTCTTAGGGTTAGTTATAGATCAGTAATGGTTAAGGTTAGTAAAAGGGTTTGGGTTAGGTATAAATCTAGTTACTAAAATCAATGGAAGTCAATGGACGGTCCCCATAAGGATAACAAAACACACTTGTGTGTGTGTGTGTGTGTGTGTGTGTGTGTAAGGTCATGAGGACTGGTGACCTGTCCATCCAGATGTAACCCTGCCTCTTGCATAGTGACTGCCTGCATAGTGACTCTTGCTTAGTGACTACCCTGTGGTCAATCTGTGTAATTGCAAGACTGAATAGATTTGAAACAGTACAGTGTCTCCCCCTTGTGGCTTATTGCAATAATTACGGTCTGTTTCATACTTTTCAAGTAAACTCATTGTACAGCACTTTTTCTCTTGGAAAAATTACTTTTTATTTCATAAAATGCATCCTAACACATTTGTTTATTCATTGAAAATTTCAAAAACAAAGATGCGTTAAAGAGGCCCTTCTATTAAAAACGGTTTTTCTGAGGTTTCTGTTGAATATTTTAGCTCCACAGATGTTCTTACCTTCATAGTGGGTGTGAAAACAGGTCAACAACTTCTCTTTCAGTTTTTATCTCTCAAACTACGCAGGTGGTGATAACACCCAAGTTCTCCCGAGTCCGAACGGTCTGTATCTGTTTCGTCACAACTCCTTTGTTCGTTAGTATTCAGCAGCTCCTGCAGTTGAAACCACACCTAGCAAGCTGCTGCTAAAAGCTGTAGCATAAGATGAAGCAAACCGGAAGACACAACATCTGACATTGCCATGCAAAGCGGGGCAGGAAACAGTATACCTTTCTCTCATAGGCTAGTTTGTTAGCCAATCTGAGTCCAGAAAAATTGGAATAATGAATATGAACGAGCTGCTGACGAAGCAGCCTGACAGAAGGAGCCGGAACCACCCAAATTTTAAGGCAGACAGATTGAAAGGTCTGTTAATCAGTGTTTCCTGACGTTTTTTAGATATAAAATGTTTCATATTATTGGTTAATACTTAAGAAATATCCACAAAGTCATGAAATTTGTATGAAATGGCCTCTTTAATAAATAGATGACCTGAACAGGCAGGTGGATGGGCGGGGTTTATACTGGTACTTCAATATCATTTGCATCAATTGATGCATCAGGTGATTCCACATCTGAGGAACTTTCGGACTCATACATACTACTTCCTGGTCCCTTGGTCCAGGCTCCTGCTGGTTCTTTTGCAGCGAGAAAAGAAAAAGGTTTCTCAAAATGAGCTTATGTTTTCTGTAAAATAGTAAAAATATCTCACTTTCAATATACAGTATGTTGTTTATGTTCTATTGGGAATAAAATATGTGTTTATAGGGTTTGCAAATCATTGCATCCTGTTTCGTTTGCATCTTACAGAGCATCCCAACTTTTGGAAATAAATGAGAAGGCTTGTGTAAAGGCAAGTGATTAACTTTGGATTCAATTCTTTACCAAAAACAAAATTATTTAAGTCAACTGGAATTTGTTACTGTGTGTACAGTGTCAAATTTTTAACGTTTGGTGCCTCACCTTACTGCTCTTCTCCAGGGCTTGCATGACAGCCACTATCAGGTTGATGAGGACAAACTGGACCAGGATTACAAAAGACAGTGCAGTGGGTGTCATCTGGTCTGCACGGCCTAGCGTCCTGCGAATGACAGAATGAGATGTTGATCATTCACCAGACATATCCAACTCTGGTGTTTGTTTAGTTCAAACTCTCTCTGTTGTCCTGTGTCCGCTCCAGTTGTCCCCCGTACAGATTTTAAAGAGCGTGAGCAGAGCCATCCCAAAGTTCCTGAAGTCACTGTACCGATGTAAACCCTGGCACGGGTAATCCACAGTGCATCCTGCTCAACACAAAAACAAAGCATGGTGAATTTTCTGCTTCTTGGACAAACCTGAGAACTGAGGTTGCAAAGTTACAATCAAGTCTTCATCTAGCAACAAAAACGTTGATGTTGTTACATTTCAGTGACATTTTGTTCAATTATTTCCCACCATGGTCTGTAGAGTTCTACTCTGTGCAGGTGTTGCGTTGCTAAGTGACTAACCTAATTTGCCGAACAGCTCCACCCCAATTGTGGCGTAAATGTGGAAGAGGAAGATAAAGAGGATGGTGATATTTCCTGTCTGCAGCGAAACAACACATTAAATCTTCTTCTTCAAAAAAACAGTTCAGATGCTGTGAATCCAGGATTTATATTGTACCACTGAAGTGATTCAATATGTTCAAAAAATAGTTTTTTCCTTTCAGCTTCTTTCTGCAACCTGATGCAGTCTTTGTGAAAACAGCAGTAATGTTGTCATGCAGTCAAATGTTTGAATGCAGAATCTGAAAACATCAATTGTTCAGTATGAATTGAAATGTGTAAATTGGCTTTTGATAAATGTTTAAAAACAACATATGACATCATGCCTCAGGTTTAAAGCTGGAGTGCGTAACTTCTGTAACTTCTGTCGCCCCCTAGCGGAATTTTTGCGTCATTACAACAATGAAGCTGGCGCTTCCATATGACGTAAGCCCAGCTGCCTGCGGACCACTTATGTGCACCCCTGAACATCAGCCCGATCTCTTCTCTCCACCGAGGAAAAGCGACGCCGATACAAATTCGCGTTTGCCTTCTCCTTCGGTCACTTTCCTTCTTAGCCAATAGTCCCTCTGCCGAACGTCCAGGAATTTTTTTTTTTCGTGGTAGGATCCACTTCCCGATAAGTGTCTCTCGGCCGTTTATTTGGATTCTCCGCCATGTCGACCTTCCCGTTCTGCCGGCTGCTACGAGACACTGCGTTCTATTTTTTATGATTTTTCTTGTTGTGATGTAAAAGACGTAATTTACTGTGCGCCAGCGCGGGAATGTCGCCGGTTGACATGCAAAGTAAAAATGAGATATATTGAAAAATACCGTGAGATGTTTGAGGAGCCGATCGGCTTAATCTGCATTGTGTCATCTCCTCTGATAGTGGCTTGGCTGAAACGGACATTCACGGACATGTAAAAGTTACGCACTCCAGCTTTAAACAACTCATCTTTTTTCAGTGGACTTGGAGACATTTGTTGTTGTGTTTCTAACAACAGAAAGCTGCTTCTTTAAAACATTTTATTTGTCATTTACCTGCGACAGGGACTTCACAATAGGCTTCAGGAGGGTCCTGATTGTCCCGGCTTTCAGTACTGAGAGAGAACACAGACTTGTGACATCGTTTTTATACACACATACAGTACAGTCTTATCTGTCACTCAAACATACGATTAAACTGTGTGTTTAGTGTTTGACATTTAATACCTTGTACGAGTCTGAGAATCCTACATACTCTTAGGGTTGAAGGAGATCATGTCTGCCATGTACGTCTCAGTGCACGTCAACAGGATGGTGATGTCCATCACGTTCCAGCTATGAAGCTATTTAATTATACAGGGTGGGCCATTTATATGGATACATTTTAATAAAATGGGAGTGGTTGGTGATATTAACATCCTGTTTGTGGCACATTAGTATATGTGAGGGGGCAAACTTTTCATGATGAGTAGTGACCATGGTGGCCCTTTTGAAGTCGGCCATCTTGGATCCAACTTTTGTTTTTTCAATAGGAAGAGGGTCATGTGACACATCAAACCTATTGGTAATTTCACAAGTAAAACAATGGTGTGCTTGGTGTTAAAATAACTTTATTCTTTCATGAGTTATTTACAAATTTCTGACCACTTATAAAATGTGTTCAGTGTGCTGCCCATTGTGTTGGATTGTCAATGTAACCCTCTTCTCCTACTCTTCACACACTGATAGCAACACCGCAGGAGAAATGTCAGCACAGGCTTCCAGTACTGTAGTTTCAGGTGCTGCACATCTCGTATCTTCACACCATAGACAATTGCCTTCAGATGACCCCAAAGATAAAAGTCCCACGATGACCAATCCACTTTCCATCTAGGAATGCTCGGACCTGACACCCATAATGTGGTGGTGCACCATCTTGCTGGAAAAAACTCAGGGTACGTGCCAGCTTCAGTGCATAACGAGGAAAACACATCATCAAGTAGCAATTTCAAATATCCATTGGCCTTGAGGTTTCCATTGATGAAGAATGGCCCCACTATCTTTGTACTCCATATACCACACCATACCATCACTTCTTTTGTTCCAACAGTCTTGGAGGGATCTATCCAATGTGGGTTAGTGTCAGACCAATATCGGTGGTTTTGTTTGTCAACTTCACCATTCACATAAACATTTGCCTCATCCCTGAACAACATCTTCTGCTTGAACTGAGGGTCCTGTTCCAATTTTTGTTTTGCCCATTCTGCAAATTCTGTGCGCCGATCTGGGTCATCCTTGTTGAGATGCTGCAGTAGCTGGGGTTTGTAAGGGTGCCATTTGTGAGTAGCTAATATCCGCTGTCCACCACAGTGACATGCGGCGAGTGCTACGCTGTGGGATCTTGCTGAATGAAGCTAGGACAGCCACTGATGTTTCTTCATTAGTGACATGTCAATGCTGTGAACAAAGAGAAACTTGCAAATTACTCATGAAAGAATAAAGTTACGTTAACACCAAGCACACCATTGTTTTTCTTGTGAAATTACCGTAACTTCATTATGCATGGTGATGTTGCCTTTGGTGGTGGTGATGAGTACTGGTTATTAAATACTACCTATAACTGCAATCCTTCCATAGTTTTGACATAACTGTTAGAAAATGCATGTATTATTTTATTATTATTTTATTCACAGAACTTTGAATAAAATTATTGAAACATTTATAGGTAATTTTTGTTATAAATATACCTACACCACATACTACATAATAATATCTGTCACCAAAAACATTTTTATCCCATTAAAGTCTTTTTGATATGCCTTTATTGTCCCACGGGGAGAAATTACATGGAGATACAGAGAACAGCTATTGTCTATAATCGAAGGGACAGATGCTGAGACACAGTGTGCAGCCTGTACAGCTGTCAGTCACAACAGGAAGGTGGGTCTCCGGGTCAAATGTTATAGCCTGAGTGGATGATAAAACAACCAAAAACATGTTGCACAACTTTTACAATGATGTTTGAGTTAGTGATAAATAAAAGAAGCTGCTGGAGGTCAAACATGACGGCAGCTGACAGACTGGTACCCAGAATCAGGTCATGTGACATTTATGCATTTTATTTTTTATCATATTTAAAAAGTTAGAAACTGACTCTGAACCAGATTTCAGACTTTCCTTAAAGGCGACTCGTGCAGTCTGTTTGATGTGCGCGTGTGAAAAAGATTGGGAACGTATCAAATGTTTTAACATCTTGAAGCAAAAGTCTCTAATAAAATACAATAATTCATTTAACTCTAACTCAAAGAGATTCGGTTATTTTATCACGTGTGTGTGAACATTTAAAGTGCGTTTCTTTCACGATCTGCACTGACTTTTAAAATACGATCGGATCATTAAATGAATCTATTGAGGAAAGAAAAACCTTTATTGAAGAAATAAAAACAATAAAATATACTATCTGCATGTAAAGTTGTGCTGTACGAGTGAAAATATCGACATTTTTATTTTAAACAAAAGTTCATCCCGAAATGAACCGCGAGGGCCTGAATTGACGTTCATCTTCCCTTTAGATTGATAAGAAATTGATGATTTTATGAGCGTCATTTTTTCTGTAAGTTCATTTTGGAACAGAATATCGAACATTCGGGATTCGAACATTTCGTCACAAAGAGTTTTTTATGACGAAAAATTCTATTAGAATCATTTCACCAGATACTCTGAGAGTTGACGGACGGAAAACCAATTTGTACGTTTGATTTCACCGAGAAAAACTTGCTAAACTGCTTAATTCTTCTTCCACACGATGGAAAACCACCGCTCTGACAAGGAAAAAGTAAGATTTAGATGAAACACCTGAAAACCTGATGTGATTCAAAGTGATAGAGACTGTTTGATCATGTTGTGTCCAAAAGTTTCATATTTGACTAGTTTAGACTTTTAAATAAGTAATTTATGTTTAAAAACGTACAGCTGCTAAAACTTAAACACATTAAAATGTTTCTCAACAAGTAATAAAACTTTAAACTATGAAAATGAAGTAAATTTAACTAAATGGATTCAGCTAAAATGAGTAAAACAAGCTTGGAGCATCACATCTGTTGAATATTTGTTCTCTGATCACGCTGAATGATCTTCACTCACCTGGTTGACATTTAACAACAGTTTAGATTGAATAAAGTCTTTTATTTGTTTGGGACGGATGCTGATGTTGCAGCGACTTTAGCCTGGCTGTAAAAAATAGACTCAAAAATAGACTCAAGACTGATTATTGTGATAAAATCATTTAGAAAGGTTTACAAACAAAATTACATGTTTTTTTCAAAATGTATTGAAAGATTCTTTAAAATTAAAGTGTTAAACATTCAAATAAAAGCTTTGATTTATTTTGAAAAGACATGTTTTACTGGCTTGTTTTAGCTGAAATGTTTTGGTAAAACAAGAATGAGACAAAAACATGAATTCCATGAATTAATTCACTTTGATTTTAAATTAATCAGTGAGAGAAGATACTTGCTGCATTTAATTTAAATAAACTATAAGTATTTATTGTGTTTCTTTATGTCGCTTCATGTGAACTGAACATCATGTTGTCACTCAGGTCAACACTCAAACTTTACCTCTTACAAATTAAAACAATTTGTCTTGTAATTTTGTTCTATATTTACTCAAAAGTCATACAAAAGTTTGAAATTGTGTCAAACAAAATTTAAATATATTTTAAGGTCATCAAACAAAATTTGTCTCAGTTTACCTGAATTCAGTTGATTAATCTGGTCTTAAAGATTAACTTACAAAAAGATGAATCAATAAAAGAGACAATGAGACAGAAACATCTGATTCAAGTGAATTTTTATTTGTATCAGATGTTTTTATCAACATGTCGACGCCCAGTAACTGATTGAACCCTGTTCTGTAAATCATTTCTGTGTTTCACCTATTATGAGTGTTTCATGTCTCAATTCACGACCTCATCTGATACTTTATACAAATACTGGAGCTCATCAAAGTCATTAGTGATTTATTGATCCAGCAGAACTCTAACTTCATGTGTGTGTGTATGTGTCCTCAGACGGGCCAGCGCTGCACCTGGACCACAGAATTGGTCCCCAAATCAAACAAGGGTGGCATCCCGAGGCTGATTAGGAGGAGAGTTCGAACTCCATTCACCTCTGACTGGTGGCCCTATCTCTCCTCCTCCTCAAGCTCCTCTTCAGAGTCAGAAGAGGAACCACCAGTATCAGCCGGTCCACGTGCGTCTGAACTCTCGTCTTCTGGATCCTCACACCGATCAGATCCAAAGGACAACTTTTGGAAGTTTGAGGTTCTGCCAAGAGGATTAAAACTAGTCCAGAGAAGGCAGAAGAGAGAAACCACCGATCCTCAACCAGGTAACAACCTGGTATATCTGTCTGTCTGTCTGTCTGTCTGTCTGTCTGTCTGTCTGTCTGTCTGTCTGTCTGTCTGTCTGTCTGTCTGTCTGTCATATTTTATATTGAAAATGAAAAAAAGCTGAACTAAATATTTTAAATCACTCCTTTTCTAATAAGTCTGTTTTGTTATTATTTGCTTGATTATTTGCATCTTGTTTTGTTTGTTTGTCTGGGATAAATAAAGTATTTTCATTCATTTCATTCATTATTTGTTTATCCAAATTCCTAAACAATTTGTTTATTTATTCAAGTTCCAGGTAACAACCAGTGTCAGCCTGGTAAAAGGGAGCTCGAACCTGACAACATTGAGCTTCCACCAGCAAAAAGGAAGCTTGGACCTGGAAACTATCAAACTCCAGGTAACAACCAGCACCAACCTGGTAACGAGCTTCGACCTGCCAAGAGAAAGTTTCAGCCCTGTAACAACCAGCTTCCACCAGCGAAAAGAAAGCTCCAACCTGCTCGCAGTCAAACTCCAGGTAACAGCTAATATTATTATTACTATTGTTACCATTATCATTACTACTACTGTACTAAGTTAACTAAGTAGATATTTTTGATTTGACAAGATAAAATAAGTTTGTACTTCTTCCCACTCAGTTGAATATGTGTTCTTGGTTTATGTTTATTTTTCTAGTTTTGTTTTATTTATTTTCTGCTCATTATTTGTGTCAATGCATTCATTTATGATTATTTATTAATTATTACATGTTCGTAATAAACAGAACTGACTGACAACCTGCTTCAACCTGGTGGCAACAAGCATCAAGCTGACAACAACCAGGTTCCTGGTGGTAAATGGTGGTATTTTGGCGAGGTTCCTCCTCAGTTCTCCACTCAAAGGCCAGAGGGATCGAACCTTCCACCACCAGATGAGTCTGATTTCGAGTGGCTGAATGACATAGACCAATATATGGCAGAAAGATACCTGCTGGGGTACAAGTAAAAAAATTAGGGACCAGCACCACTGCTCCTCCTCCTCCTCCTCCTCCTCTTCCTCACCTGGCTGCTCCCTTTCCACATCAAGCTCCTGTAGATCCTCCTCCAGCTTGAACAAACTGATCCAGATCCGTCAGGCTGATGCTTGATGTTCCCAGTCTAAAGACCAGACCTGGGAGACTGTGTGACTCAGTCATGTCACTAAACTTTGGCAATGTGCCATATACAATAATAAAGCATTAAAAAATGATTTTGACAGTATCTTTATTGGTGTCATATCATAGAATTTTAACTTTTATTGTGGTATTAAGTGGAAAATAAACAGTAATATGATGTTTATCTGCATATACAGTGGGGCAAAAAAGTATTTAGTCAGCCACCAATTGTGTAAGTTCTCCCACTTAAAAAGATCAGAGAGGCCTGTAATTTTCATCATAGGTATACCTCAACTATGAGAGACAAAATGAGGAAAAAAAATCCAGAAAATCACATTGTCTGATTTTTAAAGAATTTATTTGCAAATTATGGTGGAAAATAAGTATTTGGTCAATAACAAAAGTTAATCTCAATACTTTGTTATATAGCCTTTGTTGGCAATGACAGAGGTCAAACGTTTTCTGTAAGTCTTCACAAGGTTTTCACACACTGTTGCTGGTATTTTGGCCCATTCCTCCATGCAGATCTCCTCTAGAGCAGTGATGTTTTGGGGCTGACGCTGGGCAACACAGACTTTCAACTCCCTCCAGAGATTTTCTATGGGGTTGAGATCTGGAGACTGGCTAGGCCACTCCAGGACCTTGAAATGCTTCTTACGAAGCCACTCCTTCGTTGCCCGGGCGGTGTGTTTGGGATCATTGTCATGCTGAAAGACCCAGCCACGTCTCATTTTCAATGCCCTTGCTGATGGAAGGAGGTTTTCACTCAAAATCTTACGATACATGGCCCCATTCATTCTTTCCTTTACACGGATCAGTCGTCCTGGTCCCCTTGCAGAAAAACAGCCCCAAAGCATGATGTTTCCACCCCCAGCTTTACAGTAGGTATGGTGTTCTTCGGATCCAACTCAGCATTCTTTCCCCTCCAAACACGACAAGTTGAGTTTCTACCAAAAAGTTCTATTTTGGTTTCATCTGACCATATGATGTTCTCCCAATCCTCTTCTGGATCATCCAAATGCTCTCTAGCAAACCGCAGACGGGCCTGGACGTGTCCTGGCTTCAGCAGGGGGACACGTCTGGCACTGCAGGATTTGAGTCCCTGGCGGCGTAGTGTGTTACTGATGGTAGCCTTTGTTACTTTGGTCCCAGCTCTCTGCAGGTCATTCACTAGGTCCCTCCGTGTGGTTCTGGGATTTTTGCTCACCGTTCTTGTGATCATTTTGACCCCACGGGGTGAGATCTTGCGTGGAGCCCCAGATCGAGGGAGATTATCAGTGGTCTTGTATGTCTTCCATTTTCTAATAATTGCTCCCACAGTTGATTTCTTCACACCAAGCTGCTTACCTATTGCAGATTCAGTCTTCCCAGCCTGGTGAAGGTCTACAATTTTGTTTCTGGTGTCCTTTGACAGCTCTTTGGTCTTGGCCATAGTGGAGTTTGGAGCGTGACTGTTTGAGGTTGTGGACAGGTGTCTTTTATACTGATAACGAGTTCACACAGGTGCCATTAATACAGGTAACGAGTGGAGGACCGAGGAGCCTCTTAAAGAAGTTACAGGTCTGTGAAAGCCAGAAATCTTACTTGTTTGTAGGTGACCAAATACTTATTTTCCACCATAATTTGCAAATAAATTCTTTAAAAATCAGACAATGTGATTTTCTGGATTTTTTTTCCTCATTTGGTCTCTCATAGTTGAGGTATACCTATGATGAAAATTACAGGCCTCTCTGATCTTTTTAAGTGGGAGAACTTACACAATTGGTGGCTGACTAAATACTTTTTTGCCCCACTGTATTAAACAGGCTGATATTGGATGGATTCCAAGTCCTGCAGTATCTTTTAACTGTAATAAGTTTTAAAAAATTACATGACATGTCTGATCTATATTTGAAATGTGGGCAGTATTGATTCCTTCTTCCTTCTAAGACTGTGTTTTCTGCACAAGGAGAAGACGAGTGCATCAGTTTTAGAACTATCTCTCCCTGATCTCACTGATCCCTCCAAGTAAGTGAATGACAAATAATACTGTATACACAGTTATAAAGAATATAAATCATGCTCTTCTAATATGGGGGTGATAAAATAATGTAATCACAGAGAAGTTAAAATTATTTAAGAGAGCATTGATACCATCACTACTGGAAACTCCCACACACGTCCAGCAGATGGTGCTACATGCATTAGTTTGGATATTTACAAAATTGCACAAAACCCACAAAAATCCAAGCTCATAACAACGATTTCCCTCTTAAAACACAGTGTAATTTCTGAATAAGCTGAATTATTACAAAATGTGCTCAAATATAGTCGTAAACACCGATGAGACATGCATCACGTGATTCAAACAAAACACAGCAGATACTTAAAGCACCTTTATTGATTCTTTTTGTTCGGGAACAAACTGTAAAGACAAATGTTATTCTTTTCTTTTGAACACTTGAAGACAAACCACGTCTTCACACGTCAGCTCCTGTAAAACAACGACACGACTCATGTTACTCAGCAGTTGTTTCAAACAACAGAACAGCTGACCAATAGAAACAAACTAATAAGACCAACCAGGTAGAGTTTGTCTCCTTCGATCCAGTGTTTCCAGCCACGGTTGGATTTCTCTCCTTTCTGAGTGCACACCAGCTTGTCCCCCTCCCACAGTACCAAACACTATAAAATAAGTAGATCGGCACAACTGAGCAACATCAAGGAGAAAATGAGGCCCCACATGTTGCTGATGTTATATATCGCTATATTTTATTAGTGTTAATTCTTTTCTCATAATGTATATTTTAGTACTTGTTACAGCTGTATTTGAACATTATGTTTAATTACATTGTAAAGCTTCAAGGTTGATTTCTGTTTATGAGCTTTAGAACTAATTTTAAAATAATCTGAATGAATCACTTCCAAACCTGTAATAAAATGTACAGTATACATACAGTTTGTTAATTATGCAATCTAGTTCAGAAATGCAAACAGATGAGCACTTGGCACAGAGCTTATCAGCAGGAATTTGAACGTTACAAAACTTCAACCTCGGTGGACACTGTGTGTCCACGGCAAAATTTTTGAAACAAAACAAACTGGGAAAAAAGAGAAAAAGAAATGGCGGTAAAGTTAGGAGAACAAGCTCAGGGTAAGTGGCACCAAAATAATGAAGTGGGAAAATTCCACCAGATGGGGTCCAATATGTTTGACCTGAACCTTTCTGTAAGAAAAATATATTTGCATTTATTCTCATCATGATTTTATTATTATTTACTCTAACATGTAAATATTTCAGCATTAGTCCTTTAGTACATGAGAGCTATGAACAAAGTCTCATCTCCACAGGAGTGGAGAAACTTTTATTCACAGGACTGAGCCTCTCCAAGGACACTCTGGTGGGAGCTCTGTGATAATGTTGCTAAGTTACTTTATCTGCCAGGAGGCGGACTTCTTCATTCTCTTTATAATGATGAAACAACTCTGTATGAGTCAGTGACTGAATGCTGTAAGTCTAGCTTCATTCACTCCTTGCTGCAAGTAAACTTAAAGAAAACTTTATATCCCTTGTCTGTGACTCTTCTTTTGTCTGAGGGTTTAAACTGCGTTTTGGTGTCGAGGAACAATTTCCCCTGACACTTTCTGCAGTTGTCCAGGCAGTATGATGCAAAGATAAGAGTCTGATTTTTAAATAGTTATTAAAATTCAATTCAATTCAATTCAATTCAATTCAATTCAATTCAATTCAATTCAATTCAATTCAATTCAATTCAATTCAATTCAGTTCAATTCAATTCAATTCAATTCAATTCAATTCAATTCAGTTCAGTTCAGTTCAGTTCAGTTCAGTTCAGTTCAGTTCAGTTCAGTTCACTTCAATTCAATTCAATTCAATTCAGTTCAGTTCAGTTCAATTCAATTCAATTCAATTCAATTCAATTCAATTCAATTCAATTCAATTCAATTCAATTCAATTCAATTCAATTCAATTCAATGTATTCATACAGAGCTAATTAATAACAAGTTATGTTAAAGAATGATAAAGAAGAGCCCAGATTCAAAACCACTTACAGTGGGGCAAAAAAGTATTTAGTCAGCCACCAATTGTGTAAGTTGTCCCACTTAAAAAGATCAGAGAGGCCTGTAATTTTCATCATAGGTATACCTCAACTATGAGAGACAAAATGAGGAAAAAAAATCCAGAAAAATCACATTGTCTGATTTTTAAAGAATTTATTTGCAAATTATGGTGGAAAATAAGTATTTGGTCACCTACAAACAAGTAAGATTTCTGGCTTTCACAGACCTGTAACTTCTTTAAGAGGCTCCTCGGTCCTCCACTCGTTACCTGTATTAATGGCACCTGTGTGAACTCGTTATCAGTATAAAAGACACCTGTCCACAACCTCAAACAGTCACGCTCCAAACTCCACTATGGCCAAGACCAAAGAGCTGTCAAAGGACACCAGAAACAAAATTGTAGACCTTCACCAGGCTGGGAAGACTGAATCTGCAATAGGTAAGCAGCTTGGTGTGAAGAAATCAACTGTGGGAGCAATTATTAGAAAATGGAAGACATACAAGACCACTGATAATCTCCCTCGATCTGGGGCTCCACGCAAGATCTCACCCCGTGGGGTCAAAATGATCACAAGAAC